>CM060703.1:0-340000 GCA_030686995.1 Artemisia argyi | reverse complement strand
TTGTATTAATACTTGGTGGTCAATATACTGATCAATAATGCTGTTCTTAGGTGATTAAATTTGTCTGTATGTTAAATAAGTATATAAATATAATTGGTTTAGGTGGGCAGATCATCGTTTGCCTGCATGATGTAAAGCCAGCTTGGAGTGTACAATATAACCTTTCTATCAAGTATCCAAGTCGGTCAGTTGATGAGGGAGGTTTTTTTGACTCACATAGCGACGTTATAATTAGTGATCATCAGCGATTAGTGCACAATTCACACATAAACTACTAGTGACGGTCTTAGCGGTAGATAGTGACAATGCAATCTTTCTAACTAAAAATCAAGCATAAATTTCACCATATTCATATGAAGAATACCATTAAGGAATAAAAAACTTATCATATATAGGTAATTTACCTGAAACTCAAAGGCCAAAAATTGGAAGGAGCTAGATTATAAATTAAACTTACATACATATGATATACAATCTTATGTACAACAGCCCCAGTCCTGGATTATTCCTACTTGATGGATACAATCTATGGTTCTGGTTCAAGATGAGGTGGAGCTGGAGAGGGAGAAGCGGGCGCTTGCTCTTGCTCACCAGACGGACTATCCGCGTTTACAATCTCCAAATCTTTTAGACTTTCATCACTACCCTTTTTGGTCTTGTCTTCTTCTTCTTCTTCTTCTTCTTTTTGGGGCTGAGTCTGATCATCACATAACTCAAACTGATTATAGGCTGAGGGGAGCTCCTCAACAATCTCTTGTAGTTTTCCAGAACGTTCATCATCACGATCCATTTCAATAGCAACCTACACAACAAACGCACATTAACAAAAAACGTATGCTCTCCTCAGAGTAACGAAATTAAGAATAGTTAACTAGATTAGTTACTTGTGCAGCTCTGTTTTTAAAAAGTGGTAGAAATCTGTTCTTGCAGAATACGTTGAAAAGGGCGGTGCAGATGATCAATGGGATAGTCGAAGTTGAAGCACTGCTCGACTTTTTCATTCCAAACAGTATTCCAGCTACTACTTGTGTCAGTATCAAAGAAAAGATTGTGGCATTATGTGCAAGAGGCCAATAACTTCCGTCTGTCTGGTATTTTACAAAATAAACATTCATGATCTGCAATCGAGGATGATTATTATTAGCATTATCAGTTAGGTGGTATGCAGGTAAGAAATAAAAATGTTAAGAGAGGATTAATTAACCTGATTTCGGTATACAAGGAAAGCGAAGCAAAAGTAGACTAACAAGAAAGGCAAAATCAAGGGTGCCAAAATGCAGAAGGTGAAGCCAAGGAGTCCAAATAAAAGGACCCTCGTAACCTCTGTGTGGTATGAGAAGGTGACTGGACGAACAAAATCCTCTTCCTTCATCAAAACACATTTGAACAGCCAATTCCCAATGAGCCCAACCGGCTGCAACAGTTCAAACGACAGCCCTGACCACCCTGAAGTCATCACATATGTCATAAAGAAGGATGCCTGTTGTTTCCATTAGACACATTATTAACTCATTATCATTATTCGTTTATTACTACTGTACTATTATAAGAAAATTACCTGTCTGGGTATTAATTCTGCCAGCAGGGTAGCCAAGTCTTTAGGACTAGTAACAGTAAGTTTACCCATTCTCTCAATCCATGACCCAGAAAGAATATTTGAAAAGTAAACGTTCCAAAACATGAAGATTAAAACTTTGACACACGCGCTCCGTTTCCTCGTACTACGAGACACAGCTCCCTCCAATGTTGAAAATAGCATCATCAGTGGTGGAACCACCGTTAGGAACACCGTCAGCACCAAACTTGGCAGATACCCAGTAATTAGGTTAATATAACTCCTGCAAGAGCATCCATTAATTCAACACACACACACACTTACGACTTTCTCCCTCTCACAAAAGATATGATAAATATATACATAATTCATTTACCTGTCTGATACTCGTCTTAGGAATGGAAATGCATTCTGAAGATACTGGATTTTGGTGAGACCTTGAACAAATGTGGTAGGCAACAGAAACAAGACGCTGAACACAATGGACGCAATAAATACTGAAATTTTACGGATCCACAACAAATTATAAGGTACACAAAGGTTTTGCCAGAAGACATCGCGTGGTTCTGGAGCCAATTGTGTGACCCATAACATCGGGTCTGCTGATTGGATCGTATGTGACACCACCAAAGCATCATATCGACTCCGGAAAAACACCAATGCAGCTTCACATTCCTGTATTCATTCAAATCAAACTGTCACCACATGCATGAATTGAATGATTCATTAAAACGTTATTAATATTTTTGCTAGCTAGCTAGCTAGTAGGTGATCACCAACCTTTTCTCTGAGTTGATCATCGACATTGCGAGTGGCACCTGATTCAGGGCCAACAATTTTAAAATTGTTTGATCTTGCTCCACAAAGGCCACATCTATTAACATTTGGTTCGCAGCACTGCTTACCCGGGACGGTTGTCATCACTTTATACACCTTCTCTGCGTCCTCCTGAAAATGTCAACATGAATAAGTTGATACCTAAAGAAAGAAAGAAGCTAGATGGACGGGTTCTATACCTAGCTAGTATTAGCATGTATTATGCACCTTACCATAAGTTGGTTAACTGCACCAAAGCGATAGACAATTTGGTGGGAAATGTAACTTGATGCATAATAATTACTGAAGAATTTCCCCACAGACTCGTTGTATGATTCTACTGAAGACCATGGGATGCCGCGCACAAGCACTGTGAAGTTACTCGGCCTTGTTGGAAACCTATGTACTTGCTCCATTCTCATCCTTGCAATGTTTTTATACTCCTATGAGAAATTCAATATGTTACCAAACTATGTTTATTATTCTATCAAAGGAAAGTTACTTGTGTAAGTAAATATCTATCATGTAGCCCACTAGTTATCAGAATAAATAAAAGCATGTCACTGATACAAAATGCAATGTGAGATGCAATAGAAAATTGAAGTAGGAATTATGTTCTTACAAAGTATAGAAGAGTGCAAGCACAAGCAGATATAACATACAGCGTCAAGCAGTGGGCCCAGAGCCTGAGAGATGAAAGATATATTATCATTATTTGTAATATGGGTTGTTGTTTCAATACATTAGGATGCATACCATCTTGAACCTTCTCTGACATTGCCAATGGTCAATAAGTCCATGGCTGTAGAGTCTTCGCCCTGTTGCATCCCTTGCCCAAAATAATTCAGCGGAAGCACAAGAAATGTGCAAAGAATAGTGGCAATTGCGAAGATACGTATACTGTGCATAAAATAAAAAGTAATTTAAGTAAATATTGATTAAAAAAAAAAAAAAAGTTTATAAGAAAAGAGTAGCACCTAAAAACGACGATCCTGAGAAAGACAACTGCATCAATACCGCCACAAGCAAAAATGTCCTCTTCAGTAGCTTCCCAAGATTTTAAAATCCAGCTTGCGGAAGGAACAAATCTTTCAAAGCAGAGGTTCTCGTTACGTGTTCGGCCCTGAGCAATCCTTTGGCCAAAGTAAACTCTAACATTGAGTGGTTGTTTTCTGAGTATGGAATACAGGGAGAACATTCCCACTGAAATCCCAATGTTCATACCAGCCGATGTCAATAAAGCTGGTATGTCCATCTTTTAACTTCACTTTAAACCCTAACTAGTCGGTATTTAGCAATCAACTGTCCTCAATCATACACACTAGTAAAACTTAAAACTCGTAACCACACGCGCCTGTAAGATAATAATACCAACATCAAGACCAGAATTCACTTAATGCATGCATTATTAGATTATACTAATTGAAAGAAGAAAACATATATATAGCTTGGTTTTGTGGCAAATCTAGAATAACGAATATGACCAACAAACAAACAACGAACGAACGTAAATAAATGAATATATAGTAGTACCATGTAACAAAATTTCAAATTCGCCAACATATAAGAAAAAAGGGTTCCAAAAGCAAATTAAATGAATCAAACAAAATTTCGAAAAACAGGAAGATATAAAATGGTTAAACCTGTAAACGCAATCCGTCCAAAGATAATTTCCCGGCCCCCGGCCGGTTGATATCGATTGATGGTGATACAAATATATGTTGAAAGAAGAAATTGTTTCAAGGCAGGAGGAGGATGATTATTGAAAACCTACAAATCAAAATGAAATGAAAATTAGAACACAAATTTGGGTTTTCTTTTTTCTGTTGGTTTAAGAGGCAGAAATCACCCTCAAAAAATGAGCCACATAAATAATATTGTTATGATAAATATGCGGCACGAGGGAACTCTCATTTTCAAATGAATGAAGAAAAGGAAAAACTCTCGTGTTACGTCTTTAACCGTCGATGATGAGTACTATGTTAACTAACTACCATCTTTTATACATTATAATATAATAAGAATCTTTCAATAAATAAATGAGTTATGATTAAATGAGAAAAAAAGTTAAAATGAGAAGATAAGAAATAAAACACAACAACACATTTCAGATTCATTTATAAAAATATATGCATTTCCTTTTAAAATTCTCACGTTTATTTAAATTTTGTGCCTAGAAATCTTTCTTATTTTTCTAATTTTAGTTTATCTTCTCACCGGATCCATTCAATGTTGTGTTATTTATTTTTTTTTAATTTTTTTTTAATTTTTTATTTTTTTAACTTTAGTCTTAAATATTTTTATTTGTATTATATAATACTAGATGAAAATTATACCAATAAAATTACATTTAAAACCCAATCAATTCATATATTTTACATCAATTATTATATAATATAAATTAAAGTATTTATAGTTAAAGTTAAACAAGAAATACTACAAAAAGTTCAAACTAAACACTTATTTTGGACTAAAATATAAGTAAGTCGCGGAATTAACCGGAAGAAGTAGAAGAGACCATAGGAACCCCGATGGAAGTAGAACCTTTGGACCAAACACAACTAGAGGAAATATGTTTGAATACTTGTAGTCATAACATTTCTCATAGTTCTAAGGAAGCTTCTAATTTTGATGGACCGGGACCTCAACCCTTACTCAATTTTCCATCGTTTGATATAAGTCTAGGAAACAAAAGAGGAGCCGACCAAACCATTAACCCATATAGTTCGGGTAGTTTTAGGATGAAGGTTGTAGATCCTTTAGACATCACACATCATCTTCACCTCATGTGGCATATTTCCTTTCTAATGGTGTGTATCGTTATTATCACCCGCACTTAATCCTAAGTATAGGGAAAACCTTCCCATTATCCATTAAATAAATATAGAGTCAGGCTTGTGACTCGAACAAAAACAAGTGCTTAATGGGAGGCAACTCATGTTTATTTGTTTGATGTTTTTCATTTTAGTATTGTTTATGTCATATATGCTTTCATATAATTGTTTTAATTTTCATGTTTTACATAATTTGTGAAAATGCTTTATTTTGTATTTAAGTTCGTCTTAATTACTTATGAAATAAGTGTAAAAAAAGTCTTATTTGTTTTAAAGAACATAATTCGAAAATGAAAAAAAATTACAATTTATAATTAGCATATATTCTATCTTGTTTGCTTGAGTCAAATGCTCGTATCGCGTAAAGATAAATCATTTACAGGAACTTATAGGTTTGAAATTTTTCATAACTTTTAAATTTCCCGATTCCATTAAAAATTTATTTTGCAAGCATTATATCTTATTTTCTTTCTAGTTTAGTTAATAATGAATTCGATGCATTTGTATATTATTCACCACCGATTTTACGCGAGGTTTCGTGTTTGTTTTTTAATGATCTACAGTTTGTATTGGACAACAAGCAAATAAATGGACTATCATATCTTCTTGGAGGAGGATTTAACCGCATTTCCGTTTTCCATTCATACCGAGCTAATAAAGGGAGTACTAGTTTCTTTAATCTCTTTTATTTTTCCATTTACTGATTTTGGTACTTTCAGAACATTGAGTACAATGTTCAATTTACGTGTAGGAAGGGTAAAAAGGGACACCTTAGAAACTAGCCACACATTATTTGTTTTGTTTATAAATAATTGTATAATAAACCGAAAGAAATACTTGTAAAGGTGATTTTAGCATAAATTATTTTTTTTATGACATTTACACGTGAAACTTTAGTCTTAATAAAGCGTATTATGGATAGAAATTAACCAAAGGGCCTCTGGTCTAGCGGTATGGAGGTTTTACCCTCTTAAGCAAGGTCTCAAGTTCGAGTCTTGTCTAGGGCGATAGGGGTTTCCTTCCGCGTGTGTAAAGGGAAGGGTGCCATTACCTTCTGGGCTAGACCCAACCTGGTTGTGTGGGCTCGCTACGCCTTCTGGGCTAGGAGCCATGTAGCCACAATTGCCGTTAAAAAAAAATTATGGATAGAAATTATTTAGCTAGCACTACAACCTTACCGTTCAAAATTCCACCAAAAAGTGTGAGGTTCCAACCGTGGCAGCTGGATTGGCGGCCTGCGGTTGGAATAATAAAAATGGGACATAAAGTTTCGACCGTGGCGGCTGGAATGGCGGCCGGCTATTGGAACTGATTTTGGGCAACAAAATGTTTCAGCCATGGCGGTTGGATTGGCGAACGGCAGCTGCTGCACTATTTTTTATATTCAATCAAGCTAGGCCACAAGACGTGAATGATTGTAAGGCATGGAAATTAATCAAAACTCACAAAAAATGTGATCAATTCCCCCGCAGCAGCGCCAAAAAACTTGATGTGTCTCACGAGTGCAAGTTTTAAAATTTATAATACGATCTACCAATGATTCAAACGAAACACATACGAGCAAGTATACTCGTCCGTGTGTAGCAAGAAATGATTCGGTAAGCCGAGGTCGTTCATAAGGATTTGTTTAGTTTCGATACGTGAGCTTTAAGATTAACAATTTCACAACAAGTAACCAAATAAATAATAATAACGAAGAATTCAATATATTTAAACCACACTTGCCTATACTACTATGAACAATTCACTTTGTTTGATTGTGACAGTGGTTCCAACATTTTGATCAAGAGAATTAGATGGTGTTCTAATCTACTATTTCTATCACTAGCCATTCTCGTCTAGATTTTAAGATGATAAAAACAAGTATTAAGTTTGATCATGCAATTCAAGACCAAGTATATTCAATTAACCGATTCACGTTAGTTTCACAAATTAATTGACAAATACACCTTTAATTTCTTGTTTAATTAAGTTACTTACGAAATGGTCAATACATAAAGTAGCGCCTTCATAGACAAAGGACTATAATTGGTTAATTCATGATGTCCCTCTCAGCCTATTACAATATGAAAAACCAATTTAACTTGATAAACAATTGTCACGTGAAACTTATAAAAGTATAATTCGATCTTAATTTTGGCTTGAAATTGAGTGGAACCATCTTAGTCACAATTAATCAATTCTCATGTTACAAACATCATCTAGACAAGTGCAAAAAGGCACTAGCCACTCATAGCAAACAAAGTCATAATCACAGAAAATTGATCACTTGAAAACATATTAAAAGAGTCTTACAAAGGTTGTAATCATGATTACATGAATTAGGAATGATGCCTATGTGATTAGTAATAATCCCTTGATGATTTCAATGATGAATTACGGTTTCTTGCTTCACTTCTTTCCTGCGTTTTTCCACCCTTGAGAGCTATTCTTGAGAGAGTTTTTGATATGATAATTAATTCAGGATCCCAAATATTTCTACCCTCCAACCAATATATATTAACCCAACTAACCCAAATAGATTTCTTTCTACAAGCAATGTTCCAAAGATGTTTGGCCATAAGTGTAACAACCGTGATTTTAGCAGGTCAGTTTAATTGATAGTCTTGACTCGGTTGACGTTTGTTTGGTGTGTCTTAGGTGATTGAAGTGATATATAAGTGATATAGGTGAGTTTTAGAACTAAATCCCTTTGCGTAAATGGTTTTATTGTGATTTGGAAAGTTTGGAATTTGGGAAGTTCATTTTGATCACCTTTGTGGTGTAGAAATGACTTGTGTAGTTTTGGTGTTTTTGTGATTTTGCGTAACGAGTCTTCGTTCAAGTATTTGAGCGTTAGCAAGTTACGAGGAGTTTGTTTTTATGTGTTATACATTTATAAAGGGTGAAAATCTATTTTTGAAAACTTTGTTGTGAAAATGATAATTTTCCGAGTCATCGTAAAAACTAAGGTTTATCGCGTAAGACGTTAGGTTTTGTTATGGGAGTTTATAAAATATAAAAATTATAAGGTTTTTAGTGTAGTAGTTAAATTTAATAAAAGAAAATATATGTTTTATAAAATTCGGCCCAAAGGAGTGTTTTAGGAGAAAAAGGAAACCCAATTGTAGCCCATTTACAATTTTAAGCTAAGGAATCCTAATCCAACCCAAACAAGCCCAACCCCCAACCCATATCACCATAACAAATGACCCAAACCTCTATTTTTCTGCAAATTATGATCGACCAAGGGCAAGGAAGAGAAGAAAAATTAGGGTTTATAGTTTTCAAGCAATAAACAAGAATCAAGGTAAAATCCTTAAACTCTATGTTCAATTAATTGATTAATTATTGGAATTCATGTAATATTAAGTATGATGGATTTAGGGTTTATCAACTTATGTAAATTAATGATGTAAAACAAGTTAGAATCATTAATTGATAATAGTATGATGATTGGTTAAGAGAATTGAGCTTAAAACGCGTTAGTTTATACGTTAGGGTTTGGACAGAAAGTTAGTGCTGTAAAGATACGAGTGTATTTAATAGATGGTGAAGAGTTAGATCACGAATTTTTAGTCTAAATTAAATTTTAATGAAAGATCTTTCCAAAAAGTCCAGCCATGATTGATTTCAAGGTTGGGAAGTTAGCCTTTTGATTTTTCTTTGATAAGGTGTCAAAGCTGTTAAACCGAGACAGAATTTGGGTAAAAGTTTGATAGTGATTTGTGGGTGAAAAAGTGATATTAAGGTTAGCCCTTCTGGAAAAGTTGAGTTTTAGGTTATCTTAGACTACCACGAAAAGGATTCGCGATAAAAAGTTGTAGAAGTACTTTATTTTAATTAATATTTTTTGGTGTGCGTTCAGATCCGAATCTGGATAGTTGACAAGTTTGATTTTCTTATTGGTACTTGTGGGTGTTATTAGACCATGGATTTCTGGGACTAGCTTGTATGCTTATGAGAGACCATGGTGAATGGTGTGAGTTGTTGAACTTTAATTGTTATTATTTCATGTGGGCGAATGTACCCTAAAATTATGCGTTTTCTGATTTTAAAAGTGCAAGGGATTTAGTGAGTATTAGGTTGTGGTGATGATTATTATGGGGTCTAGGAGATCCATAGTGGGTCATATGAACCTTCGACATCCATCATATGCGTATTACATGGGTTATAGCTTTTAGCTTGGCCATGTGTAATGTGGATTTATTTTGTGTGTTATAGATTTGTGATTTGGGTTTGCGGAAGCTGCAAATTTTAGGTGAGTTCATAGTCCCATATTTTTACTTTGTTTTAAACTTGGGATAGGAATGATGCTTGTCTTAAATGGTTTAAGTTACTGTGATTATGTGTGATTTAAAAGAGCTTGGAGTTTGGGGTGGTTTCGGGTTTCGGGTTTGTGGTTGCGGGTTTGGGGTTTTGGGTTCGGGTTTGGGGTTACGGGTTTGGGGTTTTGGTTTTAGGGTTTGGGGTTTGGGGTTTGGGGTTTCGGTTTTGGGGTTTCGGGTATGGGGTTTGGGGTTTGGGGTTTCTGGTGGTTGGGGGTTGGGGGTTTTGTGTTTCAGGTTTCAGGTTTCGGATTTGGGGTTTGAGGTTTGGGTTGGGGGTTGTGGGTCAGGGGTTTCGGGTTTCGGGTTTCGAGCTTCGGGTTTTGGTTTTCGGGTTTCGTGTTTTGGATTTCGGGTTTGGGTATTCGGGTTTGGGGTTTCGGGTTTCATGTTTTAGGTTTTGGGTTTCGGGTTTCAGGTTTCGGGTATTGGGTTTGGGGTTTGGGGTTTCGGGCTTCCGGTTTGAGGTGTCGGATTTCTGGTTTCAGGTTTCGGGTTTCGGGTTTTGGGTTTGAGGTTTCGGTTTTTAGGTATCAGGTTTGGGGTTTGGGTTTGAGTTTCGGGTTTCGGTTTCGGGTTTCGGGATTCGGGTTTAGGGTTTACAAACATAAGCCCAATAGATCTAAATAAATTTTTAAGCAACCGATTCTCGGATGTTTAAAGTCAATTATATTAAGAATCAATAATAAAAAAACAAGATGTATTTTAATTTTATGAACATACCGATAAACCAATACTGTACCCTCTTTTATGGAATTCATTAGCCATTTTATAAGCATTACACCGTTTAAGCAAATTATATACCTTGATAGTGATTAATGCAACTTTTTTGCATGATGCAAATTTGTGAACTTTATACTATTTTTGTAATATACATACCATTTTGTAAACTTTATACATTTTTTGCAAAAATTAATTTTAGTTACCTTTTACACAATGTTTATGTATATTATACTACTTTTGTGGCTTTTATTCACATTATTTTGAATTTATACCCATTATTGAAGTGTGCATTATTCAAGTGAGTTATTTTCAAGTTTCGTACTTATGTACTAGTTTTCAAAATTTAGGTTTAGTTTAGTAATTATGATATACGTGACTAAAATCTCTCGATCTATTCCGGATATAGAAGACACATATATCATCTTTCTTATCTCAAACCAAACATATTAAAAAAAATGAGGAGAGACTGAAACACCGCAACAACACATGTCTGAAAAAAGAACTATTATGGCTCACGGGTGTCATTTTTAAAGGTTGAAAATTTTACTTCATGAAGAAACTAAGCTATATATGTAAACCCACTACATTACTATAACACAAACATAAGCCCAATAGATCTAAGTAAATTTTTTAGCAACCTATTATCGGATGTTTAAAGTCAATTATATTAAGAATCAATTCTCAAAAAACAAAACATATTTAAATTTTCTGAACACACCGAAAAACCAATACTGAACCCTCTTTTACGGAATTCATTTGCCGTTTTATAAGCATTACACCATTTAAGCAAATTATATTTAGGGTTTGGGGTTTCAGGTTTCGGGTTACGGGTTTTGGGTTTGGGGTTTGGGGTTTGGGTTTTGGTGTCTTGGGTTTCGGTTTTTGGTTTCGGGTTTCAGGTTTGGAGTTTGGGGTGGTTTCGGGCTTCGGGTTTGGGGTTTGGGGTTTGGGGTTTTGGGTTCGGGTTTCGGGTTTGGGGTTTTGGTTTTGGGGTTTAGGGTTTGGGGTTTCGGGTTTCGGTTTTGGGGTTTCGGGTTTCGGGTTTGGGGTTTCGGGTGGTTGGAGGTTAGGGGATGGGGTTGGGGGTTAGGGGTTTCGTGTTTCAGGTTTCAGGTTTCGGATTTGGGGTTTGGGGTTTGGGTTGGGGGTTGTGGGTCGGGGGTTTCGGGTTTCGAGCTTCGGGTTTCGGTTTTCGGGTTTCGGGTTTCGGGTTTTGTGTTTCGGGTTTGGTGTTTCGGGTTTCATGTTTTAGGTTTTGGGTTTCGGGTTTCGGGTATCGGTTTGGGGTTTGGGGTTTCGGGCTTCCGGTTTGGGGTTTCTGGTTTCAGGTTTCGGGTTTCGGGTTTGGGGATCGGGTTTCGGGTTTTGGGTTTGAGGTTTCGGTTTTTAGGTATCAGGTTTGGGGTTTGGGTTCGAGTTTCGGGTTTCGGGTTTGGGGTTTGGGGTTTCGGGATTCGGGTTTGGGGTTTACAAACATAAGCCCAATAGATCTAAATAAATTTTTAAGCAACCTATTGTCGGATGTTTAAAGTCAATTATATTAAGAATCAATAATCAAAAAACAAGATGTATTTTAATTTTATGAACATACCGATAAACCAATACTGTACCCTCTTTTATTGAATCCATTAGCCGTTTTATAAGCATTACACCATTTAAGCAAATTATATACCTTGATAGTGATATTAATGCAACTTTTTTGCATGATGCAAATTTGTGAACTTTATACTATTTTTTGCAAAAATTAATTTTAGTTAACTTTTACACAATGTTTATGTATATTATACTACTTTTGTGGCTTTTATTCACATTATTTTGAATTTATAACCATTATTGAAGTGTGCATTATTCAAGTGAGTTATTTTCAAGTTTCGTACTTATGTACTAGTTTTCAAAATTTAGGTTTACTTTAGTAATTATGATATATGTGACTAAAATCTCTCGATCAATTCCGAATATAGAAGACACATATATCATCTTTACTATCTCAAACGAAACATATTAAAAAAAATGAGGAGAGACTGAAACACCGCAACAACACATGACCGAAAAAGAGAACTATTATGGCTCACGGGTGTCATTTTTAAAGGTTTAAAATTTTACTTCATGAAGAAACTAAGCTATATATGTAAACCCACTACATTACTAAAACACAAACATAAGCCCAATAGATCTAAGTAAAATTTTTAGCAACCTATTATCGGATGTTTAATGTCAATTATATTAAGAATCAATTCTCAAAAAATAAAACGTATTTAAATTTTATGAACACACCGAAAAACCTATACTGAACCCTCTTTTACGGAATTCATTAGCTGTTTTATAAGCATTACACCATTTAAGCAAATTATATTTAGGGTTTGGGGTTTGGGGTTTGGGGTTTTGGGGTTTGGGGTTTCAGGTTTCGGGTTACGGGTTTTGGGTTTGGGGTTTGGGGTTTGGGTTTTTGTGTCTCGGGTTTCGGTTTTTAAGTTTCGGTTTTTGGTTTCGGGTTTCAGGTTTGGAGTTTGGGGTGGTTTTGGGTTTCGGGTTTGGGGTTTGGGGTCCGGGTTTGGGGTTACGGGTTTGGGGTTTGGGGATTTGGTTTTGGGGTTTGGGGTTTGGGGTTTCGGGTTTCGGTTTTGGGTTTCGGGTTTGGGGTTTGGGGTTTCGGGTGGTTGGGGGTTAGGGGATGGGGTTGGGGCTTGGGGGTTTCGTGTTTCAGGTTTCGGGTTTCGGATTTGGGCTTTGGGGTTTGGGTTGTGGGTTGTGGGTCGGGGGTTTCGGGTTTCGAGCATCGGGTTTCGGTTTTCGGGTTGATGGATCTAAACACCTTGAACTTGTGTTAGTATGATACTTTGAGTTATATCACTAAGTATGCGGAATCTACTTAGTAACACTTAGAAGTTTGATTGTGAATGAAACAGTTGTTTATGAATAAGAATAATATATGTAACAAACTGTTAGCTCCAATATTATTAATGATAATAATACGAGTGATCTTTGTATCACTAGGGTTACACCTTAAAGCTCTAGAAAACGTATATCTAACCTTTAACCTAGGATCTCCTTTTATAGCACAAGGAGTCCTCTTCTACAAGATAAGTATAATGCTAATAAAATAAGATATATACAAGATCTATTCTATATTTATCTAAACACGTTTCCTAACAGTTATCTAAACAGTAGTGCTAATATATGTTTGCAGTGGAAATGAGTTTCCACGGCAAGTACATTCTTCAGCAGTTGTAATATCTTCACTAGCCGTGGTAACTGTCAGTATAATTCCCAACACGGGTTTTGGGTTTCGGGTTTGGGGTTTCAAGTTTCGGGTTTGGGGTTTGGGGTTTCGGGTTTCATGTTTTAGGTTTTGGGTTTCGGGTTTCGGGTATTGGGTATCGGGTTTGGGGTTTCGGGCTTCCGGTTTCGGGTTTCGGGTTTCGGGTTACGGGTTTTAGGTATCAGGTTTGGGGTTTGGGTTCGAGTTTCGGGTTTCGGGTTTCAGGTTTCAGGTTTCAGGTTTCGGTTTCGGGTTTCGGGTTTGGGGTTTGGGGTTTAGGGTTTACAAACATAAGCCCAATAGATCTAAATAAATTTTTAAGCAACCTATTCTCGGATGTTTAAAATCAATTATAATAAGAATCAATAATCAAAAGACAAGATGTATTTTATTTTATGAACATATCGATAAACCAATACTGTACGCTCTTTTATGGAATTCATTAGCCATTTTATAAGCATTACACCGTTTAAGCGAATTATATACCTTGATAGTGATATTAATGCAACTTTTTTGCATGATGCAAATTTGTGAACTTTATACTATTTTTGTAATATACATACCATTTTGTAAACTTTATACATTTTTTGCAAAAATTAATTTTAGTTAACTTTTACACAATGTTTATGTATATTATACTACTTTTGTGGCTTTTATTCACATTATTTTGAATTTATACCCATTATTGAAGTGTGCATTATTCAAGTGAGTTATTTTCAAGTTCGGTACTTATGTACTAGTTTTCAAAATTTAGGTTTACTTTAGTAATTATGATATATGTGACTAAAATCTCTCGATCAATTCCTAATATAGAAGACACAGATATCATCTTTATTATCTCAAAGCAAACATATTAAAAAAAATGAGGAGAGACTGAAACACCGCAACAACACATGACCGAAAAAGAGAACTATTATGGCTCACGGGTGTCATTTTTAAAGGTTGAAAATTTTACTTCATGAAGAAACTAAGCTATATATGTAAACCCACTACATTATTATAACACAAACATAAGCCCAATAGATCTAAGTAAATTTTTTAGCAACCTATTATCGGATGTTTAAAGTCAATTATATTAAGAATCAATTCTCAAAAAACAAGACGTATTTAAATTTTATGAACATACCGAAAAACCAATACTGAACCCTCTTTTACGGAATTCATTAGCCGTTTTATAAGCATTACACCATTTAAGCAAATTATATTTAGGGTTTGGGGTTTCGGGTTTGGGGTTTCAGGTTTCGGGTTACGGGTTACGGGTTTGGGGTTTGGGTTTGGGTGTCTCGGCTTTCGGTTTTTAAGTTTCGGGTTGTGTTTTTGCATTAATTTACTCGGGTTTTCTATATCCTTTGAAAAATTGAAAATGCTCTCTAAAAGGTATATTATCTCACTAAAAATATTTTTAGTGAAATATTATTCCTTTTAGCGAGTATCTTCAATTTTATTATTTTTAGTGAAATATCATGGCGTCACTATAGGCTTTTGAATATATACCATGTCTTCTTTGGTAGTTAGTGACTAATGGCCGGGTCTAGCCATAAACGACTGGGTCAAACCGTATTTGGCTGGGTCTTGCCATATAATGGCCTTGTCTAGCCATATAATAGCCGGGTCAAGTCACATATGGCTATGTCTAACCATATATGGCCTGGTCTAGCCGTATTGATCACTTGATTCCTGTTAGTGCTCCAAGGACGCAAATACGATGTACTTCGTCAACTGCATATATAGATAATAGCCATATAAGGTTTTTGGACTTGCATGGTTGACTTATGTTCTTGAAATTATATCATATCAATAGGATCTGCGTAATGGTTATTTAACTTGAGTATGTGGAATCATGTTTAGCTATTTAGACATTTTTGAAGATTTTGAAGATTTAGCTATTTGGATGTTTGATATAGGTTGACGGACGTACCCTCAACCCTGTATCTGCATACAAAGTTTTTGCACTAGTAAAAACACATTTCTTTTTCTAAAAAGAATCAAAATAGAGAATTAAAGTACTTTTTTTTACAACCAAACACATCCTTAACTTTTGCTTTAGAGTACGGTGGGTCAATTGAAAATAGACTCTCTCGACTACAAAAAGACATTGGTTGATCTAACAAGTTAAGTTGGCCTTAGAGCAAGGCAAGCACCGACCACCCTTTTAGCTCTGCCTCTGGTTGTTATCACTTTATAGATAGAATTTTAAATATCAAAATGAAAAAAAAAACCCTACTACGCAGCAGTTTAAGCAAATGGACACAACAATGAATTTTGAAATGAGATATAAAAACGACAAAGAAGGATTTATAATTTTGGTGTTATATCACGAAATAGAAAAACCACAATAAAGTAGGCAACCTCTATAATAGTGCCCTATACGTTGTTCACTAGAACTTGAAAAATGTGTCTTCTTCATGCACAAACCATCACTCACCAATCGCTGCACATGGATGGCGCGCAAGGTCTGCTTTGATAATATACTTTTACTAAGGTTGCGTTTGGTTTGTAGATGGGTTTCGAATTCGGATTTGAATTTGGATTAGGATTAGGATTTGAATTTAAATTTGGATTTGTATTTGATATAAGAGAGAGAAAATATATTATAAAATAGTCAATTAATTATTTTTAAAAATTATATAAATAAATATATAAAGTGGGGTCCACTCATATTGGAAAAGGACAAAACAAAAATATTAAATCATACGTATATTTTTTTATACCTATCAATATGCATAGAAATGAGATTACTATTTAATTTCTAAGTTGTGGGCCACCATGTCAAACAAACACACAAATTTTCATTTCTATCATTCAATTCCTATGATTCCCTCCAACGAAATGGACCCTAAATCTATTTTTGAAATATACGGTTATAGTTTAGTTCCATAATTTTCTCTAAAATTATAGTCTTAATATAAATGTTCATTCATTTAAAAAGTTTTGTTATGTTTTGTAACATGTATGCAAGACCAAATAATTGTGTGAAAGCAACTACTTGTATGAAACACTGTAGTTATTTTGAATTTGTGTAACTATACTTACCTCGGTACTCAAAGCTACAGAGATAGTAGTACTTTAGTTATGATGATTATAGAGTGACTTTGAGTTTTAAGAACGGTGGCAATGGCAGCGGCATCACCAAACGGCATGGCCATACCGCCGGTGAACACCGCCGCCACCTCGGCGGTATGGCCAACGACATGGCTTCAACGGTAATATATGATTCGGAGGTATGGGATTGTAACGTTGTAAAATGTAACCGTTGGGTGGGTTTTTGGATATTATTGGTGGGAGGTATGAAAAAGGCATGGTTGCCACTAAAAAAAGGGTTGGGAGGTATGAAAAAAGTATGAATGAGGTGGAATGATATTATTGGTGGATTTGAGAGGTATGGATGATTTCGGAAGCATGACTGCCACCCTCCTAAGAGACTCTTCAACCGCCAAAAGAAGCATTCAAAAACATTCAAATATCTTAAAAGCCAATGATACTATTATAAGAAAAATAAATAAACCAGCTAACAAGTTAACAAGAAGCTAAGGGCCTGAATCAAAGCATAAATGTGAGTCTCATGACTATGGTAATGGGTCTAAGTCAAATGTAGATAATTTGGTATCCTAAACAAAGTGATGTCCATAATTTTGTTCTTTTTCATTTAGCTCAAATATATCTACATGGTGGTTTCTAATATTGGGCGGGTTCTTTAGATAACCTCCATGGTTGTGTTTTTGCAATAATTTACTTGGGTTTTCTATATCCTTTGAAAAATTGAAAATGCTCTCTAAAAGGTATATTATCTCACTAAAAATATTTTTAGTGAAATATTATTCCTTTTAGCGAGTATCTTCAATTTTATTATTTTTAGTGAAATATCATGGCGTCACTATAGGCTTTTGAATATATACCATGTCTTCTTTGGTAGTAAGTGACTAATGGCCGGGTCTAGCCATAAACGGCTGGGTCAAACCGTATTTGGCTGGGTCTTGCCATATAATGGCCTTGTCTAGCCATATAATAGCCGGGTCAAGTCACATATGGCTATGTCTAACCATATATGGCCTGTTCTAGCCGTATTGATCACTTGATTCGTGTTAGTGCTCAAAGGACGCAAATGCGATGTACTTGGTCAACTGCATTTATAGATAATAGCCATATAAGGTTTTTGGACTTGCATGGTTGACTTATGTTCTTGAAATTATATCATACCACTAGGATCTGCGTAATGGTTATTTAACTTGAATATGTGGAATCATGTTTAGCTATTTGGACGTTTTTGAAGATTTTGAAGATTTAGCTATTTGGATGTCTGATAAAGGTTGACGGACGTACCCTCAACCCTGTATCTGCATACAAAGTTTTTGCACTAGTAAAAACACATTTCTTTTTCTAAAAAGAATCAAAATAGAGAATTAAAGTAGGAATTATGTTCTTACAATAGAAAATTGAAGTAGGAATTATGTTCTTACAAAGTATAGAAGAGTGCAAGCACAAGCAGATATAACATACAGCGTCAAGCAGTGGGCCCAGAGCCTGAGAGATGAAAGATATATTATCGTTATTTGTAATATGGGTTGTTGTTTCAATACATTAGGATGCATACCATCTTGAACCTTCTCTGACATTGCCAATGGTCAATAAGTCCATGGCTGTAGAGTCTTCGCCCTGTTGCATCCCTTGCCCAAAATAATTCAGCGGAAGCACAAGAAATGTGCAAAGAATAGTGGCAATTGCGAAGATACGTATACTGTAACACCCCCAAAATACCGCAGCGGAAGACTGTGTCATTGGGATGCTACTTCAGGGCACAAAGTACAAGATATAGAAAACGAACTCTAAATGAGACGTTTTTGAAAAGTTACCATTCGAATAGATAAAAGTCATAGTTTACAAAACAAAGATCCCATAGTAGAATAATACATAAGTTTTTAAAGTGTATCGAATGGTAAACGATAAAAGTGAAAGTCTCCAAAAGCATGCCCTAAGACTCTCAGCTCCACACACCTGCTATCGCCTTTCTAACCTGAGATAAACATGCTTAAAAGTGTCAACACAAAGGTTGGTGAGTTCATAGAGTTTGTCTTAATACAGTTGAAAAGCCTTAAAAGAATGTTCACACAGCAAAGGCATCGTGAATCCACTCAGTTGCAAGTCCCGTCATAAGAGACTTGTAACCTGTGTGTTCACAACCCACTGCTACAATATAATATGTTTAAGATATGTATAAGTTCATAACAACAGTTAAGCAATTAGTAGTGAGTCTACACTTCATCTCCGAAGACCTCACTTTAGTATGTTTGTCTCCATGGTTGTGCCCAGCAACTTAATCTGGGGCCATGGGAAGTATGTATGTCTCCATGGTTGTGCCCAGCAACTTAATCTGGGGCCATTGGAAGTCTCAAGAATACACCATCACAGTTTAGTATAACACAGTTAAGTATAACACAATCACGTATGTATGAAATCAAGTATAATGAAATCAAGTATAAATGTTATGTGAATTTGTACAAGTAAGCAAGTAGTAGCATGTATCTCCCCCAAAAAGTTGATAGAACAATTAAAAGAGTAGGGGCTATGACTCACCTTAAGTGATGATACATGAAATGAAATGAAGTGAACAACAATGATCGGTTAACTGCCGCAACCTAGTATGAATGATGAACGATCTAATTTAGATCATGAAATGATGTTGAAAATGTCCATGCACATGTTACTTATACTACTCTTAACTCGAAAAATACTTGTTATAGTCATATGAAAATATATTCCATACTTGTGAAAAATAAGTCTTAACTAGACTTGTGTAAACTTGTCGTAATATATATGTATAGAAAATTTGTGTTGTATACTTCGTCTTGAAAACCTTGAAGTACATCTAATGGTCGTGAAAATAAGCTCATAAGCATAAGTACTTCGTTAGTTATAAATTTCGGCAATTTAGTAGTATTTCTAAAAATCTAGAATTTAGTACGTAGAAATAGTGTCATTATTATTTCTATTAAAAGCTGCCAATTATAGTGAGTTTTTGCCGATATTGAAACGTGAATATCTTTGTCGTTATAAGCCCGTTTTACTTGTTCTTTATATCCACGGTTACGTTTTAGTATGTAGTAATATATTTTGGTAACCTCGGCTCCTCCGGGTTTAGTCTAAAGCCTCTTTTTGACCGATGAAAAACGTCCAACAGCAACTAATTTCCAGAAAATACTTTTCGTCAACAATCTTGCAAAAATCATAACTTCTTCGTTATAAACTCTTTTTAATCCGTTCTTTCGCCTACGGATTCGTTTTTGAAAGTATTTTCTAAAAATTTTGCCAAAGTTTACTTTGTATTTATTGATTTTCCTGGATTTCACAAAATGGGACAGCATGTCTAAAACATGCTCCAAATCAAGTTTTCAAGGTTTATAACTAATTTCTAACATCACCAAACCTCTTGTAATCACCACATAGCTAATCTAATCCTACCATACACCTTCTTAGGGTGCCATGGGCTCCTAACCAAGTTATTATAGCAAGGGAATTCATAAATAAGAAGTTAGGGTTTGTATGTTCCATTTTTGACAAAATAAATGGTGGTATAGCTAGTTGTACATGGTTTTTAGCATGGAACTCATGCAATACAAGTAAATATAAGATGATTCATGTAAAAATAAAGTTGATAACTTACTTGATAAAATGAGATGATTGAATGACTAGAAACCTTGGATTACTTGTGTATTTCTTGTTTGATTCTTGATTAGGCAAGTATAATGAACAACTTTGTAGCTTTAACTTTTAGAAAATCATGGATTGATCATGGTGTTTGGTTTTGGTCGTGGGTTATGAAAGAGAGAAAGGAGATGAGAAGATTTTTCTTCTTAGTTAAAAGTGTATGAAATGATTCTTGAATTTAGTTTATGTAAGTATTTTTAAGGTTTATTAATATTGTAATAGAAAGTTAATGTATTAGGTTAAAGGGGTGTTCATGTGGCCGGTTATGGTGAGCCAAGGGGGGGGGGGGGTTGGGGTACTTGTGATTTAATTAGAAATCATATGTAGTTTAAGTGTTAGTTTTCGTTATTCGTTAAAATCGGGTAACGGTTTTAATAGAAATAAATGTTCACGAAGTTAACCGGGACAAAATAAAGTCATAATAATAATAAAAATACATTAAAAATATGTTGGGTACAATTACTGAGTGATCGGGTGATTATTGTTTAGTTTTCACGAAAACCGTCGTTATATTCATAAGCGTACGTTATAAATAAAATAAATTTCCAAAATACTGGGTAACTGAATGTTATAACTTTTATGATGTTAAAATGGATATAAAAATATGTCGGGACCATTGTGGGAATGTTTAGATATATTCGTCGTGTATAAACCGGGTGTTAACGTTTTCTATAAATACTTATACGTAAAAACGTTAAATGTATCATATATATAAATTTGAAAATCCTGAGAGTGGTATAACATGAAAATGCTGTTATGATGATATGCAAACTATCTCCAGTCCGTATGCAGTGTCATTAGCACTAATGAAGTGAATTCGCACCTAAACCAATCCGGTTACGCGAATTTGAATACCCGTAAACTAAATTTACGATGAAATGAGTAATGCAAGTGAATGATGAAAACTTTTCCGGAAATGAATAGTGTTTAGTGAATAGTAAATTTCCCAAATGTTTCTCAGAATATCAAAATGACCTCGAAAATGATGAATAGTAAAACGATGAATAGTGTTTTGATGAATAGTGATTTATGAATAGTGTTTTTCCAAAGTTCGGGAAATGACCTAAAATGACCTGAAATGGTGAGTTGTGACAGTCTTCCCCTCTAAAAGGAACTTCGTCCCGAAGTTCAGTTAATGTTAATCAGTTAAATGTGTGTTTAAGAAAATGTGTCAAAGCTTATGTATGTGGGTTTCCTATCCAACTAGGTATGTTCTCGTGGTCAGACTTGATGAGGCAAACCTTCCCAATCCCGAGCATAGTCCTCAAAAGACCTCCTTTAGGTTAATCATTTAGGTAACCGATTTTCACTTAATCCCACAACCCAATCAAACAAGAACAGTCATGAGATTAGGCTAAATTGGTTTGAGTGATGACTTTAACTTTTAGCTTGATTTTCGCAACCCAATCAAACAAGAACAGTCACTAGAACCAAGCTAAAAATCAAGGTCTGGATTCAACATCCTTGAAAAAAAGATCTTTTGAAAGATTGGCTCGACTTTGGAATTGCTTACACTAATCAAATTTCTAATGTTAGTATGACTAAGGTTAATGCTGCTAGGTCTCAGATTAGTCAATGTTGTGTATAGGTCCTATATTAAGACTTAAGTGCTACTAAAATACGATAGTTGTTCAAGAGAATGTACCCGTTGTGCTATCGCGGACATGTTGGGTGATAGGATTTCCTAGGAAGTAAGCTCTGCCAAGTGCGGGTGGAATCTCATTGGCCTCATCTCGTGGCCCTTCAATTGCTGCTGCTAAGTTTGGACGATTGCCTCCTTGGTTAAAATTCCTTTTTAACTTAGGACAGGTGTTCCGAAAGTGATCCGGGCTGTTACACTCATAGCATGTCCTTTGGTTGTTCGTCATATTGCCCACATTTACTAGTTCTCTACACTGGTTTGTAAAATGACTAGACTGTCTGCAAATTGCACACACACGGCAGGGCGAAATCTTTTGATGATGAAAGTTACATTTCGTACATTTAGGATGCGGGCCTAAATACTCTTTCTGACCAGAACTAGTCGCCGCAAAGGTCCTTGCCCTTTTGTTGTCAGCTATTGTGCCCATTTGCTTGTTTGACTCGCTTGTTCCCTTCCTTTTATCACTGTTCCTCAAGCTCCAATTTCTAACCATCTCATCTGTCAGAGTCCCTGCTCTCAATATTGCACTCTGAATTGTAGAAGCCTCAGTTGTTTTTACAGTCCCACGAATTTCTGGGACAAGGCCATATATGTATCTCTGAATCCTCTTGGACTCAGGGGTAACTAGGTGTGGAACTAGTCTGGCTAATTCATGGAATCGATCTGTATAGGCTGCATGTCCAGCCCCTATCATAGAGTGATGATAGAGTTCATCCTCCAGCTTCTGCATCTCGTTGTCCGGGCAGTATTCCTCCTTCAGTAATGCCTTAAAATCATCCCATGTCATACCTACAGCTGCCGCTCTACCCCTAGCTTGAATCTGCGTATTCCACCATGTCAATGCCTTTCCTGATAGTAAGCACATGGAATACTTCACCATTTGATGTGCTGCACAGTTACTAATGTCGATCACCGACTCCATCTTTTCAACCCATCGAGTATACACCAACGCGCCTCCTACACCATCGAAATCAATTGGCTTACATGACGTAAATTCCTTATACGTGCATCCGGTCCTAATGTTGTTGTTGCCATTACCATTCTGGCCTATACCATTGGTGTTGTTAATTCCGCTTTCGTGGTTTGCCAAATTATTCATATGATCGCCAACTTGAGTGACAATAGTGGGGAGAAAGTTTTCAAGTTGTCGAGCGATGATGGCTTCAAAATCAGTATTTCCACCGTCGTTGTTATCATTGTTTTCAACGCCGTGACCACCTCCTCTACCTCCACGTCCACCAGTTCTTCCACCATCGTTACTTGGGTTACTAGTGTCATGAGCAGCTCCTCTACCTCCTCTACCACCACGTCCACCAGTCCTTCCACCCCTTGGTGTTGCGCCTCCTCGACCAGAGCTACGAGTCACTCTCTTTGGTGCCATGATTTCCTGAGAGGAAGGACATTTAGTGAACGTCAGAGATGAGGGAAAACCGTTGATTATCCAAAGTCTATACTTAACATCCTCGTATATAATACCGTGCTACCAGTTGTTTCCCAAGTTGTGCCAACACCGATCTACATATGCATAGTCATATGTCCACGTGTGTCGTGAAGCACTTATAATTATGTTGGCCACCACAATTATAAATATTTCCTTCCAGAAGTGTACATATCACCAGGCACACATATCTCAGTGGTAGACGTTGCTTAAATGGGCATCTAGGGAACGTCACGCTTAGTACAAAGGAACAGAGGATTCTCCCTTAAGTGTTAAAGTCACCGGGAAGTCTAGTTTCTAACGGTTTCTACAAAGTATCTAATAGCGTAGGTCTAAAAATAAATTACCAGCAAGCGTATGTGTATGTAAAGTGCAAGGCGATAGGGAGGAGAGTCTACATGTATGTAGTTATAGTCTAGACTCTAAAACAACCTAGTTCTCTATAACCAAGGCTCTGGTACCAATCTGTAACACCCCCAAAATACCGCAGCGGAAGACTGTGTCATTGGGATGCTACTTCAGGGCACAAAGTACAAGATATAGAAAACGAACTCTAAATGAGACGTTTTTGAAAAGTTACCATTCGAATAGATAAAAGTCATAGTTTACAAAACAAAGATCCCATAGTAGAATAATACATAAGTTTTTAAAGTGTATCGAATGGTAAACGATAAAAGTGAAAGTCTCCAAAAGCATGCCCTAAGACTCTCAGCTCCACACACCTGCTATCGCCTTTCTAACCTGAGATAAACATGCTTAAAAGTGTCAACACAAAGGTTGGTGAGTTCATAGAGTTTGTCTTAATACAGTTGAAAAGCCTTAAAAGAATGTTCACACAGCAAAGGCATCGTGAATCCACTCAGTTGCAAGTCCCGTCATAAGAGACTTGTAACCTGTGTGTTCACAACCCACTGCTACAATATAATATGTTTAAGATATGTATAAGTTCATAACAACAGTTAAGCAATTAGTAGTGAGTCTACACTTCATCTCCGAAGACCTCACTTTAGTATGTTTGTCTCCATGGTTGTGCCCAGCAACTTAATCTGGGGCCATGGGAAGTATGTATGTCTCCATGGTTGTGCCCAGCAACTTAATCTGGGGCCATTGGAAGTCTCAAGAATACACCATCACAGTTTAGTATAACACAGTTAAGTATAACACAATCACGTATGTATGAAATCAAGTATAATGAAATCAAGTATAAATGTTATGTGAATTTGTACAAGTAAGCAAGTAGTAGCATGTATCTCCCCCAAAGAGTTGATAGAACAATTAAAAGAGTAGGGGCTATGACTCACCTTAAGTGATGATACTTGAAATGAAATGAAGTGAACAACAATGATCGGTTAACTGCCGCAACCTAGTATGAATGATGAACGATCTAATTTAGATCATGAAATGATGTTGAAAATGTCCATGCACATGTTACTTATACCACTCTTAACTCGAAAAATACTTGTTATAGTCATATGAAAATATATTCCATACTTGTGAAAAATAAGTCTTAACTAGACTTGTGTAAACTTGTCGTAATATATATGTATAGAAAATTTGTGTTGTATACTTCGTCTTGAAAACCTTGAAGTACATCTAATGGTCGTGAAAATAAGCTCATAAGCATAAGTACTTCGTTAGTTATAAATTTCGGCAATTTAGTAGTATTTCTAAAAATCTAGAATTTAGTACGTAGAAATAGTGTCATTATTATTTCTATTAAAAGCTGCCAATTATAGTGAGTTTTTGCCGATATTGAAACGTGAATATCTTTGTCGTTATAAGCCCGTTTTACTTGTTCTTTATATCCACGGTTACGTCTTAGTATGTAGTAATATATTTTGGTAAGCTCGGCTCCTCCGGGTTTAGTCTAAAGCCTCTTTTTGACCGACGAAAAACGTCCAACAGCAACTAATTTCCAGAAAATACTTTTCGTCAACAATCTTGCAAAAATCATAACTTCTTCGTTATAAACTCTTTTTAATCCGTTCTTTCGCCTACGGATTCGTTTTTGAAAGTATTTTCTAAAAATTTTGCCAAAGTTTACTTTGTATTTATTGATTTTCCTGGATTTCACAAAATGGGACAGCATGTCTAAAACATGCTCCAAATCAAGTTTTCAAGGTTTATAACTAATTTCTAACATCACCAAACCTCTTGTAATCACCACATAGCTAATCTAATCCTACCATACACCTTCTTAGGGTGCCATGGGCTCCTAACCAAGTTATTATAGTAAGGGAATTCATAAATAAGAAGTTAGGGTTTGTATGTTCCATTTTTGACAAAATAAATGGTGGTATAGCTAGTTGTACATGGTTTTTAGCATGGAACTCATGCAATACAAGTAAATATAAGATGATTCATGTAAAAATAAAGTTGATAACTTACTTGATAAAATGAGATGATTGAATGACTAGAAACCTTGGATTACTTGTGTATTTCTTGTTTGATTCTTGATTAGGCAAGTATAATGAACAACTTTGTAGCTTTAACTTTTAGAAAATCATGGATTGATCATGGTGTTTGGTTTTGGTCGTGGGTTATGAAAGAGAGAAAGGAGATGAGAAGATTTTTCTTCTTAGTTAAAAGTGTATGAAATGATTCTTGAATTTAGTTTATGTAAGTATTTTTAAGGTTTATTAATATTGTAATAGAAAGTTAATGTATTAGGTTAAAGGGGTGTTCATGTGGCCGGTTATGGTGAGCCAAGGGGGGGGGGGGGGGGGTTGGGGTACTTGTGATTTAATTAGAAATCATATGTAGTTTAAGTGTTAGTTTTCGTTATTCGTTAAAATCGGGTAACGGTTTTAATAGAAATAAATGTTCACGAAGTTAACCGGGACAAAATAAAGTCATAATAATGATAAAAATACATTAAAAATATGTTGGGTACAATTACTGAGTGATCGGGTGATTATTGTTTAGTTTTCACGAAAACCGTCGTTATATTCATAAGCGTACGTTATAAATAAAATAAATTTCCAAAATACTGGGTAACTGAATGTTATAACTTTTATGATGTTAAAATGGATATAAAAATATGTCGGGACCATTGTGGGAATGTTTAGATATATTCGTCGTGTATAAACCGGGTGTTAACGTTTTCTATAAATACTTATACGTAAAAACGTTAAATGTATCATATATATAAATTTGAAAATCCTGAGAGTGGTATAACATGAAAATGCTGTTATGATGATATGCAGACTATCTCCAGTCCGTATGCAGTGTCATTAGCACTAATGAAGTGAATTCGCACCTAAACCAATCCGGTTACGCGAATTTGAATACCCGTAAACTAAATTTACGATGAAATGAGTAATGCAAGTGAATGATGAAAACTTTTCCGGAAATGAATAGTGTTTAGTGAATAGTAAATTTCCCAAATGTTTCTCAGAATATCAAAATGACCTCGAAAATGATGAATAGTAAAACGATGAATAGTGTTTTGATGAATAGTGATTTATGAATAGTGTTTTTCCAAAGTTCGGGAAATGACCTAAAATGACCTGAAATGGTGAGTTGTGACATATACTGTGCATAAAATAAAAAGTAATTTAAGTAAATATTGATTAAAAAAAAAAAAAAAGGTTTATAAGAAAAGAGTAGCACCTAAAAACGACGATCCTGAGAAAGACAACTGCATCAATACCGCCACAAGCAAAAATGTCCTCTTCAGTAGCTTCCCAAGATTTTAAAATCCAGCTTGCGGAAGGAACAAATCTTTCAAAGCAGAGGTTCTCGTTACGTGTTCGGCCCTGAGCAATCCTTTGGCCAAAGTAAACTCTAACATTGAGTGGTTGTTTTCTGAGTATGGAATACAGGGAGAACATTCCCACTGAAATCCCACTGTTCATACCAGCCGATGTCAATAAAGCTGGTATGTCCATCTTTTAACTTCACTTTAAACCCTAACTAGTCGGTATTTAGCAATCAACTGTCCTCAATCATACACACTAGTAAAACTTAAAACTCGTAACCACACGCGCCTGTAAGATAACAATACCAACATCAAGACCAGAATTCACTTAATGCATGCATTATTAGATTATACTAATTGAAAGAAGAAAACATATAGCTTGGTTTTGTGGCAAATCTAGAATAACGAATATGACCAACAATCAAACAACGAACGAACGTAAATAAATGAATATATACCATGTAAAAAAATTTGAAATTCGCCAACATATAAGAAAAAAGGGTTCCTAAAGCAAATTAAATGAATGAAACAAACTAAATTTCGAAAAAAGGAAGATATAAAACCTGTAAATGCACGTTACTTGCAACCCGTCCAAAGATAACTTCCCGGTTGATATCGATTGATGGTGTTACAAATATATGTTGAAAGAAGAAATTGTTTCAAGGCAGGAGGAGGATGATTATTGAAAACCTACAAATCAAAATGAAATGAAAATTAGAACAAAAATTTGGGTTTTCTTTTTTCTGTTGGTTTAAGAGGCAGAAATCACCCTCAAAAAATGAGCCACATAAATAATATTGTTATGATAAATATGCGGCACGAGGGAACTCTCATTTTCAAATGAATGAAGAAAAGGAAAAACTCTCGTGTTACGTCTTTAACCGTCGATGATGAGTACTATGTTAACTAACTACCATCTTTTATACAATATAACATAATAAGAATCTTTCAACTAATGAGTTATGATTAAATGAGAAGATAAGACATAAACCACAACCACACATTTCTAATTCATTTATAAAAATATATGTATTTTCTTTTAAAATTCTCACTCTTATTTAAAATTTGTGCCTAGAAATCCTTATTAATTTTCTAATTTTAGTTTATTTTCTCACCGGATCCCTTCAATGTTGTGTTCAATTTATTTATTTTTTTTTTATTTTAATTTTTTTTTTAACTTTAGTCTTAAATATTTTTATTTGTGTTATATAATACTAGATGAAAATTATACCAATAAAATTACATTTAAAACCCAATCAATTCATATATTTTACATCAATTATTATATAATATAAATTAAAGTATTTATAGTCAAAGTTAAACAAGAAATACTACAAAAAAGTCAACTGAACACTTATTTTGGACCAAAATATAAATAAGTCGCAGAATTACCCGGAAGAAGTAGAAGAGACCATAGGAACCCCGATAGAAGTTGAACCTTTGGACCAAACACAACTAGAGAAAATATGTTTGAATACTTGTAGTCATAACATTTCTCTTAGTTCTAGGGAAGCTCCTAATTTTGATGGACCGGGACCTCAACCCGTACTCAATTTTCCATCGTTTGATATAAGTCTAGGAAACCAAAGAGGAGCCGACCAAACCATCAACCCATATAGTTCGGGTAGTTTTAGGATGAAGGTTGTAGATCCTTTAGACATCACACATCACCTTCACCTCACGTGTCATATTTCCTTTCTAATGGTGTGTATCGCTACTATCACCCGCACTTAATCCTAAGTATAGGGAAAACCTTCCCATTATCCATTAAATAAAGGTATAGTCAGGCTTGTGACTCGAACAAAAACAAGTGTTTAATGGGAGGCAACTCATGTTTATTTGTTTGATGTTTTTCATTTTAGTATTGTTTATGTCATATATGCTTTTATATAATTGTTTAAAATTCCATGTTTCGCATAATTTGTGAAAATCCTTTATTTTGTATTTAATTTCGTCTTAATTACTTATGAAATAAGTGTAAAAAAAGTCTTATTTGTTTTAAAGAACATAATTCGAAAATGAAAAATATTTACAATTTATAATTAGCATATATTCTATCTTGTTTGCTTGAGTCATATGCTTGTATCGCGTAAAGATAAATCATTTACAGGAACTTATAGGTTTGAAAATTTTCAGAACTTTTAAATTTCCCGATTCCATTAAAAATTTATTTTGCAAGCATTATATCTTATCTTCTTTCTAGTTTAGTTAATAATGAATTCGATGCATTTGTATATTATTCACCGCCGATTTTACGCGAGGTTTCGTGTTTGTTTTTTAAAGATCTATAGGTTATATTGGACAACAAGCAAATAAATGGACTATCATATCTTCTTGGAGGAGGATTTAACCGCATTTCCGTTTTTCATTCATGCCGAGCTAATAAAGGGAGTACTAGTTTATTTAATCTCTTTTATTTTTCCCTCAACTGATTTTGGTACTTTTAGAACATTGAGGACAATGTTCAATTTAAGTGTAGGAAGGGTAAAAAAAGACACCTTAGAAACTAGCCACACATTATTTGTTTTGTTTATAAATAATTGTATAATAAACCGAAAGAAATACTTGTAAAGGTGATTTTAGCACAAATTAATTTTTTTGTATGACATTTACACGTGAAACTTTAGTCTTAATAAAGTGTATTATGGATAGAAATTATTTAGCTAGCACTGCAACCTTACCGTTCAAAATTCCACCAAAAAGTGTGAGGTTCCAACGTGGCAGCTAGATTGGTGGCCGGCGGTTGGAATCGAAAAAATGGGACAGAAAGTTTCAACCGTGGCGGCTGGAATGGCGGCCGGCTATTGGAACTGATTTTGGGCAACAGAATGTTTCAACCGTGAGGGGCTTAAAGAGCAAATAAACTTACATCGGATGCGCACCGCCAGATCAAGCTCTCTTTATGTCACGATGTATGACGTTTAATTTGTCATTCATGTTATTTTGAAGGTAACTTAAACCTTCAAGAATATCAAACCATGTCTGTATATGTTGAGCCCAAATAAGGCTAGCTGTTTCGCAAACAACCGTCATGCTCGTCTCACAACCTACATCACAAAAGGAGAGAAAATATATTAGCACTATTATCAGCTATGTATATTTCATTATCTATGTATATCATATATTTTTGTAAGTGCATCTGAAATGAGTGGTTGTAATTTTTTTTTTTTTTATCATTCTTGAGTTTGACAATTATTATTTAATGAAAGGGGAATTTAAGAAATATAAACAATTAGAGTTTGACAATTAATAAATGGTGAAAGAAAAAATCAATTCATTGTATAAAGACCACTTATCTTATAATTTTAAAAAATATATATATTTTTTTGGGTGTTAACAAGCCAAGCTTTTCATGAGTTATTCGAGTTCGAGCTTAATACTTATGGTCTCGAGTTAATATCGAATAAATACTAGTGCGCGATTAATTTGACGAGCCGAGCTTTGAAAACTAATATTTCGCTCGGCTAATTCGATAACTCGTTTAATTATCACGAATAGAACGAGGCGAACGAACTAATCGAGATTAACAACCTAAAAGAGTTACTCCAGCTTAACAAACTAATAGAATTTAAATTCTAAGTTGTGACTAGATACTTTTTAGTTATATATTTTTGTTAGTAAACTTCCTCGCTTTTTTTTTCCTTTTTATATATATATATATATATATATATATATATATATATATATATATATATATATATATATATATATATATATATATATATATATATATATATCTTTTCATTTTTCCTTTTCCGATCTTTATCTTTCTCTTTTTATAATAAGACATCTTCTACAAAAATATCAACGAAATAAATAAGTTGAAGATTTAAAAAGATTAAAATTATTTATGTACAATTTTATCCATTTTTTATATTAAATGTAAGGTTGCAAAACTCATGAAACGGTACTCGGTCAGTCGACTCCCTTGTAGCTTGTAATCGGTCTAGTAAGATTTTGGGTATTTCCGGTGAGTTTTGGGTATTCCCAGTAAAATTTTCCCTAAAAAAATCTTGTAATAAATATAAACGGTGAGTTTTTGATATTTCTATAAAGATTTGCAAGTTTCACACAAGTTTGACCGCCGTTTACAGTCGTTGACCATGATTGAGCAATTTGTCTGACCGATTTACACAAATCAGAATTGTTGGTGGTGCAGTAGCGCCTAAGCGGTAATTAATCAGCCTTGTAGGCATTTTTTTTGCAATACTGATTAAATGTATTTATCTCGTTGGTCAAGGTCAAATTACTTCATAGTATGTAAATAGATCAATATTTAAAATTTTGTTTAGTTAGTAAGCATAAGTAAATAGATCAATATTTAAATGTAAATGGATTTCTAGGCCAAGTGCTTTGTGTGATCCTCGGTATTTTGTAGTAGTTTATGTGGTTTTGGCCTTTGTGTTTGGCCTTTATTTTTGGTTTCTTTCCTAGCTTCTTTTCTTTTGTTTCTTGTTTTGTACAAATCTTTTTGCACCTCCTTGGTGCCTTTTTTTTTTCATCCAGCCTTTCAAAAAAAAAAAAAAAAAAGTAAGCATAAGTTAATAATAAAACTATATGCATCATGTCTCTAATTAAAAATTACAATTATAATATTATATATAATTTATATTTTGAGTAGTAGTTATATATTATCCGATGAAAAAGCCTAGAGAAAAAAAGTATCTCACGTTGAAAAGGAAAAAGCAAAAAATAATAACAATGGAGAGTGATGTAAAACTATAAAATAAAGACCTATTCTCTCCGTCTCAATATTATTGTCAGAAGACAAAAATTATAAAATTTAATAAAATTTGAACCCCTACAATTTTCAACCAAGCAAATGGAATATTCCCCACTAAGTTTTCTTATTTTTACTTAAAATAGTAGTTGGATAATTAATTTGAGACATCCATAAAAGGAAATGTGGACAATAAATATGAGACGGAGGGAGTATTTATCTTTTTAATATGATGATTACATCTCTCATAATATTAAAAATACAAGTTTTAGTATAATGCACTTAGGTTTGTTTGATAAATTCAAAATGCTGAATGATTCAATAACTTTGTATGAATTAGATTCTTAGGGTCCGTTTGGTATGTAGATGGGTTTGGAATATGATTGGTATTGGTTTAGATTTGAAAAAAAAAAATGAAAGAGAAAATGAATGATAGTATAAGAGCAATGGTAACCTTGGTGTCATGGCTTGGTGCCATGGGCCAAAAAGTACTTATAAATGAACTTAGTCCCGATATAAATAAAGTTGTGTTGAATGGCGGTTTGAAACGATCTCAAATTTTTTAGAAGATCTTAAAGATCATAGCTTTTCGAGATTAAAGATAGATCCAGAACAAAAATGTTATGATCTATCTTTGATTCGTTCGAACAAATTCAAAGAAAAACAAGAAACAAAACCATGTGAACCTACCTTAGACCTTTTCAATAAGATCTTGAAGTCATCTTTCAAATAAAATGTCACAACTCACCATTTCAGGTCATTTCGGGAACTTTGGAAAAACACTATTCATAAATCACTATTCATCAAAACACTATTCATCATTTTACTATTCATCATTTTCGAGGTCATTTTGATATTCTGAGAAACATTTGGGAAATTTACTATTCACTAAACACTATTCATTTCCGGAAAAGTTTTCATCATTCACTTGCATTACTCATTTCATCGTAAATTTAGTTTACGGGTATTCAAATTCGCGTAACCGGATTGGTTTAGGTGCGAATTCATTTCATTAGTGTTAAGAACACTGCATACGGACTGGAGATAGTCTGCATATCATCATAACAGCATTTTCATGTTATACCACTCTCAGGATTTTCAAATTACTATATTTAGAACATTTAACGTTTTTACGTATAAGTAATTATAGTAAACGTTAACAACCGGTTTATACATGACGAATATATCTAAATATTCCCACAATGGTCCCGACATATTTTTATATCCATTTTAACATCATAAAACTTATAACATTCAGTTACCCAGTATTTTGGAAATTTATTTTATTTATAACGTACGCGTATGAATATAACGACGGTTTTCGTGAAAACTAAACATTAATCACCCGATCACTCAGTAAATGTACCCAACATATTTTTAATATGTTTTTAACATTATTATAACATTATTTTCATCCCGGTTAACTTTGTGAACGTTTATTGCTATTAAACCCGGTACCCGATTTTAACGAATAACACGTAATAACACTTAACGATACACTAGATTTCTAATTAAATACCAAGCACCCCTACCCCCCTCCTTGGCTCACCAAAACAGGCCACATGAACCCTTTTAACCTCTAGCATTAATCTCCTAAGTATTAAACTAATAAACTCTAAAAACCTTACTTTACCAAAAATTCAAGAATCATAAATCACACTTTTAGATAAGTTAGATTTTTTTCTCATCTTCTTCATCCTCTCTAGCAAACCCACGACTTTTTCCCAACTCCATGATCAATCCATGGTTTTCAAAAGTTTAAAGCACCAAAGTTATTCATTTTATCATTCTAATCAAGATTCTTGCATCAAACACACAAGTAATCCAAGGTTTCTAGCCATCTAATCATCTCATTTTATCAAGTAAGTTATCAACTTTATTTTTACATGAAACATCTTATATTTACTTGTATTACATGATTTCCATGCTAAAAACCATGTACAACTAGCTATACCACCACTTATTTGGTCAAAAATGGAACATACAAACCCTAACTTTTTAGTTATGAATCCCCTTGCTATAATAACTTGGTTAGGAGTCCATGGCACCCTAAGAAGGTGTATGGTAGGATTAGATTAGCTATGTGGTGATTACAAGAGGTTTGGTGATGGTAGAAATTAGTTATAAACCTTGAAAACTTGATTTGGAACCTATTTTAGACATGCTGTCCCGTTTTGTAAAAATCTGGAAAATCAGTAAACACCAAGGGAACTTTGGCAAAATTTTTAGAAAATACTTTCAAAAACGAATCCGTAGGCGAAAGAACGGATTAAAAAGAGTTTATAACGAAGAAGTTATGATTTTTGCAAGATTGTAGACGAAAAGAACAAGTAAAACGGACAAGAAACGACAAAGATATTCACGTTTGAATATCGGCTAAAACCATTTTACATTTGACAGCTTTTATATAAATTTGGCGCAAAAACTACGAAGTACATTTATAAGCTAGACATAATTTTAAGTACCGAGCTTTATAACTAATGTAGTATTAGTTATTACGAGTATGTTTTCATCATTTCAAGGATTACAACCCGAGTTTTTCAACGCTAACATGGAAACTTACGTTATATATATATAAGTATATATATATTATAACTAGCTATTTATATTTTCTAATAGCAATATTTTTCCAAATTCTTGGATTATATATTTTTGATAACACAAGTGTTTTACCAAAGACTAGAGTGGTATAGAAACATGAGCATGGACATTCATAACATCATTTGGTGATCTAAATGAGATCATTCATCATTCATTTTAGGTTGCGGCAGATAACCGTGCATTGTTGTCCTTAACATTCCGTTGCATTGTACTATCACTTAAGGTGAGTCATAGCCCCTACTCTTTTAATTGTTTTATCAACTCTTTGGGGGAGATACATGCTACTACTTGCTTACTTGTACAGATTTACATAACATTTATACTTGGGAAACATTATACTTGATAACATTATACTTGATTACATTATACTTGATGTCATACATACGTGATTGTGTTATACTTAACTGTGTTATACTAAACTGTGATGGATACATACATACATACTTCCAATGGCCCTAGATTTAGTTCTGGGCACTACCATGGAGACACATATACTTCCAATGGCCCCAGATTAAGCTCTGGGCACAACCAGGGAAGTATACATACTTAGGTGAGGTCTTCGGAGATGAAGTGTAGACTCACTACTAATTGCTAAACTGTTGTTATGAACTTATACATATCTACTCATACTATATATTGTAGCAGTGGGTTGTGAACACACAGGTTACAAGTCTCTTATGACGGGACTTGCAACTGAGTGGATTTACGATGCCTTTGCTGTGTGAACATTCTTTATAAGCTTTTTCAACTGCATTAAGACAAACTCTATGAACTCACCAACCTTTGTGTTGACACTTTAAGCATGTTTATCTCAGGTTAGAAAGGCGATAGCAGGTGTGTAGAGCTGAGAGTCTTAGGGCATGCTTTTGGAGACTTTCACTTTTATCGTTTACCATTCGATACACTTTAAAAACTTATGTATTGTTCTACTTTGGGATTCTTGTTTTTTTTGTAAACTATGACTTTTATCAATTCGAATGGTAACTTTTCAAAAACGTCTCATTTAGAGTTCGTTTTCTATATCTTGTACTTTGTGCCCTGAAGTAGCATCCCAATGACACAGTCTTCCGCTGCGGTATTTTGGGGGTGTTACAGATTGGTACCAGAGCCTTGGTTATAGAGAACTAGGTTGTTTTAGAGTCTAGACTATAACTACATACATGTAGACTCTCCTCCCTATCGCCTTGCACTTTACATACACTTACGCTTGCTGGTAATTTATTTATTTTTAGACCTACGCTATTAGATACTTTGTAGAAACCGTTAGAAACTAGACTTCCCGGTGACTTTAACACTTAAGGGAGAATCCTTTGTTCCTTTGTACTAAGCGTGACATTCCCTAGATGCCCATTTAAGCAACGTCTACCACTGAGATATGTGTGCCTGGTGATATGTACACTTGAGAAAGGAAACATTTATAATTGTGGTGGCCAACATAATTATAAGTGCTTCACGACACACGTGGACATATGACTATGCAGATGTAGATCAGTATTGGCACAACTTAGGAAACAACTGGTAGCACGATATTATATACGAGGATGTGAAGTATAGACTTTGGTTAATCAACGGTTTTCCCTCATCTCTGACGTTCACTAAATGTCCTTCCTCTCAGGAAATCATGGCACCAAAGAGAGTGACTCGTAGCTCTGTTCGAGGAGGCGCAACACCAAGGGGTGGAAGGACTGGTGGACGTGGAGGTAGAGGAGGTAGAGGAGCTGCTAATGACACTAGTAACCCAAGTAACGATGGTGGAAGAACTGGTGGACGTGGAGGTAGAGGAGGTGGTCACGGCGTTGAAAACAATGATAACAACGACGGTGGGAATACTGATTTTGAAGCCATCATCGCTCGACAACTTGAAAACTTTCTCCCCACTATTGTCACTCAAGTTGGCGATCATATGAATAATTTGGCAAACCACGAAAGCGGAATTAACAACACCAATGGTATAGGCCAGAATGGTAATGGCAACAACAACATTAGGACCGGATGCACGTATAAGGAATTTACGTCATGTAAGCCAATTGATTTCGATGGTGTAGGAGGCGCGTTGGTGTATACTCGATGGGTTGAAAAGATGGAGTCGGTGATCGACATTAGTAACTGTGCAGCACATCAGATGGTGAAGTATTCCATGTGCTTACTATCAGGAAAGGCATTGACATGGTGGAATACGCAGATTCAAGCTAGGGGTAGAGCGGCAGCTGTAGGTATGACATGGGACGATTTTAAGGCATTACTGAAGGAGGAATACTGCCCGGACAACGAGATGCAAAAGCTGGAGGATGAACTCTATCATCTCTCTATGATAGGGGCTGGTCATGCAGCCTATACAGATCGATTCCATGAATTAGCCAGACTAGTTCCACACCTAGTTACCCCTGAGTCCAAGAGGATCGAGAGGTACATATATGGCCTTGTCCCAGAAATTCGTGGGATTGTGAAAACAACTGAGCCTTCTACAATTCAGAGTACAATATTGAGAGCAGGGACTCTAACAGATGAGATGGTTAGAAATGGAAGCTTGAGGGACAGTGATAAAAGGAAGGGAACAAGCGAGTCGAACAAGCAGACTGACAACAAAAGGGCAAGGACCTTTGCGGCGACTAATTCGGGTCAGAGAGAGTATTTAGGCCAGCATCCTAAATGTACGAAATGTAACTTTCATCACCAAAAGACTGTGCCCTGCCGTATGTGTGCTAATTGCAGACAGTCTGGTCATTATGCAAACCAGTGTAGAGAACCAGTGAACCAAAAGACATGCTATGAGTGTAACAGCCCGGATCACTTTCGGAACAACTGTCCTAAGTTGAAAAGGAATCTTAACCAAGGGGGCAATCGTCCAAACTTAGCAGCAGCAATTGAAGGGCCACGAGATGAGGCCAATGAGATTCCACCCGCAATTGGCAGAGCTTACTTCTTAGGAAATCCTATCACCCAACATGTCCGCGGTAGCACATCGGGTACATTCTCTTGAACAACTATCGTATTTTAGTAGCACTTAAGTCTTAATATAGGACCTATACACAACATTGACTAATCTGAGACCTAGCAGCATTAACCTTAGTCATACTAACATTAGAAATTTGATTAGTGTAAGCAATTCCAAAGTCGAGCAAATCTTTCAAAAGATCTTTTTCAAGGATGTTGAATCCAGACCTTGATTTTTAGTTTGGTTCTAGTGACTGTTCTTGTTTGATTGGGTTGCGAAAATCAAGCTAAAAGTTAAAGTCATCACTCAAACCGATTTAGCTTAATCTCATGACTGTTCTTGTTTGATTGGGTTGTGGGCTTAAGTGAAAATCGGTTACCTAAATGATTAACCTAAAAGAGGTCTTTTGAGGACTAAGCTCGGGATTGGGAAGGTTTGCCTCATCAAGTCTGACCACGAGAACATACTTAGTTGGATAAAAACCCACATACATAAGCTTTGACACATTTAACTGATTAACATTAACTGAACTTCGGGACGAAGTTCCTTTTAGAGGGGAAGACTGTCACAACTCACCATTTCAGGTCATTTCGGGAACTTTGGAAAAACACTATTCATAAATCACTATTCATCAAAACACTATTCATCATTTTACTATTCATCATTTTCGAGGTCATTTTGATATTCTGAGAAACATTTGGGAAATTTACTATTCACTAAACACTATTCATTTCCGGAAAAGTTTTCATCATTCACTTGCATTACTCATTTCATCGTAAATTTAGTTTACGGGTATTCAAATTCGCGTAACCGGATTGGTTTAGGTGCGAATTCATTTCATTAGTGTTAAGAACACTGCATACGGACTGGAGATAGTCTGCATATCATCATAACAGCATTTTCATGTTATACCACTCTCAGGATTTTCAAATTACTATATTTAGAACATTTAACGTTTTTACGTATAAGTAATTATAGTAAACGTTAACAACCGGTTTATACATGACGAATATATCTAAATATTCCCACAATGGTCCCGACATATTTTTATATCCATTTTAACATCATAAAACTTATAACATTCAGTTACCCAGTATTTTGGAAATTTATTTTATTTATAACGTACGCGTATGAATATAACGACGGTTTTCGTGAAAACTAAACATTAATCACCCGATCACTCAGTAAATGTACCCAACATATTTTTAATATGTTTTTAACATTATTATAACATTATTTTCATCCCGGTTAACTTTGTGAACGTTTATTGCTATTAAACCCGGTACCCGATTTTAACGAATAACACGTAATAACACTTAACGATACACTAGATTTCTAATTAAATACCAAGCACCCCTACCCCCCTCCTTGGCTCACCAAAACAGGCCACATGAACCCTTTTAACCTCTAGCATTAATCTCCTAAGTATTAAACTAATAAACTCTAAAAACCTTACTTTACCAAAAATTCAAGAATCATAAATCACACTTTTAGATAAGTTAGATTTTTTTCTCATCTTCTTCATCCTCTCTAGCAAACCCACGACTTTTTCCCAACTCCATGATCAATCCATGGTTTTCAAAAGTTTAAAGCACCAAAGTTATTCATTTTATCATTCTAATCAAGATTCTTGCATCAAACACACAAGTAATCCAAGGTTTCTAGCCATCTAATCATCTCATTTTATCAAGTAAGTTATCAACTTTATTTTTACATGAAACATCTTATATTTACTTGTATTACATGATTTCCATGCTAAAAACCATGTACAACTAGCTATACCACCACTTATTTGGTCAAAAATGGAACATACAAACCCTAACTTTTTAGTTATGAATCCCCTTGCTATAATAACTTGGTTAGGAGTCCATGGCACCCTAAGAAGGTGTATGGTAGGATTAGATTAGCTATGTGGTGATTACAAGAGGTTTGGTGATGGTAGAAATTAGTTATAAACCTTGAAAACTTGATTTGGAACCTATTTTAGACATGCTGTCCCGTTTTGTAAAAATCTGGAAAATCAGTAAACACCAAGGGAACTTTGGCAAAATTTTTAGAAAATACTTTCAAAAACGAATCCGTAGGCGAAAGAACGGATTAAAAAGAGTTTATAACGAAGAAGTTATGATTTTTGCAAGATTGTAGACGAAAAGTATTTTTCTGAAAATGTTTGCTGTTGGACGTTTTTCATTGGACAAAAAGAGACTTTAGACGTAACCCGGAGGAGCCGAGCTTTCCAAAATATATTACTACATACTAAGACGTAACCGTGGACATAAAGAACAAGTAAAACGGACAAGAAACGACAAAGATATTCACGTTTGAATATCGGCTAAAACCATTTTACATTTGACAGCTTTTATATAAATTTGGCGCAAAAACTACGAAGTACATTTATAAGCTAGACATAATTTTAAGTACCGAGCTTTATAACTAATGTAGTATTAGTTATTACGAGTATGTTTTCATCATTTCAAGGATTACAACCCGAGTTTTTCAACGCTAACATGGAAACTTACGTTATATATATATAAGTATATATATATATTATAACTAGCTATTTATATTTTCTAATAGCAATATTTTTCCAAATTCTTGGATTATATATTTTTGATAACACAAGTGTTTTACCAAAGACTAGAGTGGTATAGAAACATGAGCATGGACATTCATAACATCATTTGGTGATCTAAATGAGATCATTCATCATTCATTTTAGGTTGCGGCAGATAACCGTGCATTGTTGTCCTTAACATTCCGTTGCATTGTACTATCACTTAAGGTGAGTCATAGCCCCTACTCTTTTAATTGTTTTATCAACTCTTTGGGGGAGATACATGCTACTACTTGCTTACTTGTACAGATTTACATAACATTTATACTTGGGAAACATTATACTTGATAACATTATACTTGATTACATTATACTTGATGTCATACATACGTGATTGTGTTATACTTAACTGTGTTATACTAAACTGTGATGGATACATACATACATACTTCCAATGGCCCCAGATTTAGTTCTGGGCACTACCATGGAGACACATATACTTCCAATGGCCCCAGATTAAGCTCTGGGCACAACCAGGGAAGTATACATACTTAGGTGAGGTCTTCGGAGATGAAGTGTAGACTCACTACTAATTGCTAAACTGTTGTTATGAACTTATACATATCTACTCATACTATATATTGTAGCAGTGGGTTGTGAACACACAGGTTACAAGTCTCTTATGACGGGACTTGCAACTGAGTGGATTTACGATGCCTTTGCTGTGTGAACATTCTTTATAAGCTTTTTCAACTGCATTAAGACAAACTCTATGAACTCACCAACCTTTGTGTTGACACTTTAAGCATGTTTATCTCAGGTTAGAAAGGCGATAGCAGGTGTGTGGAGCTGAGAGTCTTAGGGCATGCTTTTGGAGACTTTCACTTTTATCGTTTACCATTCGATACACTTTAAAAACTTATGTATTGTTCTACTTTGGGATTCTTGTTTTTTTTGTAAACTATGACTTTTATCAATTCGAATGGTAACTTTTCAAAAACGTCTCATTTAGAGTTCGTTTTCTATATCTTGTACTTTGTGCCCTGAAGTAGCATCCCAATGACACAGTCTTCCGCTGCGGTATTTTGGGGGTGTTACATAAAAGTCCGAACACTCTTATGAGAAGATTTGTGGGTTAGTCTTCGCCATTGGAAAAAGAAAAACGAAATCTTTTAATAGACTCATGTTCGGTCCATTTGGCTGAAAAAAAGACACTTGGGTGATGTTAATTGTTATTCGATTGAGATGGAAGCAAAGGGTTTGTGTTGTTCATGTGGTGACTGAAAAGAGTAGGGGGCGGATAGTAGTTGTGTGAGTAATTAGGGTTGTCAAATGAGGGTTTAGAGGTGTTTGTGTTTTGGACCGGGTTTGAGTTAATGGGCCACCGTGATATATGCATGTCTATAGAACAATTGAAAGTCAGGGGGTGCTTGGTTTGGGGGTTAAGGGGGTAGAGTATGGGAAATGTAATGATTAAAGGTGCTTGGTTGAAGCTAAGTAATATAATGATTACTTGGTAATGGGTAATGAACCATTATAGAGTAAATTGGGGGGGGGGGGTAAGGGATTGATAACCCATCATCATCAATTCATTTGCATTTTCCTTCCCTTTCTCTTTCCCTTTCCCCACTTTCTAACGAGGTACACCCTTAGTTACCAGATTACCACATTCTAACGTCATAATTGTGACGTGATATTCTCTATAGCCACATACTAACATCATTTTCCATTCTCAATTTGCAGTTTTTACTTTTGACTCTCTAATTTGTAACCATTTAATCATTTGCCTATTATTCTACTAGGAAATCTTTTAGCATGGCCCATGATGAGTTCATATCCGTATTTTATAATCCTTTAAGTTTGTCGCTAACATAAAATAACTCATAGAGTTGGGATCATATGTGAATAAAAATTTAAATGGGAAGGGTGAGAAGAAACCACAATTACCACATGTTAGATGCACTTACAAAATAGATATATTTCCTTTTAAAATTCTCTCTTATTTAAAATGTGTGGCGATAAACTTTTTTATTCTTTCTCATTTTTTTTCTCACCAGATCCTAAACTCTTTAAGATTTATATTATAAAACTTTCACAAAAAAAAAAAAAAAAAAAAAAAAAAAAAAAAAAAATCCTCATTTGAGTTTAATAGTAATACAAACTAACCTCTAAGGCTATGTTTGGCAAGGGCTTATAGGGGACTTATTGGGGTTTAGGCTTTTCAAATAAGCCGGCTAATAAAATAAGTCTCGTTTGTCACACAGACTTATGGAGGCTTATGGCTTATATAATAAAGTATAAGCCTGAATAAGCCCAAGCCCATAAAATGGGGCTTATGACTAGTTAAATTACTTAAATACCCTTAAAAATATGAAGAGCTATCACGTAAAAGCTATAAATATATGTGAATTTAATTTGATGTATTTTATGTGATTTTATATTAAAAAGCTTCAGTGTAACACCCCCTAATTTATGATATTGCATCAGAAAAGTAATTTAGGGTGTTACGGGGAAGATCGATGTCATAATCACATAAAACGGCTTAAAAGAGGCGTTTTGAAAGTTATTTGTCATTCAAATAATACTTTTGATAAAAGATGAAACATTTGATTGAAAATCTTATTGAAAGATATAAAGGTTTGTAAGAATGACATATTTGATTTTTACACCATTTTAATTTATCAGAGTAATAAATGCCCCGCTCCGTGTCTTGTCTTGCTCCGTTAATTACCTGAGATACACATGCTTAAAAGTGTCAACACAAAGGTTGGTGAGTTCATAGAGTTTAATGAAAAACCATTTATTTCAATGAATTCAGGAGTATTTAGTAATATTTGAAATAAATTCAAGTATGATTAAACAATAAGTTTTTAATAAGTTCTTGGTTAAAATGATTATCCGATATGTGTTTCAAGTATTGATAAATAGTTTCATTTCAATGAATTCAAGAATGAAGTAATAATTGTAATAAATACTAATAGTGATAAAACAAGTAATAATTGGTGTTGATTATAATCACAAATAAATCATACATGTATTCCGTCAAATTCAAATACAGGATCGTAATCCTAACATGAGGTGGAAACTCATGATACTAATGTAATGAGATCTATAATACCAGTCTGGTGAAATACCTATACAGCTGTATCTAAATATGTGTTGAATACATATATTTTCTTATGGATATTGCCCCAAGCCTCATGACACGCAAAACGTTAACAAAATACCGTAAAACGGAGGTGATCATCAAGTCAATGATGATAATAATGCCCTCGTGTAATAGGTGATTTGCCAATTCCTATTTTTACTCACATATAGTGTATCACGACTAATACGACTAGCCACAAAGGCATTCCGTCAAGTATTTAGTGGGATAGGATGTCAAGCCTCAACAGGTTTCGAAGCTGTTCACTATATTCGCGTTCACAACAAGTGATTAATGGCTCATGATAGATGGACTTTATGGCGATAAGGGTAACTTAGGCAATATCATGGTAATGATGAAACTAAAGTATTTATGCTCTTCCTAGTAATTATTTCCATTGAAACATAGAAATATCATATAAAGATAAGGAAATCATTCAGGATGTTATAGTATAGTCAAGCATCATGCCACAATAATCATTTTGGAAACATTATCATCTGAGTTCAGTATTCTAGTTAAGCAATTTGCCAGTAAAATATATATATCACATCTTAAGTCATAAACCATATCAGGTAAATATTAATTAGGAAATCGATTTGAATCATGTAAGTTATTTATATACTTATAAAATTATCAAAATATATGTAAAACAAGTATTGGAAATGGGGCTATGACTCACCTTGAGCGATACTGGAAATGATGAAAAGTAAATTCGGGTGAGATTATGGGAACGATTATGGAAACGTCTTCAATACGGAACCTGATTATAAGGAAGGTCTTAAGATTTCGACTTTATACTAATGATGGAAATGATAATGAGAACGAATAACGATATAATCGTTAGAGTGAGAATATGATATGCTTAAAATGCCTAAAGTTCAGAAATAATATTATTCTTAATATTATCTTATTTTTATGTCTTTGAAACCAATATATCGTTTCCTCGAAAGTGAGGAAACAATTTGTTAAGTTAAATCGTTTTAAAATGTTTTATATAAATATAACAAAAGTTAATTATTAAATAAACGAATTATACAAAATGCACGTGACGTGATGGGGTGACGTAAAATGGAAAATAAAATAAGAATGTCAAATATAATATGTTGGTCCTTGTCCTTTTCCAGTTTTTACACTTTTTATACTAACGGCGTTAGCGTTACACCGTTAGTCCTTATTTTATAATAATTGCATTTATAGTCCACTACTTGTCCAAAATAACTTTCTGAGCTTGGAATATGATAATATATCATATTCTACTCTGTTTTTACAGTTTCAGTCCCTGTTTTCAGCCTTTGGCAGTTTTAGTCCTTCTAAGTGTAACTAGTTTGCATTTTTAGTCCAAACGTACCAAAATTATGGGGAAAAAGTATCCGAGTTTTTCTGGAGCTTATTGAAGCTTATTAAAATTTGTATCAACTGCTTAATTGGCAAAATAGCTTATTTTCCAATAAATGGGCTTTTAACGATCCATTTAGTGGCCCATTAACGTTTTAAAATCCGTACATCGTGAGACGAGTTGAGCTCATCAAAAATATCATTTTTCATGTTCTATTTTTATATCAAAAGTCCTAGATAAGCTAGCTTATCCAAAGTGCTTAAAAACTGCTTATTGGGCTTTTCAGTCCATTAAGCTTTTATATTTGGTTTTGAAATATGTGTTTGTCGATTCACTTGGGTAATTTTTAAGGGGTTAAACGCGCTCATTATTACAAAGTATAAACGTGAAACTTTTAGTTTGTAGCATGGAGAAACAGGTTGTGTAAAAATAATGGGGTGTCGTTAAGTTAGATTTTGTTTTACGAGGCCATTTATATAGTGACTTGGGACAGATTTTATTGGAAATGACAGTAAAATTTTTAAGTATTTTGAGTTTTTCATGCGTGTGACCAAGGTACAAATGGGGTTCGATTTTAAATGTAACAATAATAATAACGTGAAATGAGTGTTCTTCGTGGTTCCTAGGCCTTCCACAAGGGAGGCAACCACGTTTTTGTGTTCTAATGATAAACATAGTACGTAAAAATATGAATTATATACGTTTGACAATAATGAATATAAGATTCATGGCGATATGATAACATGGGAAACGAATTGAAAAGGGAGCGTGAGGACTTACAACACCTCTTAGGTGGGTAGTGGACGTGTGAGGGTAGCTAGAACACAAGGACGATTCACAAGTCGCTATAATTCAATACGTACGTTTACATATAAATCCTTATATTTTCGAATGAGCTATCAATGGAGTATGGGGATGCTTTCTGGTTCTTTGAGTGTTTCTTTACTGATCAATATGGTCTAGTAATGGTTTCTACGAGTTGAGAATGAGGGGTGGTGAAAGAGTAGTGGGTACGTTTTATATATACAACGTATGAATTCATATTGAGTTTCAAAACATTCACACATGTTCTAACTATTGAGTGTCAGAGATGTTGGGACATCATTGAGATTTCTACTGTATTTACAAGACTTTAGGAGTTGTGAGTTAGTAGCAAAGTTGAAATTGACTTATGTGATATATATATATATATATATATATATATATATATATATATATATATATATATATATATATATATATATATATATATATATATATATATATATATATATATATATATATATATGTCGACTAGATTTTTGTTAGTGTACACAAATTGGGTTTTTGTGAAATCTTGGTGTCCTTGAGGTTAAACATTCTTAGTAACTCCATAATGATCAAGTCTAATCATTAGAACGTGATTAAAACAAGTTCGGTTCAAAACGGTTGAGTTTGTGAAAATTAATATATGTCGACTAGTGTTCAAAGGCCAATTACTTTGATCTTTTAAAACATATCCTACGTTGATATTAGAAGCTAATACTTGGCGACCTATTTTCTTGGTGGGGAAACAAATAGGAGTTTCAATAATATGTAAAAGTCGCGTTTAAAAATTGGAAGAAAACTGAGGCTTTTGGAGCTGGGTTTGCTCGATCAGGAAATGAAATTGAAAGGGAAAAATGGGCTTGGTGTGGGCTGGTGAACAGTACGCAGAAGGGGAAGATGGGCTGGAATAGTTTTTGGCCCATTTAGTGTTATTAGTGAGTAATTAGGTTTCGTGTTACGCGTTGTGAGCTCGTCCCGTTATTTGGTAATTTATGTAATAACGTTTTTGCGTTAAAATAATATAATAAATAAAATTTTAAATTTTTCCGCAAAAATGGTGACTAAAAATAATGACAGAGATTAATATATAATTAACCGTTGTTAATTATATGGATTTTTGCAGTTCTCTACAAAATGGGAGCAAGAAGTTATTACACAAGTAACTTCTATGAGTAGTGTTAGCATCTTAACTTGTAAATAAACTATGATTTCGTTTATACGTTTAGCATGGGAACTCGCAAAAAATCAGGGACGATGAACTCTATCCTTATGGACACTTCTCTTTGAGTTGTGTTTCTTACTCCGTGACCCTGAACGTTATTGAAAAATAATGAAAGTTAAACATCCTGTCACCAAATAAGTATAAAAAGTACGTAAATAGTAGTGTAGGAAATAAAGTTGAAAAACGGAGCGTTCTTTGAAATAAATGATTTTGTACTCTCTTTTGAACATTTTGCTACTTCTTCAATATTAGTAGAAAGAATTATGAAAGTTATTTATCTTGTAGGGCGTGAAATGATCCCATTGCGTGAGGACACGACAATACCTTAGTCTGGGGGATTTTGGTGTGTGCTTATTCACACACCTTTTTCTGTCCATATTAAGACGAAAACAGACACAAACTAACCATAATTGTGAAAGATATTGTATTTTTGTGTTTGTGATCGTGCAGGTACGGATATTTCAGAAACTGGCAGAAATCAGGCAAAAAACGACAAAAACGAGCACGAGTTTGGAAAACGTGTCTAAAGCCGGAGCCGGGGAAGCAAATTACCATTTTGGAGCTCAAATTGTCAAAATCAACCTTGGGGAATCATTAAGTGCCAAAAAAAATCCTTGTAGCAAAAGTTTGCAAAAATGGCACAAATGGTCCCCCAAGTTTGGAATTTGGCAGAAACGGCCCCTGAGCATGGAATTTTGGAAGAAAAAATAAAACATGGTCCTTGGAGTTCACAAGTTATCAAATTTAGTCCTTGGGTGAAAGTTTGAAGATTTTACATGTATGGTCCCTGAACTTTGCAAATTGGCAAAATTGGTCCTCGAGAAATTTAAATTTGGAAAATTATTGAACAAAGGCCCATGGAATTACAAGATGGCAAGAATGGTCCTTATGATATTTAATACCAAACGGACCCTTTAACCCAAAATCCAACTCCAAAATCCAAATAACAACACAACCCAACACCAACACCCCAGCCCACACACTCCCTGGCCCATCCTACTCCAGCCCACCCAACCATTTGAATAATAAGCCAGGGTCAAACCTGGCGTTGACCATCTCCTCCACATCACCTTCCCACTACTGCTACCATCCAAACTCCTCCATCATCACCTCTGCCTTCACCCCTTAAACACTCTTCCATCATGATAACTACTCCCCTACACTCCAAATCACCCCAGTCCAAATAATTACACACCTAAACAAGTTATCAGAGGCCACAAAGCCAAAACCATTTTTGGCGCCAAAAACCTTGAATGGCCAAGATTGAGTTTTAATCATCCAATGGTTGAAATTCTTGCTGGGAAAAGACAAGGGCATCTCCAAAACCCTAATTCATCAATATAAAAGGGTAAAAGAAGTTGTGAAGACAGTGTGTAATTTTAGCTTAATCTTAGCTTATTTCAAAATTAATGTAACTTTTCAATTCAGTAAAGTCTTAGCTTGTAATTTGTTTTCTCAAGATTAATATAAGTTTCTAAGTATCTATTTCAAACTTTTGTATCATTTTCAGCTTCTATTATAAGAATTCAAGTTTTACATAATAATGGTGTAAGCTCATTAATAATTAAAAGTTGCTTTCTAATGTTCCAGTAAGCTCAATTTAGTAAATTAATAAGCTTTCTTAAGTTTATTACTCATAAAATTTAAGTTTGCTATAAAAACAGAAAATACAATAAAAATTAGTTAAAAACAGAAAAATAAAAAAAGATGAAGAAGAAGCTTGGAGCATAGTAAATCTTGGATGGCTATGGGTTAGTGGTTCTGTGGAGAACCTATAGGTGTGTTCAATGGTCCTTGGTTCACATTAAATTGGCAGGGAGGCTTTTGTAAGAAATTTCTTAAATTTTCATTTTACTGTTCATGAGCTTATTAAACTGCTTATTGTTGCTTGTTTGTACTTAGTAGTTGTATTTAGACCTTATTGTAAGATAAATTCAGGTTTTGGTTTTATAAAACTCTTTGTGCTAAAAAATCGTACTTGGACTGTCTAATTTTCATTTCATTAGGACTTGAGTAATTGTGATCTAAATCTGTGTTTCAGTGTTAACAATAGCTTAATACTTCATAAAAAGTTGTTTAGAAAGATTCTCATCAATCATTGTTTCTATTTGCTTCAAAAATCAACAAGACAGTTAGAATAAGGGGTGTTTGGTTGTGCATGTTACTCAGTGTACTTGTGGATACTAGTGGTTAAAAACAGTTAGGGTAACTCACATTAGGCTCAAATAGAACAAATAGACCATAAAATCTTTAGTCCATTCAGAAAAAGTCAACATTCACCTTAATCATCAAACCAGTTTAACTGTTGGTACTTTAGCATAGCATAATCTTCAATTTAGCTTAAAAATAGTTAACCTAGCTTAAATTAGTCTTGTTTTAGCTTAATACAACTTAATTAATCAGTTAAAGGATTTAGAAATTCATCAAAGTCAAAGTTCTCCATTAATTCAAAAAGTCAAAAATTGCATGTTAGTGTAGAAACTCAATTTTTGAAAGAATTTTCATGATTTTTGTGTTTGGAGTTGGACCTTGAAACTTTTGGAGGTCAAAGTATACTAGCTAAACTATAGGAATCAATGCTCAGCTTATTTTTTAGATTTTTTATGTGGGCTGTGCAAAGACTTATTTGAGGGTGTAGGGCACAAACCCTCCCCTGCACCAGGCCATTGGCCATTTTTCATAGGCCCATTGTGACTTATCCTGTGGACCCCACTCTTAGCCTTTTGGCTTTTTAAGGAGCTTATCAGCTCAACTTTTCAGACCTAGGCTTATTTTAGACTTTAGCTTATTGGTGCCTAGCTTATTTGGACCTTCTTTGTGACCTGTCCTCAGAACCTATATTGACCCACTCAGTATTGAGTACCAATTTCAACAGCCCACCAAGTGCTTATTAATAAGCCATAAGCCTTGCTTATTGGCTTATTTTGAAGTTGACCAGTCCAACTTTGTAGGTCAACTTTTATTTTGGACTTCCATTCACCTCTGTGGACCCTACAAAGGGCTAAAAGTCCTTGATTTGGACTGTTTTGTCTTTGTATTTTGCTCAAAGTGCTTATTGTTGTTTCTGGCTTATTTCCCTATGCTTATTCAGTCATTTTAGCTTATTTGTATTCACCTTAATTGTTGGTAGCTTAGTTCTCGGCTTATAGCTTGTTAGTAGCTTTTTGGTTCAAAAATTCATTTGCTCAAGCTTATTAGACCTTCACTGTCCCAACTTTGGACTTGCACTTAGCTTATTAATAAGCTCCAGTAAAAGTCCCTTCATAAAAGTTTCTTAGAATCAGTAGTTAAGTAGATTTGAAATAGAATGTCAAAGAAAATCAAAAGTAAAAAAAGTGATAGCTTCTATTTAAGCCAATTTGGCTTATTTTTTTGCTTACTTATAAGCAATTTCTAATTTTAAATTTTTCTTAGGTTTCTGATAGCCTGTAGTATTTTTAGTAATTATTTGAAATTTTTCTCATTTCATTTAGTACTTTTTATAATTTAATTTAGTTTAAATTAATTAATAATTAGTTTTTAATTAATAATAATTATTTAAAAAGTCTAAAAAATATATTTTCTGTTTTAAAAATAGTTTTAAGGTATTTTAGATTTTTCCAAATTTAATTTTTTATTTTCTAGCTTAAAATCATAATTAGTTGTAATTTAGTTTAATTTAAATAATTAAAAGTAATTAATAATTAGTAATTAATTAATAGTAATTAATTAAATAGTGTAAAAATTATTTTTCTTTTTCTAAAAATTTTCTTTTATCATTAGGATTGTAAAAACATAATTTTCATAACCGTAGGCCTTTTATTTCTTAAAACTCACATTTTATTTCGTACGTTTACGTAGATTTAAATCAAACATACGCGTTTTTAGATTTAGCTCACGTTTTTAGGTTATCTGATTATCAGTAATTGTTAATATAGTGCTTTTAAGTTATTCTCATTCCTCATCTCTTAGTATAATCATAATAATCAAAATCCGAATCTTTCTGTCAAATCACCCGATCACTTAAAACGTTCTCAAATACAATTTCAATCTCGCTGGGACATAACGACCCGGTGATTTCCCTATACTTCCAAGGATTTCATACCTTTGCACTTTCTCCCGGGTGAGCCTACTGACTGCACCCGGTTGGCTGGTTGGTTCGGGAGGAGTCACTGCAATATGCCTTTATTTAAGAGCTTTTGTCACATGTGTCTTTGTTTGCATTAAAGGAGATCTTCAAGTAGTATATCAAGAAAAAGGATGGTAATGTTTTCAAAGATCGTAGTTTTGCATAGTTATATTATTTTAAACTTCATTTTTGGATTTAATTTATTTCATTTGCAGGTACAATAACAATGTGCACCGGTCATTTTATGGCAACCATGGGTCTTCCATGTGTTCATAAAACAAATTCTTTGCAAAGAATGGCAGTTTCTTTGGACCTTGTTCATCCACATTGGAGAATTGATACATTATCTCTTAATCCGGGAGATGATTCACACAACGACATCTACGACCAATTTTCTTAGTTGCTTAGTGAGTTGCAATCCAAGTATCAAGTGTGGCCTTTAAGCAAGAAATAACTTTGTACTGCGATGATAACTAAATTTCTGAGCCAATCGGATATTCCCTTTGAGCCGGTGATTCAACGACCAAGAGGAAGACCTCCCAAAGCAAAAAAGAAAAGAGGGGTAACCTCTACAACATGAGATCCTTCAAGATTTGAGTATGTTGAATCTTCACAAGCACAGGATCCCTCAAGTTCATCTAATGGATTTCAAAAGACCAATGCAGTTGTGAGGGAGATCAATTACATTCATCAGGAAAATGGCGTAATTGATTTAAATGCATATCCTAATTTATGAGTTATGTTGTTTTGTTTAAGAAGTATAAATATCTATCTTATGTTTCAATTATACTTTGTTGGATGATTTTTTTTGTGCACTGGGATTCATATCAGTTATGTACACATAACTGAGTTTTTAAGCAAGACTTATTTCGTTTTTGTTTTATGAGTTATGTTGTTTCATATCAGTTTGTTTTTGTTTTGTTTTGTTGCTTGACTAAGTTATCGAAAAGTAAGGTAAATCAATTTACGAGTTCATTATCAGAAATCATATAGACATGATAAAAAAATTGCGACCTACGTTGATCGGTTTTTATGCCAGATATTCGAAAGTTTAAAACTTGTGACAAGATCTTCAGGAAACTCATGGAGAGACGGGAGTCAACCATAAAGAAGAGAAAGGGGTTAAATTATAATTTCCCCTAAGTTATAGACTAAAAATAGGGGAGAGTATAAGAGTCAATTTACAAATGTTTTTATGTGTACAAATCAAATTCTTATATGTACATATCAATTTCCTTTTATTTATTTTTATTTTTATTTTTTTTACTCATTCCAAAAAAAAAAGTAAAATAAAATTTCGAAGGGCATAGCCCCATATAGCTAAGGGCGAAGCCCGTCACTCCAGGCGCTAAGGGTGAAGCTTGTCAAGTAGATCATCCCAGCATCGATCACCCCCTATAACTTATCAGTCTATCACTGGTGTGTGCTTATTCACACACCTTTTTCTGGCCATATTAAAACGAAAACGGACACAAACTAACCATAATTGCCAAAGATATTGTATTTTTGTGTTTGTGATCATGCAGGTACGGATATTTCAGAAACTAGCAGAAATCAGGCCAAAAAGGACAAAAAAGAGCACGAGTTTGGAAAACGTGTCAAAAGCCAAAGCCGGAGCCGGGGAAGCAAATTACCATTTTGGAGCTCAAAGTGTCAAAATCAACCTTGGGGAATCATTAAATGCCAAAAATAATCCTTGGAGCAAAAGATTACAAAATTGGCAAAAATGGTCCCCCAAGTTTGGAAATTAGCAGAAACGGCCCCTGAACATTGGTATTTGGATGAAAAGTCAACTAAGGACCTTTGGAAGTTAAAAGTTATCATAATTGGTCCTTTGGTGTAAGTTTTAAGGTTTTACAAGTATGGTCCCTGAACTTTGCAATTTGGCAAAATTGGTCCCCGAGAAATTTAATTTTGGGAAATATACATCAAAGGACTCGTGGGAAATTATAAATTGGAAAGTGGGGGTCCTTATTGGCAAGTTTGGAAAGATGACAGGTTTGGTCCCTAATTTTCAGAAATGGCAAATATGGTCCTTGTGATACTTAGCAAACCAAACGGACCCTATATGTTATTTACTTAAACATAAACTCACCAAATCCAATCCAAACATAAACCAACCCAACACCCCCTTCCAACACCAGCCCACTCCCAAGCCCATCTCATAAACCCAACATTCAAAATAATAAACCCAGGGTCAACCCCTCCCTTTGACCATCTTCCACCTCCACATCACCATCCCACTATTGCTACCCTCCAAACCTCCTCCATCATCACCTCTACCTTCACCTCTGCTACACTCCATCTCACAGCTACTCCCTCCAAACACTCCACTCCAAATTATTCGAACTGACACAAGTTATTAGAGGCTACAAGCCAAAACCATTTTTTGGCGCCAAAACCAAAGAACGACCAAGATTGAATTTGAGGCTACACTCCACTCCCATGTGGATATTGGATGGCAGTGGGTTAGTACTCCATGGGGAGTGTTAGGATTGGTTCATGGGTCCTTGGTTCATTTGGTTTAGCTTAGATGCACATTGTGAGTTCCTTTATTCAATTTTTATATTTCCTATAACATTGCTTGTTGTAGTATAATTTTTGCTTATCCTTGCTTAAATATGGTATTATTAGCATATTAGAACTAGTTTAGTATATTAAACATAGTTTTGTAAGTTTTTGAATACAACTCTCTATTCACTGTCAAAATTAGCCATAACTGCAAATTTGTGTTCTTGTGGTTAATTGTTGAATTTTATTGATCATTTAGTTGCTAATCCAGTTAAGAAACTTAGTTTGATCATTAGTTTGCAAATTTGTGGTCCAAATCTTTGAATCTTAGTGTTAACTGCCATTAAAGGGGTGTTTGGATGTGCAAGGTTAACAGAGTTCTTTTGGAACTCAGTGGTGGACACTTGTGTAGACAACCTTCTTAGGTGTCATTTAGAAGATTTAAAGCATAATCTCATAGTTTATAGGCCAAAAAAGTCAGATTTAGCTTTTAAGTTCTGTAAAAGTTCCACTGTTGGAACTTTGTGATCCCAATGCATCATTGTGGCCTTAGAACTTGTTAGTATTGGTAGATTTAGTCTCAAATTAACATAACACATCATTTTGAGTCATTTAGAACCAATCAAATTTCATTTAAGTCAAACTTAGCTAAAAAAGTAAAAAAGTCAAAAGTTTCATAGTAGACAGAAACTCACTTTTTGGGAGAATTTTCCTGAATTTTGTGTTGTAAATCAAGCTTTGAAATTTCTTGAGGTCAAAGTATGCCAGCTAAACTACAGGAATCAATAACCAGCTTATTTTTAAGATTTTTTATGTGGTGTGTGCAATTGCTTATTTGAGGGTGCAGGGCAAATACCCTCCCCTGCACCAGGCCATTGGCCAACTTTCTGTGGCGAATTATGACCTACCCTATGGACCCCACTCTCAGCATTTTGGCTTTTAAGTAGCTAATTAGTAGACCTTTTCAGACCCTGGCTTATTTTGGGCTTTAGCTTATTGGACCTCACCTCATTTGACTCTTCTTTGGGCCTGACCTCAGACCCTATACTGACCCATTCAGTATCTGTGCACAAGTTCATTGCCTTCCCAAGTGCTATTAATAAGCCATAAGCCCTGCTTATTGGCTTATTTTGAAGTTGACCAGGTCCACTTTGAAGGTCAAGTTTTATCTTGGACACCCATTATCTTTTTTGTGGACCCCACAGAGGACTGAAAGTCCTTGATTTGGACTGTTTGACCCTTTGAGTTTTGTATAAGTGCTTATTAGTTGTTCCAGCTTATTACTGGTACTTATTCTATCCCTTTCAGCTTATTTGCATGACTCTCAGTAGTTTGTAGCTTATTCACTCATTTGTAGCATAGTTGTAGCTTTTTGCATTGAAAAATCCAAATTCAAATGCTTATTAGGACTTCTGTCACCTCTTTGGCTTTTCAAACTGCTTATTAATAAGCTATAATCAAAGTACCTTTGTAAAAGTTTCTTAGAATCAGTAGTTAAGTAGGTTTGAAAAAGAAAATCAAAGAAAATCAAAAGTAAAAAAAGTGATAGCTTATATTTAAGCCAATTTGGCTTATTTTTCTGCTTATTTATAAGCAATTTCTAATTTTAATTTTTTCGTAGGTTCCTATTAGCCAGTAGTATTTTTAGTAATTTTTCAGATTTTTCCCTTTTCATTTAGTACTTTTATAATTTAATTTAGTTTAAATTAATTAAATAATTAGTTTTTAATTAATAATAATTATTTAAAAAGTAGGAAAAATACAATTTCTGTTTTGAAAATAGTTTTAGGTTATTTTAGAATTTTCTAAATTTAATTTTCATTTTTCTAAGTTAAAAATCATAATTAGTTGTAGTTTAGTATAATTTAAATAATTAAAAAGTAATTAGTAATTAGTAATTAATTAAATAGTGTAAAAATTATTTTTCTTTTTCTTAAAATTTTCTTTTATCATTAGGATTATAAAAATATAATTTTCATAACCGTAGGACTTTATTTTCTCCTGTTTCACTTTTTATTTTGCGCGTTTGCGTTTATTTTGAATTCAAACGCGCGTTTTTAGATTTAACTCACGATTTTAGTTTATCTGATTATCAGTAATTGTTCTTATAGTGTTTTTAAGCCATTCTCATTCCTAATCTCTTAGTGTAATCATAATAATCAAAACCCTGATCTTTTTATTAAATCACCCGATCACTTAAAACGTTCTCAAATACAATTTCAATCTCGCTGGGACATAACGACATGGGGATTTCTCTATACTTCCACGGACTTTATATCTTGACTTTCCCTCCTAAGTGAGCCTATTGACCGCACCCGGTTGACTGGTTGGTTTAGGAGGAGTCAATCACCCCCATTGACCTATCACCCCACCAACTATTCTTTATTAATACACTTAGAGCCTTGGGTAAGGTAACATGCCCCCAAGGTTAAAAGTTAACGCAGGAGCAAAAAGTGGTATGTTACCTTACCACCCTCCACGTTAAGGTGGTGCGTTAAGGGGGGAGGGTAAAGGTTTAACCCACGTTAACAAGCACTAGAGACAAAAAAAATTCATTCCACCCCCTCTAACGGGGTTGAAATTGAAAATACTAATTGAGGTGGAGGTAAGTTAAGGTGAGTTAAATGTAAGTTATGTTACCGGGGTGGAAAGTCAAGAGTTAAAGTTAAAAGGTAAAAGCTGATGTGGCGCTGACGTGGCAGTGCGTTAAATTTTAACCCGGGGTAACCTTACCGTGTGCTCTTAAGGACAGAGCTCATACCGTATCATTATTGGGGAAAAAATTTTGTTTTTTTGTTTTTGGTATGGGTTTTAACTAAAAAAATTAAAAATTAAAAAAAATTAAAATAGAAGACACTGAAATATACATATTGAAAAGAGCACACCTTATATATATATATATATATATATATATATATATATATATATATATATATATATATATATATATATATATATATATATATATATATATATATATATAGGGGTTTATTTTCAGAACCCTGTTAAGTGCGCGAACTGCGAGAACTCCAATTTTTCATTAGAAAACATGCATGTTCATATAAAACATGTATGTTTTCTTACATACACTTAATACAAATACCTGCGTAACATACATGTTCATATAAAACCATTTTGCATTGATATGTTGCACTTAACAGGGTTTTATATGAACATGTATGTTAGGGTTTTATATGAACATGTATGTTAAGCAGGTATGTGTATTAAGGTGTATGTAAGAAAACATACATGTTTTATATGAACATGCATGTTTTTTAATGCAAAACTGGAGTTCTCACAGTTCTCGCATTTAACAGGGTTCTGAAAATAAAGATACACACACTCTCTCTCTCTCTCTCTATATATATACACACACACACACACACACACACACACACACACACACACACACACACACACACACACACACACACACACACACACACACATATATATATATATATATATATATATATATATATATATATATATATATATATATATATATATATATATATATATATATATTGAAAAGTTACTTTAGGAAACCCTAAAAGGTCAGGAACCTTTAAGAACCCTTTAAATTCAATCTCAACCATTAAAAACCTTGATCAATGGTCTAAATTAATAGTGGCATTTTAGTAAATAGTTGGAACTGTTATTTTCTTTTTTAATATTAAAAAGGGTATAATAGTCCAGAATCGTTACCTCTATTCGACAGGTTCATGAGATTCAAGCGATTGGCCCGGACATCATGAAACGGCAAGTCGGGAATGGTTCTTGAACTCGGTTTTGGAATGATACTTGGTGTGGCAGTGAATCGTTTGCATCAAAGTTTCCGAGACTTATGGCACTTGACGTTAACAAAGACTGTTTTATCAATGAACGTCGGGATAACATAGGGTAGAATTGGACGTGGCGCAGACCTTTTAGAACCAACAGAGAATTAAGCTCCTTGACAGAATTGTGTGAGTTGCTGCCGACCTCCTGGGATAGTAATGAAAATGACCGCCGGGTTTGGAAGCTTGAAGGAAAAAATGAGTTTACTGTTGCTCTTCTTCGACATTGCATTGATCGTGCCTTGCTGCCCATTGATCATAGTATCAAAACCAAATGGAATCCTTTAGTTCCAAAAAAGTGAATATCTTCATTTGGAGGTTAAGGAGAAATTGTCTCCCAACTGGTTTTAACCTTTTCTCTAAAGGACTCGTGATGAGGCGAAAAATGAACCACTTTTAGGGGGTCATTTAAGCCCGGAATTGAATTTATTTGATCAAATATTGCCTTAAATCGTTCCTTTTGTGATTTTAGGTACTTTGGGAGTGAATTCTGGAAAAGGAAGCATTTAAGATAAGTCCTCTTTCAATTCATTCAATATGTCTATGTGTTGTTTGAATATATGTTATGCTTGTCTTGATTTCAACATGCTAGGCTAGATCTATCATGTGTTTGCTTAGATGTAATGAAACCTAGATGTTAATTATAGGTTGATTGCTTGTTTATAGTTGTAATGGATGAATGATTTCAATGTTAGGCTTAAGAAAACTGGCAGATCTCCAGTGTGTAACATGCTTGAACGTCTTAAGAAACATGAACCGATGTGTACTAGGTTTTATTGGCTGTATTTAATGCATGAGCAAATTCTAGTGATCCCATGTTAGGAGCTTCTTAGCCGGCTCGACATAGGAGTGAATTAGGCGCTTATAGGATTGGGGAAGTAAGTACGCCACCCCATGAATGGTATTAAGGAATACAATCCGTCATCCACGCAACTGTAACAAGTAATTAACCTGTAAAAGATATCTAGGGAGTTGTGAAATCTAAGTAAACACAATTCTCCCATATATTGCTCACACCACTAGTTTAATTTAGTTTATTTTCATTTTTTAGTATTTTATTTTGATTGCATCTTAGTAATTGGGTTAGTTGACTAGCAACTAATTCCGCCCAACTCCTTCCAAACCGAGATTTTTATTTGCTTTTCATAAAATATAAAAATACAAAAAGAATCATACCTCATCTCTAGACCTAGTCTTTAGGTTTTCAAATCCTAGCGACACTATTCCTAGCTGAACGATCAATCCCCCGGTACTTGTCATTATACTATACTACATCAATCAGGTACACTGCCTGGTGGGGGGTTGTAAGCTTCTCAAGATCCCTTGAGAGGTAAAACCTGTTGCAATCTACACGCATCAAGTTTTTGGCGCCGCAGCCCGGGGAATAGTTATTGTCTAGGTTAGAATTTCTTTTTATTAGGTCTACTTGCTAGATTCCTTTCTAGTAAGATTTTATTTTTATTTTTAGGTTTTCTTTAGTCAATTTTATTTCTTCGTGTTTTTGTTCGTAACTCTTCACCATCCGACATCATGGAAGATGGTAACATCTTTGAAACCATCAACCCACCTCAACAAGACCACCCAAAAAACCCACCACTAGCTAACCAACCTCTTAGGCCCCGAACCCTAGGAGAGTACTCCTGACCTAGCCACCAAGGCTATCGAAACACCATTGAGCTCACCCAAGGAGCCAATGTGTCTCCCTTGTGATCCGACACCATCCGGTTGGTGCAAAGCGGATGTGCATTCCATGGACTTCGTTCCGAAGATCCTAATCAACATCTCAAGGACTTTCTTAAAATCGTAGATTCTATAGACCTTGATACTACAACTAGAGAGTCGACCCGATTACGCCTATTCCAATTCTCTCTACGTGATCAAGCTAGTCAATGGCTTGAACGTTTACCCGCGGGATCCATCACCTCATGGGATGATCTCACCGCTCGTTTCCTTGCTCAATTTTTCCCACCGGGGAGAACTACCAAGCTTAGAAATGATATCTTGATGTTCCAAAAACGTCAAGGTGAAACTCTATATGAAGCATGGACTCGATTCAAGGACTTACTCCAAAAAGTCCCTCATCATGGCATAGATCTTTGGCTCCAAGTCTAAATTTTTTATGACCATATCGATCTCTCCACAAAGCGAGCCATTGACCAATCGGCCATTGGTAAGCTACGTGATCTAAGTGCGGAACAATCATGGGAACTCATAGAAGATCTTGCTCTCTATGACAACGAAAGTTGGAATGATCCCCGTGATTTGAACAAAACGGTCAAGGCAATATCCTTGCCTTCGAACAATTCTAGCACTCCCGACCGTAGGATCATGGAACTTGAGGACCAAGTCTAGTTTCTCATGAAATCTTACGAAGCTCCTAAGCCTTCAAGCCAAGTGAACAAAATCACTTCTTCATGCGAATTATGTAGTGGTCCCCATGACACTCGTGATTGTGTGGAACTCCCCGGAACAGCTTTTGCGGACTACGCATCCTCGCGTACCGACGAAGCGGGAGATAAGTGGTACACTTTCAAACCCGAGCCAAACCCTTATGGTGATTCCTACAACCCTTCTTGGAAAAATCACCCAAACCTTAGGTGGAGACAAAACCAAACCAATTCTTCCAATCCGCCTAATCGTTACCAACCAAACGGTCCACCCTTCAACCGTACTTTCAACAACAATCCTTCTAACAACTATGGTAGTACCAACAATCTTGAAGGAATGATGTCCAAGTTTATGGCATCTCAAGAAGCTCGCATAGCTAGGTTTGAAACCGAATTCAACCAACAACAAACGGAGATGACCAACAAGATTGACAACTTGTTGAAAGCCCTCAAAGCGTTAACTACACCTAGGAAGGACACTAGGGATGCCAATAATGGAATCCAAACTAAGGACCCCTCATCATCCAAACATGTCCACTTTGTCAATGTTGTCACCATTAAGCCAATAGATAAGGAGATAGAAGAAAGTGACAAAGATAAAGTTGAAGTAGAAACCGAGACTAGGGATGAAATTAGGGAAGTGAAGGTTAATAAGGGAGAAGAGTTAGAGAAAGTAGAGACTGTAGAAGAGTACTTTGATAAGTTGCCCACCAAGGAAGAACGGGAATATCATAAGGATTTATTCGATGATCCCGAGACACCATATATCCTTGGTTTACCCCTTATTAAAGTAGGTGATCCCTCTAACATCAACATACCATGCAACATTGGGCATATGCATGTATGGAAAGCCTATATCGATCCTAGGTCTCCTATAAACATCATGACTAGGACTTATTATAATTGGGTAATAAAAAAACAACTTGAATCTAGGATAATGCCTATCACGAATTGGATGAGTAACTTCGTAGGGAGAGTAAAGGGATTACATGTATTGGTAGGAAACTTTATTTATGTTACTGACTTTGTGATTGTAGAGGATATTCGCCCGGAAATAGATGATTGCCTAAGTCAAGTAGTATTCGGAAAACCATTTATTGAGGCCACTAAGATGAGTTATGATCCGACTTTAGGGATAGTTAGGTTCAAGGAGGAGAATGATGAGATTGCCTACCAAATGCCCTATAAGATTGAGCTGTACCGCCTCTTGTCAAATATAGAAAAGGAACACAAACAAGCGACTTATTATAGGAATGACGAGGATAGACGTAGAGGAGTAGAGTATATGAAGAATAGGATACTTGGTTTCTACAAAGAATGCTTGCAATTAGGTCCGGAATACAAAACTGGTATAGGAGATGACCTAGAGAGTGAAACCAATGATGAGGTCACGTAGTAACCCATGACCTTGAGTCTAGCTACAAGACTCGTAAATAAAGAAAAGCGCTTCTTGGGAGGCAACCCATGTTTTGTGTGATTTTTATTTTTGTTTATTTGTTATTTGCTTCCGTATGCATGCTTCATTTTTATTGTTGGTAGATCATGTTTCAAAACTAAAATAGTAAAAATACATTACTTTGTTGTTCGGCTTAGTCTTAACTTCATCCAAAGGTATTTCGCAAAAATATAAGTGTAAGGGGAAACCCCAAATATGTTTTTAAGAAACAAAACCGATCATGATTCTCCACAATATTAAGTGAACATGTATATTCGTATTTGTTAGAGTCAAATGCTTGTATCGAGTCATAATGATGTTTTGCAGGATTTTCCAGGAAGTAAGACAAAGTTTTTCCAGAAATTTTCCGGAAACTTAACATAAGAATTTCTGCAGATCACTTCTGTCGGCGTCACAAGTTTACTCTTGACGGCGTCACGTGTAAAATTTTGGAAATTTTACCAGTTTTGTTTTTCTAACGGAATCTTAAAGTTTTTGTTGAATCATTAGTTTTATAATCTCCAGGAAATCTGCAAACATCTTTCCACAAGCATTATATCTTATTTTGTTTTCTAGGATTTATTAGCATATATAGATTGCCGCCAATTTTATGCGAGGTTGCCTTGTCTGTTTTCTCAGGTTTTACAGGTTATGTATGACAAGAAGATGATTTACATTCTGGAAGGGAAGCTTTGATTGTTCATTTTCTTGGAGGAAGATCTAACCTGGCCACCTTATTATCCATACCGAGCGAATAAAGGGAGTATTTGATTTCATTCGTTTTACTTATTTCACTTTTACATTCTTTACTTGAACATTGGGGACAATGTTCATCCTAAGTGTAAGGGTAGGGTAAAATGATGATACCTTACAGATACACTTTCACTTGAGTTTGTTTGTTTGACAGTAGATGTGTAATAAAACTATGAGAAATACTTGTTAGTGTAATTTTAGCGCCAAATTTAATTTTTTTTACAACATTTAGGAGTGAAACTTTAGCCATAGCAAGCGTCTCATGGATAGGAGATTGTATGACTAGCACAAAACCGTACCATTCAGAAAAATTTTCCACCCAAATATGTGAGGTTCGTCTTTAGATTTGATAGGAAAAACATTTACTATTAGTGCTTATGAGTGTACCGGTAGCATTTAGATTCTAGAACTTGCATTAGTGATGCATTCCGAGACCGCTAGTGAGACTACATTCGTGTAGTAGGATTTACTACATGATAAGAGGCATTAGGATCACCCTTGTGTTAAACCCGTATCATAATTACTTGACCATTTAAGTTATATTACTTGGCTAGTTAAGTCAATTAATTTCCCACACCTTAGCGTTGTACTCATTTTTAGTACACGAAACCCCTAGTACACACCTCCGAGCCTATCTTTTCGTTTCTAACTTTAAGCATCTTACTTAAAGGAAGAATTTGTTACACCCCACTTAAATGTACACCCAAATTGCCTTAGCCTTCCGTGTATGCACTCATCTTTAGTGCATTATTGTTATTTGTTTAGACCCTTAGTTAATGATCTAATTGATTACATGGTTGCTAAGTCGAGTCATATCCTTGTACATATTGTTTTGGGACGATTGGGACTCATGGGTAAAGTACTAATGATATGGAGTATTGGGGAAGAACATCATATTATTACCCCCATATATGCGTTAATCTTAAAAAGTACTCCAAGTGTTTTGATTTTCTTAATTCGAGTTATTAGATTAGTTTATTGTAAAGTATGTAAAAATTCAAGTGTAAGGGGAATGTACATTCCCTATGATGTATTATTTTGGATGGTAGGGTAAGAGAGTATGCAAAAAAAAAAAAAAAAAAAAAAAAAAAAAAAAATCGAAAAAATTAAGAAAAAGAAAAAAAATAGAAAAAGAAAAGAGAAAAACATACAGACTACCATCCCTTTTCATTCTATGTTCATTTTATGTTTTTGTTATTTTTCATTTATTAGCTTAAGTCGAGTCTAGTCTTGGCTTAGCAACGCCATATTGTACATGTAATTAACCAAGATTGTTAACTCGCCACCAGTAAAGACTGCCTATATCCAACAAAACCGTGTATTCCATATCCCTACACCTAACGTTACAACCCTTTAAAAGACCTCTTTGATAGTTTATCCTAGGTGCTTACGCCATGTGGTGGAGGTTTGATCCTTTTCCAAGCCTATGGTAATCTATTTTGCTATGACAGGTAGTGAGAGATGTTTTCCATTTCCATAATGTGATATATACTTTATTACACCCGAGAGATGTGAGTATCTAAACACTATTTGTGAGGTGCTAGTATATGACCTCCGTGCTTGTCTTTGGTCTTTAGTGGAACGATTATTTGTTGTAATTACTTTTATATTAGTGTTACATGACCTCTAACTTGTATTTTGACTAGAATAAAAGCGCATTTGCTTGAGGACAAGCAAATCTCAAGTGTAAGGGTATATGATGAGGCAAAAAATGAACCAGTTTTAGGGGGTCATTTAAGCCCGGAATTGAATTTATTTGATCAAATATTGCCCTAAATCGTTCCTTTTGTGATTTTAGGTACTTTGGGAGTGAATTCTGGAAAAGGAAGCATTTTGGACGTTTTTGGAGCATAAAAGTGAAGAAAATAGCAAAGACTTAATTTTCCATGCTGTGAACAGTACCTGACGGCGTCAAGAGGAAAATTGTGACGGCGTCAGGAGTAAAATCCATGACTACCCAGTGAAAACCTGAAGGCATCAAGAGAAGAGCGTCAAGAGTTAAATTGGTGACGGCCTGCATAAGGATTACACATGACGGCGTCAAACCCAGATCTAGGCAGTCCGAGAAACTATTTGGCGGCGAGATGACGGCGTCAGAAATTTGTTCTTGACGCCGTCACCTCCTAAAATCTATAAATACTTTTCTAATTTTCATTCATTAAAGGGAGGAACTTGTGTAGAGAATACTAGGGTCGAACCTAATAAACCGTAGGTCGTATTTTACAGTATTTTCAAGGGTTTTTACCCCTTGAGTCCTTTCATGTTCAATTAAGATAAGTCCTCTTTCAATTCATTCAATATGTCTATGTGTTGTTTGAATATATCTTATGCTTGTCTTGATTTCAACATGCTAGGCTAGATCTATCATGTGTTTGCTTAGATGTAATGAAACCTAGATGTTAATTATAGGTTGATTGCTTGTTTATAGTTGTAATAGATGAATGATTTCAATGTTAGGCTTAAGAAAACTGGCAGATCTCCATTGTGTAACATGCTTGAACGTCTTAAGAAACATGAACCGATGTGTACTAGGTTTTATTGGTTGTATTTAATGCATGAGCGAATTCTAGTGATCCCATGTTAGGAGCTTCTTAGCCGGCTCGACATAGGAGTGAAGTAGGCACTTATAGGATTGGGGAAGTAAGTACGCCACCCCATGAATAGTATTAAGGAATACAATCCGTCATCCACGCAACTGTAACAAGTAATTAACCTGTAAAAGATATCTAGGGAGTAGTAAAATCTAAGTAAACACAATTCTCCCATATATTGCTCACACCACTAGTTTAATTTAGTTTATTTTCATTTTTTAGTATTTTATTTTGATTGCATCTTAGTAATTGGGTTAGTTGACTAGCAACTAATTCCTCCCAACTCCTTCCAAACCGAGATTTTTATTTGCTTTTCATAAAATATAAAAATACAAAAAGAATCATACCTCATCTCTAGACCTAGTCTTTAGGTTTTCTAATCCTAGCGACACTATTCCTAGCTGAACGATCAATCCCCCGGTACTTGATGCTTCCAATGAGACATCAATTTGAGGATCATGTAAATGTAGATGTAGATGTAAATTTAGATTATTCTACTCACAGGACCAATGATGCTTCCAATGCCAAAGATATCATTGTTGGTGGAGCTGAAGGTCCTGTTACTCTCACTTCTGTATCTGCTTTGTTGAACAGGTATGTAACTAAGGTGGACAAGTTGGAGAATGATCTAAACTTCACCAAAAAGAATCTCAGCAATGCTGTTCTGACTCTCATTGGAAGAGTTAAGAAGTTGGAGGCTAAGCTTAAGCAAAGGAAGAGACAAGGTGTGGTGTATGAATCAGATGAGGAATCTACTAAAGCATCTGACAAAATTGACTTGGAAGGTCTTGAACTTCTTGCTGCTACTACATTGGAGAGTGTTCAGAAGAATGCTGTTGGTGCCAGGCCTGCACCATCTATTCATTCTACTGATGATGTTGCTCCAACTGCTGATGTTGCTCATACTGCTGATGCAAGTGTTCCAAAGGACTCCAGAGTCATTTATGTTAGGAGAAAGCATTCTGCTGATAAGACTTATGCTGATGATCCTAGAAAGAAGACTTCTGCTAATGTTTCAAGAAAGGAATCTTTTCCTTCCACTATACCAGAAGTGAGCACTCATGCTACCTTAACAGATATCCAAGCTGAATGTCCTAATGATTCTCCTGATAAGGCTTTTGTTCCTCCTGAGACTACTACACTTAAGCAAGACAAAGGAAAGTCCATATTGGTTGATCAAGACATTCCTTCAAGAGTGAAGTCCAAGGTGGAACTTGCTAATGAAAAACTTAGTGAGATTGCTGCTGCACACTTGCAAGATAAAGAAAATGTTAGCATTAAAAATATTTATATAGAAGTGATGGTCATTCTCATATTGTAACTTTGTGTCGTTTGTTAAGATTAGTATTAGTTTAGTCATTGGGCTTTGGACTTGGAAAGCTAATATGTTATGTGCTATGTTTCATAAGCCTTGTTATATAATTCATGTAAACCAAGTCCAAGCCCAAGTCCATTAGAAAGCCCATGAGGCCTTTCTCTCTAACTATAAAAGGCACCTTAACTCTCATTTGTTAGGTGTGCTTATGTGTGTATTTGTGTGTGTTTTTCTTAATAATATTCTCTCATATTTCCATCTATCTTTCTCACATATACGATCCATATAAGTCACCAAGTCACCATCTATATTTGTGATAAAGTTGTGATATCGTAGGTCCTACAAGTGGTATCAATCGCCTAACAATGATTTAGGAGGGTTTAGAAGTTGTTTGTTTCGTGTTTCTTAAGCTTTTATCTCGTTTTTTTAGAAAAGTTCTTCACTTTTCTTGTTTTTCTTGGTTTTTAACACTTTTTTGATTACAAACTAGTGTTATAAACCTTTTCTAACAAGAAAGTTTCAACCTTTTTGAAAATTTCAAGCTTAATAATTCGATTTGGTTTTTGTACTTGTTTTCTAGATCTCAAAAAAGTTTCATAAAAATCATCAAGTTTTGAACTTTCTTCAAGTTTTGGTGTTTTTTAGCCTAGAAGTACAAGAATCTTGGATTGCAAACTTCATTTGGGTGAACCTTTTGGTGAATCAAAAATCTGACAAATTTCCGAAATCACCACCAACATTTCGAAATCTCACATTGACCAAATTTCGAGAACATAAGAAATCGACTCCGTTCGTGCTCACCGTTGGATACTCGGTATTTTCTCTCTTGTATAAGAAAGAAATTACTTCGACTTGTGGCTAAATTTCGAAATTTGTTTGTGTGATTGGGTTTTCGAAAAAATCACAAATTTCGAGAACATAGCAAGGTTTTCGAAAATTGAGAAATTTCGAGAACACTGTTTTTTTCGAAAACTTGAAAAATTTCGAGAACACTGCTTTTTCGAAAACTTGAAAAATTTCGAGAACTTATTTTTTTCGAGAATACCAATTTCGAAATCCTCAATTTCGAAATCCAAAGTTTCGCAATCCAGAATTTCGAAATCCAAGTTTCGCAAACATACAAGTTTCAAGATCACAGAAGTTTCACAAATCCAAAGTTTCGAGAACACAAGCAAAGTTTCGAGAATTTTGACAAAAGTGAGGTTTTTGACGACCAAACTTCAAACGGCCATAACTTTTGAACCGTAACTCCGTTTTCGGCGAATCAGCTGTCAAAACGACCGTGAGACAGAGAAGAACGACACGCTAAATGGATTTATCAATTTAGGCGAAGTTTCGAGGCCTAAAAACGCTCCGAGAAGAAGTTATTGAGGTTTTAAGGTTTTTAGTCAAAATTTTCACCATAAAAACTTGCATCAACTTACTCTAAACTCTACTCCTATTTCGTTGGAACGATCCAAGAATCAACTTTATCCATCTACACTTCATCAATGGCAACGCAGCAAGACATTCATGCAGCCGGTGCCGAAAACCGACCTCCCATGCTGTCAAAGGGTGGATACTCACAGTGGGCTAGTCGTATGATGCGTTATCTTAAGAGCAAAACAAATGGAAGTCTTCTCATCAAATCCATTGTGGATGGACCCTTCAAACCATCACAAGTACTAGACCCTGGTGATCCAAATGGTACCCCCCCAGTACAACCATACTACAGAGAACAGAATGAGACTGAATACACTGTGGAAGACAGAAAACAGATTGAAGCTGATGATCAGGCATTTCATTATGTCGTTCTTGGTTTACCTGAAACCATTTATGCTACTGTTGACAGTGAAGTAAGTGCTCATGCAGTCTGGGAAAGAGTCAAGAGGTTAATGTATGGGACAGACATCGGGAAACAGGAAATGGAAACACAACTGCTTAAGGAACTTCGCAAGTTTACTTCAATTCCTGGTGAATCCATAGAGACGTACTACCACAGATTCTGTAAGATCATGAATGATTTATCAAGACATAACCTCAGTCAGACAAATATTGCTAACAACACCATTTTTCTGAATGAGTTACAACCAGAATGGGGAAGATATGTCACTATTGTTTATCAGACAAAGAATTTGCATGAAGTTACTTATGATCAAGTGTATGACTTCTTGAAGCAAAATCAAGATGAAGCTAATGAAGTAAGAGCTGAATTACTAGCTAAAAAACATGATCCTCTAGCATTAATTGCTAATACACCAACACCATTACCAGTGAACACTCAACAACCATCATCATCTTCCACTCACAACTACATGCAACCATCATGCATTCTACAACCAACACCGGTCTATCAACAACAGTTCTACCCACAACAACAACAAGTTATTCCACAACAGCAACACCCACAATTCCAAGAACCGAAATTCACTGACAATGATGAAGCTACTGCAGCATTGACACAAGCGTTTGCTTTTCTGACAAAAGCATTCCAAGGACGCTATTCTACACCAACAAACAACAACCAAAGGATTTCATCGAATACTCACAACAGGCAGATCGCTCAACCGAATTTCAATATGGGCAATGGAGGCCAAATGGTTGGAGTTTATGGGAATCAGCAAGGATATGCTACTGGAATTAACATGGGTAATCAGAATATGCGGAATGCAGGTCAGTATGCAGGGAATCAGTATGGTCAATATGCAGGGAATCAGTATGGTCAGTATGCAGGGAATCAGATGGGTCAGCATGTTGGAAATCAGAGGGGTCAGAATGTTGGTAATCAGGCAATGGGTAATCAGAATAGGAATATTGCAGCTCCAGTTGTTGGGAATTATGGAAATGTAAATCAGGGTAATCCGGTAAAGTGTTTCAACTGCCAAGGAGTAGGTCATATGGCAAGGAACTGTCCTACTAAGCCGAACAAGAAAGATCTAGAGTATTTGCAGAAAGCAGTACTGTTGGCACAAAAAGAGAAGGCAGGGTTTCAGTTGAATGCAGAGGAACATGATTTTATGGCTCTTATGGATGAAATGGAAGACAGAGAGGATATCGATGCGAACTACATATTCATGGTGAATCTTCAGGAAGCTAAGTATGACACGGATTCTGACACACTTCCTGTTTATGACACCAGTGCACCATCTGAGGTATCAAATTTCAACACATGTCATAATAATGATATATTTGACATGTCTCCTCATGAGGAACAGCATTCTGAGAAGCAAGCACCCACTTATGATACATACCTGGACACGCCAAGTAGTAGCAATACTTCTTCAGCAACTCCAGATGTGAATCATAATGGAGGCTTCGTTTCACAGCATGCTGAGAATGATGAGGAAACACGTGCTTTATTTGAATCATTATTAAATAATTGTGGTATTGAAATCGAGAAAGTGAAAAAGGTCAATCGCGATGTTAAGGCCGCGAATGAGAAATTGACCAATGAGCTTGAGAGATACAAGGAAAATGCAAAAAGTTTTCAAATTCACAAAGAACGCGAGTCAGAATTTGAAATTGGTTATAAGAAGTTACTTGTTAAAGATAGGGAATGGAAAACCAAGTTTGCTAATCTTGAAATAAGTTCAACAAAAACCATTAACTCTTTAAAACAAGAAATTTCTGAATTAACAAACCAACTTTCAAAACAAGGAACAACTTACACCAATCTTGAAAAAGAAAGGGATGAGTTGAAAAAGGACTTTGCAAAGAAAGAAGATAAACTTTTGGAAGAAATCATAGAGTCAGAACACAAGATTGCACATCTAGAAGAATTAGTGGTTAAGTCGGGTCAGTCAAGTCAAACAATGAAAATGATTTCAAATCAAACTAATCCGATTTACCATACGAAACACAAAATGGCTCTTGGTAACAACAATCCTTGTAATCTCAAGAAAGCTCAGGAAGAACAGAACGTCTTGTATAATGGTAGTGTTTTTTACACCAAACATGATCCTCCCGTCGTTCGGGATTCTGTGCAAACGATAGAACATGTCGAAGAGAGCATTTCTAAAATGAAACAAAAGGATTTGAAACCCATTGATTACAACAAATTGAACAAACTTTCGGGAATTACTATTGTTCCACAAAAAGAACCATCTGTGTTTTCCATAAAACGACCATTCTCGAAAATGTTTTCTAAAAAAGTAGTTGCTTCCAAATCGCTTTCAAACATGGAACCGATGTCTTCAAACAACACTTTTAACTCAAGTGCTGCAAGGGGTTATCTTGATGATCTTAAAACCAGAATTGGGCAACTTAAAACGACTTTAGAATCTAAAACGAGACTTAATGAGATCAACTGGAATTCCACGGTTCATTTACAGCTTAAAAAGATTCTAGAAAATGAATTTGCTCCTCAAATTAATAACATCCATGCTCGAGTAATTCATTTTGAACAAGCATTTTTGAAAGAAACAGCTGACTTAGTCACGGATCACAAGTCCCTGATAAAGAAGGCAAATGAATCTTTTGAGCAAATCAATGTTTTAGAAAACCTAAATGATTCTCTCTTCGAAGCAGTTCTGTCTACTGATATTATGTCCATCATTTTACAAACATATTCTGTTCATGATGATGAAAGACTGAGAGCTGAGACCTTCGAAATTGTTTCAAAATATGAAAATGCTCTTATTAAGCTTGAAAAAGAAAATGTGACATATTTTAAACAACTTGATCGAAAAAACGAAGAATGCAAATATGACAAACTGTCGTATGAGCGTGAATTAAAGAAAATGAAAGAGCAAAATGATCTTTTGTGGGCTCAGCTTGAAAGTCAAAAAGGGAAAGGTGAGGAAACTAAGTTTGCAAAACCGTCGACTTCGGAGAAACCAAATGTTTCAAACACGGTTCAAAAACCAAAAATGTCAATTTCAAGGTTTGCTCCAAAAGTCGATGAGAAGAAGGATTTGACAAAACCAGTCACTCCAACACCCTCGCCCAAGAAAAGTGAAAATGAAAAGATTGTTGATAAAGGAAAAGCGGTTGTCGAAACACCAAAAGTGATAGCACCTGGCCTTTTTAGGATTAGTCCCACTAATGCGTTTGCCTCCACATCTAAGACTTATGAGGGCAAAAAGGATAATTCTAAAGAGTCTAGTGATGCTAAAAAGGACAACAATATAAATCCTAATTTGTGTGCCTCAACTTCTACAGGATTAGAAAGCACCTCTAGGAGCAGCAGACTACAGCCTAGGAGCAATACAAGGAACAATAGAGTCTCGCCTGCCTCTACGAGTAGTAGCAAGAATAAAGTAGAAGAACACCCTAGGAATTTATCGCTTTTTAATAAGAGACATGTTTCATCTGAATGTAATGTCGAGAGTACTGGTTCTAATGCATGTAATGACTCTGTTTGTTTGATATGCAAGAAATGTTTAATTAATTATGTTCATGATGAATGTGTTTCTAAGAATGTGAATGTTACGCCTGAACAGAAGAAAGTTCCGAAAGGAACTAGGGCTAGATCTAGATCTATTGAAAGATTAGTTGCACGCTTTAGGTCTACCACTAGTAGCCAAATGCCTAGGAACTATCTTAAGTATTGTGTATGGAAACCAATGGGTAGAAAATTCATTCTCCAGGATGGAACATTGAAAGTTGTTCAAATTGAACATGTTGAAACATTCTATGAGTGTGATATGGATTTTACTCCTAACCCAATGGAACCAAATTCAAAACGGTTTCCAAATACAAAATCTTCTGTTCTTCGCAGGTTGTCGAAATATGTCTTTGGATCGTCGACTCGGGTTGCTCCAAGCACATGACCGGGAATTTAAAGCTGCTGATCAATTTCATTTTGAAATTCATGGGAACTGTACGCTTTGGAAATTATCATGTAGCAGCTATCCTGGGTTTTGGAGATCTTCAGTTTGGGAATTTTTTGATCACTCGAGTTTACTACGTTGAAGGATTGGGACATAATTTGTTTTCAGTTGGGCAGTTTTGTGATGCAGATTTAGAAGTTGCATTCAGGAGAAACACGGTTTTTATTAGAAATTTGGTTGGTGATGATCTCTTAACTGGTAATCGTGGTACAAACTTGTATGCTATCGACATCAACCAAATGGCTTCTACATCACCAATTTGTCTTATGACAAGGGCAACCGAAACTAAGTCCTGGCTGTGGCATAGAAGATTATCCCATCTCAATTTCGACACCATCAACAAGTTAGCCAAAGACAACATCGTCACTGGACTTCCTAAGTTCAAATACACCAAGGAACACCTATGTCCATCATGCAAACAAGGAAAAAGTAAAAGAGCATCATATAAACCCAAAACCGTACCTAGTTCGGAAGCAAGGTTACATATGTTGCACATGGACTTATGTGGCCCAATGAGAGTTGAAAGCATTAATGGGAAGAAGTATATTCTTGTTATTGTTGATGATTATTCAAGATATACTTGGGTAAAGTTTTTGAGATCAAAAGACGAAGCACCAGGCAACATCATCACCTTTCTGAAGCGTATTCAAGTTCTACTTCAAGCTCTAGTAAGGATTATAAGAACAGACAATGGCACAGAATTTACAAACCAGGAGTTAAGAACTTACCTCGAAGATGTTGGAATCACACATCAAACATCAGTTGTTAGAACTCCACAGCAGAATGGGGTAGTTGAAAGAAGAAACAGAACTCTTGTGGAAGCTGCTCGCACAATGCTGATATATTCTAGTACACCACTTTTCTTATGGGCTGATGCTGTTGCCACTGCTTGTTTTACTCAAAACCGATCCCTAATCCATCCAAGATTCAATAAAACCCCATATGAGCTTGTGAATAACCAAAAACCTGACATCTCTTACCTTCACGTGTTTGGCGCTTTGTGCTATCCGACGAACGATAGAAAAGATCTAGGAAAGTTGAAAGCTAAGGGTGATATTGGAATCTTCATTGGGTATTCAGAAAACTCAAGGGCATTCAGGGTGTATAATCGAAGAACAAAAAGGATAATGGAGACGATGAATGTGAAGTTTGACGAGATTTCACAAATGGCTTCTGAGAGATACGCTCTAGAACCCGCGCTTAATCCGATGGCTTCTAATCAAAACGGATTAGGACCCGCACCAAACATGAAGAATTCTGGACACATCAGTTCAGGACTCGTACCTCAAGGAGCTCAGTCAACAAACACGGATAAACCTTCAGAACAAGAACTGGAAAATTTCTTCGAGTTAATGTTTGATGAATATTATGGTGGAACTTCGACAAATGCATCTCCACAACATTCCGCTGCACCCGCTCAAAACCATCAACCACCACCACCGGATGCATCTACCACAAACGAAGCTGAAGCACCAACTACATCAACATCATCTACATCTACTCAAGCAACTCCAGTACTTGAAACTGACATACCAAGAGTTGATGAGCAAAACCAAAACGCAAATTTTCAAGAAGAACCAACAAATAATTCAAACAATTTTACGTTAGAAGAAGAAGAAGAAGTATTTGAAAACCCGTTTGCAACAGACTCTGCTGAATCTTCTTCAAGGTTACAAGAACCATCTAACACACATTCGTTACACCCGAGGTACCCTTCTACGTTTCAATGGACAAAAGACCATCCAATAGAACATATTATTGGTGAACCTTCAAAGCCAGTTCAGACAAGGAGACAACTTGCCACCGATCTCGAATTATGCATTTACGTTTGCTCAATCAGCCTCAAAGAACCTAAGAGCATTCGGGAAGCAATGGCAGAAAACCCTTGGATTGAAGCGATGCAGGAGGAATTTCTTCAATACCTGTTACATGATAGTTGGGAACTTGTTGAACGACCACTTGATAAACGTGTTCTTGATCTTAAGTGGTTGTGGAAGAACAAACTGGATGAGGAAATGACTGTAATTTGTAACAAAGCTCGTCTCGTGGCTAAAGGATATCCACAAGAAGAAGGGATAGATTTCGAAGAATCATTCGCGCCTGTAGCTAGACTTGAAGTAGTCCGGATTTTCTTAGCCTATGCAGCTCACAAAAACATCACAGTCTATCAGATGGACATTAAAACAGCTTTCTTGAATGGAACTCTGAAAGAAGAAGTGTATGTGAGTCAGCCAGAGGGATTCATCGACAAAGATCATCCAGACTACGTCTACAAGCTTAAGAAAGCAATTTATGGTTTAAAACAAGCTCCAAGAGCGTGGTATGACGAACTATCATCTTTCTTGCTCAAAAACAATTTCACAAAAGGAACGGTTGATGACACCTTGTTTATCAAAAAATTCAAAGATGATATTTTGATCGTTCAAATTTACGTGGACGACATAATTTTTGGATCAACCAATCCTAACCACTCAAAACATTTTGAAAATCTCATGAAAAGCAAATTTGAAATGTCCATGATGGGGGAACTAAAATTCTTTCTTGGTTTACAAATACATCAATCCCCTCGTGGTATTTTTATCAATCAAGCTAAATATACAATAGAGATTTTGAAAAAACATGAAATGGAAAATTGTGATTCTGTTGGTACACCAATGGTCACTTCAGCAAAAATAGGTGCTGATTTGTTTGGGAAACCTATCGATCCTAAGAAATATCGGAGCATGATCGGTTCTCTCATGTACCTAACTGCTAGCCGTCCCGATATTCAATTTGCTGTTTGTTTGTTAGCACGGTTTCAGGCAAAGCCTACCGAACTTCACCTCAAAGAGGTTAAACGGATCTTTCGGTACCTACGAAGCACCATTAACTTGGGACTTTGGTATCCGAAGGATTCGGGGTTTAATCTAACAGCATTTTCGGATGCAGACCATGCTGGTGATCAAGTTACAGCAAAGAGTACATCAGGTGGAGCACAATTTTTGGGTGAAAAGCTTGTAAGCTGGTCGTCAAAGAAACAGGATTGTACTGCGCTATCAACCGCCGAAGCCGAGTATGTGTCTCTATCTGCGTGTTGTGCCCAAGTTCTTTGGATGCGGACACAGCTCACAGATTATGGCTTTACTTTTAACAGAATACCTATGTATTGTGACTCAAAAAGTGCCATAGCCATCTCGTGCAATCCCGTACATCACTCTAAGACGAAGCATATCAAAGTCAGCTACCATTTCATCAAAGAACACGTAGAAGAGGGTACTGTTGAATTATTTTTCGTTAAGACTGATTATCAACTCGCCGATCTATTTACTAAAGCCCTTCCAAAAGAAAGGTTTGACTATTTAGTTCGACGAATTGGCATGCGAAGCCTAACTCCTGAGGAGCTAGAACGTCTTCTTGAATCTTCTTGAAAAATGTTTTCAAAATCGCTTCGCTGTAAATATTTTTGAAAAACAAAATACAAAATTTGAAAAACCAACAAAAACAAAATACAAAAATATAAAATTTTCAAAAAATACAAAAACAATATAAAATCAAAAAAAAAATCCAAAAATATTCTTCTCACGACATGTCTCTCGTATAAATCAATATTCTGTACGTTTCTAGAAATGTCATTCAACAATGATACGGACATGTACAGATGCTTGAGCGGGAGTTCTTTTTAATGTTTTCTAAAACATGTCGTTTCTCAAAATTTTCTTCTCTATGGCTTTCGTATACTTCAGTACGAAACCCGTACGTTAAACGATGACTTCTGATTATTTTCAAATCAAGGACTCGTACGTTCAATGACGAACTCTTTTTGAAAAAGTTCGAGTCTAAACAAACGAAAAAGATTTCAAGCATAAACTCGTTTTCCAACAAAATTCTTGAGCACTTTTTCAAGATTGTTCAAAAGATTTCTCAAAATATCTCAAAATTTGTGCTCAAGATAACTCCCTCAAAACCCTTAATAAATTTTAAATATGCTATCATTAAGGGGGAGTATAAAAAGAAAAAATGCTCCAAATTCATGCAGAATCTGTCTTTCTCTCCAAAAGCTTTTTATTAATCAGTTGATATAAAAAATATCACGATATGCTATTTTTGAGGGGGAGAAGACATGATTAAAATGTGATCAAAATGTGTGGCTGAATCTCAAAAGAGCTCGACTCAGATAGTACCAATGAATTGACGAAGCTTAAAATGCATTAATCGAAAAGACTTGTCCTGGACGGGTAATAATTTCAAGCTAGTCTAACTAGTGATGTAAGCGTGTCTCGAATAGGACTTGTCTGAATAGAATGTACCATATCGAGAGACTTTCTTTGGACTTGACCAGGACGGGTAATAACTTCAAGCTAGTCTAACTAGTGATGTAAGCGTGTCTTGAATCGGTCATGTTCACTGAAAGTGGATCAATTCAAAAGTGCAAACTCCTCCCGCATGTGCAAATTTCTTAACAATTCATGAGCACATGTGAAGGGGGAGTCCTTCAAAAGAAATGCAAAACTCTCGAAGTGTCAACAAAATGTGTTTTATATTCATAAACACTTTGAGAGATTTTCACAAAAGGTTTTATGGCATGTGATCAACAATAGGATAGTTATGGAGTTATAAGGTGACTAAGGTTAGGAAAAACCGTCCTATGATCCGCCAGAGCCGGAGGGATCTACCCAAGGACAAATCCAATAGATTAGAATTAGATCGAAGTCCTTAGGTATGATTGAAAAAAGGAGAAAATGAGAAAGGAGAAAGAAGGGGTTAAAGAATTAAAAAGAAAAGCAAATGAAAAGGGTGAAAAGAAATAGCCCTTCATATGTTCAACCTTAGGGCAGACACCGGGTACAATTCATATGCTACTGGTTGTTACTAAGGTGACACCGGTATTGAAGACAAAGACGTCATGGACCCAGTGACGCACTGCACTAAACCTTCTTAACCACTCAAGTTCTCTTAAAAGAGCTTGTTTCATTCTCACGGGGAACCGGTGTAATCTATCGATCTGTCTCTTAGAGATGGTTGATATTGAAGCAGGAGACCTCTCCCTAATCTCCGCATAGGAAACCAAATGTGCACTTATCGAGTCTAGAGCCCCGAGATTCATCAAAAGATCTCATAGGAACACATGATATTTCTACACTGGTTGTTCAACATTAAGGACGCCAGATGTAAACTTTAGAGTCCTACGCAGATCTTAGCAATCTGCCAGAACATTTATGAGAGGATTCACTTTCGTGATTCTCAATGATTGAATAGAAATTCCTGCCAGGGTTAACATTAAGCAGCCCTGACAGCAGGTCACTTCGGTAATTCTTTATGGGTTACGCTTAGTGTTCGCGGTGGTTTCAAATGGTCTACAGTCGTGGAGCGATCCCCAGCGACTCACCCAGTCATTGAGCTACTAAGTAGGTCTTGTAAGCTCTCTCGAGAGTATCTGACATGGGAACGGCCTTGGTAAGGGTTAGAAGGAGTCTTCACACTATGCTGTTGACGATCTCTAATTCTTATCTGTAAGTACCGGATGTTTTATTGCTAACTGTTTATATGCAGGGACACTTCATCTCCATGGCGACAGATTCCACATGCTCATACATGCATCTCGAAGTCAAAGGAAAGTTCTCACAAAGATCAAAGCAAAGAAAGGTTCAAAGAAAGATTCTACGCAATGTGAAAGAATCTACAGAAGTAAAGTGACAAAGATCTATGTGAAAGAACGGGAACTACAAATGCATGTATCACAAAGACTGAAGATGTATGAGCATGTTGGAATGGCAAACAACCACCACAGACGCAGAAGTGACGAAAGGCAGATAACTCCACATCACAAAGGAACAAAGAACGATGAAAAATCAGTTATCAAAGATCACTAAGCATGAACGAACAAAGACTAAAGACTATTCTACAACGACACACAAAGTTAAAGACAAAGAACACGGAAGACCCACTTACATGGAGCATCATTCGAATGACCACCCCTTAGGGGGAGATTGTTAGCATTAAAAATATTTATATAGAAGTGATGGTCATTCTCATATTGTAACTTTGTGTCGTTTGTTAAGATTAGTATTAGTTTAGTCATTGGGCTTTGGACTTGGAAAGCTAATATGTTATGTGCTATGTTTCATAAGCCTTGTTATATAATTCATGTAAACCAAGTCCAAGCCCAAGTCCATTAGAAAGCCCATGAGGCCTTTCTCTCTAACTATAAAAGGCACCTTAACTCTCATTTGTTAGGTGTGCTTATGTGTGTATTTGTGTGTGTTTTTCTTAATAATATTCTCTCATATTTCCATCTATCTTTCTCACATATACGATCCATATAAGTCACCAAGTCACCATCTTTCTTCTTCTAATCTTCTATATTTGTGATAAAGTTGTGATATCTAAGGTCCTACAGAAAATGTTGCAGCTACAAAGGCTCAGTTAGATATGAAAGCCTCAGAAGCACTTGCTAGGAAAATTCAAGATGATTTGGATAAGATGGGACCTACATTTACTACCACTTTACCTGCTGAAAGACAAAAGGAACTTGATGACATAGCTAAGAATCTTTTTGCAGAACAATGGGAAAATTTGGCTGCCCAGGCTGCTACTAAGCCTAATTTGGGTGAATCAGTGCTTGGAGTTGATAACCCTGCTTTTGTGCAGATGATGGTTGTAAGAGGAAAGTTGCAGAGAAAACAGGAGGCAGAGATAAAAGCTAAGCATCAAAGGGAAAGACCTTGGACAAAGGCTGAAATAAAGAAATGCATGAGGAACTTTGTGAAGAATCAGGGATGCTCTATGTTTGGGTCAGGATGGACTCAAAAGAAGGTTTGGGGATTTTCTGATACACAGCTTACCTCCTAATATGATAAGATCATTTCCAATCTTCATTCCTCTGGTATAAATGTCCAAGATGTTCTAGTGTTTAGAGCTAGACTTTTGGATGAGCCTGTTGCTAAGAGAACCAGGCTTAATGATACTGCTGATCAGCCTGCTGAGTCCATTGGGTCATTTCATGGTGGTCAGGAGAAAGTACATTCTCCTTCAGTGTTGCTTTAGAGGGATGATACTCCTGATGCTTCTCATCATGATACTGCTGAATCTCAACCGGATACTACTGAAGCTCCACACGATGTTTCACATGATGCTTCAGCAGATACTCCAATAGAAGTACCTGATGATGATGATTCTGCAGATGTTCCTGCTGATGTTTCAGCACAAGTTGCTCCTGACACTTCCAAACAGGTGCCTAAAGAAGAACCTGCTGATGGTCCTTCTATTCCTGTTACTACTGGCACTTGGAGGAAGACTAAAGCTATCAAGAGGAAAGCTCCAAAAGATATTCCTTTGGAGGACAATACTACTTTCCTTGATTATGCTTCTGATGATGGTCAAGACCCTGTTGTTTGGGAGAAAATTATGAAATGGGAACTTGTTGCTTTTGAGCTTGGTCAAGGACAAGTGAATGTCATAACTAGACAAGATGGATCTACCAAGACATTCTTGTTTCTGAGCTAAATCTTACATATGGTGGACAAGCAAGATCTTCTCTCACTTTATGACTGGGTTACCAAGTATTATCAAACTCATTCCGCTGATGAAATTGGAATGTATTTGATGGGAGATTTGCAAATTCTGTGTGATTCTTATAAAGGTGATTCTGGTGTGAAGTTTCAAGTATGGAAAGGTCAGAAGACATGGGTGGTTGACTATTGGAAGTTCTTTCCTCTTCCTAATGTCCATATGATTGTAACAACCACTGGTAAGACCTTATACTGCTGGGCTGATGTTCTTTACCCAATCACAAAGGAAGTAATGAATCTCATGCTGGAGGCAAAGCTTTCTGTTCCTTTGGATATGACTGAGAATGATCTTCATCTTGCTGAGCAATTAATAAGGTTCATCAGAAGAAGTATCTTGACTAAGAAGGAACTGGCAACCAAGCATGGCATTCAAATGGATTCATATCTGCAATGAACTGGTCTTGGTATGGTATTTTGTTGTATATTTTTCTTTTCTTTTAGTTTAGTAAAAAAAAAAAAAAAAAAAAAAAACTAACATATTTGTATAGTTTTGTGTATGTTGTATGCAAGTTTGGTGTTGATTCTTATCATATTTTTTCTGGTATTCAACTTACCTGATGTTGACTATTCCATCAAAAAGTTGGCTAGTCCAAAGGGTACAGCTTTGGTAAAGACTCATCAAATCTGTTGATAGCTGTAATGGTTTGCTCAAAACCATAGGGTTCTCAACTCACCCATGCTTTATTGCTGAGAGTTGAAATGGTTGTCAATTGACCATGGATTTTTCCTGTTTGGATTCCAAATAATTGGCTAGCCCACATGTATATGGCTTGTGGTAAAGGCAGTGGAAAACCATATTTGGTATTCAATTGACCAAGATGATAATTCATCAATAATTGACTAGTCCTGAGCAAACGGCTACAGGTAAAGACTTCTCAAATCCGTTTATCGTTGATGATTTGCTAAAAATCATAGTTTTTGGGTCATCAGTGTACCATAGTTTTTAACTGCGAACACTTGTCTACTCCATTAGTGATGGCTATTGGTAAAGAGACATCAAATCCATTATTTTCAATGATTCACCTCTCACAGGAGTTAACACACCTGGATGTGATGAGAATAGTATGAAACTTAAATGTTTTGATGTACATTTAGTCATGTGTTGCTGCAAAGAATGGAGTTTTCAAATCCTTATTGATCATAGAGATTCTACTTATGAAGATTCTTTGCTGCTGATGTTCATCCTCAATCCTCTAGTTTGTGCTATTGGCGATCTATCAAGAAATCTTGAACTTAACTGTGTCAAATTCAAGATTAGGGGAGGATTGTAAGGAATTATTGAGATACTGCTGACTGATACTGCTGACAGGTTCCTGCAGAAGCTTAGTGACTTTCTGCTGATGATTGGTTCCTGCGGACGTATAGAGATCCTACGGATAGAGATAAACCGTAGATAGAACTTATATAATTTAAGACAAGATATGTAGAATATCTTTTATTAGTTTATCATTATTCATTTCTTGTAAGAAAGGTTAGGGTTTCCACTAGTATATAAGGAATCCTAGGTCATTGTAATAGGTACGAGTTTCATAACATTATTAGTGAAAGTTTATTGATCCATAGAGGATCAAGTTTAGTATATGTTTGTTTTTATATTCCGCAATAATAACAAGCTCATAGAGATTATCTCACTTAGTCTTACTGGTGATTACATTAGTAGGCTAACGATCTATTGGCTCGTGATCTATCAAGGAGTAGATCCCAACAGTATATTACAAAAATAGAATAAAGTTCACAAATTTGCATACATGCAAAAAAGTTGCATTAATATCAGTATCAAGGTATATAATTTGCTTAAACGGTGTACTGCTTATAAAACAGCTAATGAATTCCATAAATGAGGGCACAATATTGGTTTTTCAGTGTGTTCATAAAATTAAAATATATCTTGTTTTTGAGTATTGATTCTTAATATAACTGACTTTAAACATCCGAGAATAGGTTGCTTAAAAATTTACTTAGATCTATTAGGCTTATGTTTGTAAACCCTAAACCCTAAAGCCCAAACGCCAAACCACAAACCCGAAACCGAAACCCGATACCCGATACCCGAAACCCGATACCCAAAACACAATACCCGAAACCCGAAACCAGAAACCAGAAACCAGAAACCCCAAACCCGAAACCTGAAACCCGAAACCTCCAACCCAAAACCCGAAACCCCCAACCCCAAACCCCAAACCCCAAATACGAAACCCGAAACCCGATACTCGAAACCCGAAACACAAAATCCAAAACCCCAAACCTCAAACCCGAAGCCTCAAAATCGAAACCTCAAACCCGAAACCCGAAACCCGAAACCCGAAACCCGAAACCCCAAACCCCAAACCCGAAACTCGAAACCTAAAACCCGAAACCCGAAAACCCAAACCCAAAACTTGAAACCCGAAACCCAGAAATAGAAACCCGAAACTCGAAACCCGAAACCCAAAACCCGATACCCCAAACCCCAAACATGCAAAACGGTGTACTACTTATATGCAAAAAAGTTGCATTAATATCAGTATCAAGGTATATAATTTGCTTAAACGGTGTACTGCTTATAAAACGGCTAATGAATTCCATAAAAGAGGGCACAGTATTGGTTTTTCAGTGTGTTCATAAAATTAAAATATATGTTGTTTTTTGAGTATTGATTCTTAATATAACTGACTATAAACATCCGAGAATAGGTTGATTAAAAATTTACTTAGATCTATTAGGCATATGTTTGTAAACCCTAAACCCTAAAGCCCAAACCCCAAACCTCAAACTCGAAACCGAAACCCGATACCCGAAACCCAATACCCAAAACACGATACCCGAAACCCGAAACCAGAAACCACAAACCCCAAACCCGAAACCTGAAACCCGAAACCCGAAACCTCCAACTCGAAACCCGAAACCCCCAACCCCAAATCCCAAACCCCAAATACGAAACCCGAAATCCGATACTCGAAACCCGAAACACAAAACCCGAAACCCCGAACCTCAAACCCCAAACCCGAAACCCCAAAATCGAATCCCCAAACCCGAAAACCGAAACACGAAACCCGAAACCCGAAACCCCAAACCCGAAACTCGAAACCTGAAACCCGAAAACCGAAACCCCAAACCCAAAACTTGAAACCCGAAACCCAGAACCCGAAACCCGAAACCCCTGACCCCCAACCCCAACCCAAAACCCCACACCCGAAACCCGAAACCCGATACCCCAAACCCCAAGCCCCAATCCCGAAACCCCAAATCCCAAACCCCAAACCTAAAACCCCCAATCCCAACCCCAACGCCAACCCCAACCCCCATCCCCAAACCCTAAACCCCAAACCCCAAACCCCAAACATGAAACCCTAAATATAATTTACTTAAACGGTGTAATGATGATAAAACGGCTAATGAATTCCATAAAAGAGGGTACAATATTGTTTTTTCGGTGTGTTCATAAAATTAAAATACATCTTGTTTTTTGAGAATTGATTCTTAATATAATTGACTTTAAACATCCGACAATAGTTTGCTTAAAACTTTACTTATATCTATTGGGCTTATATTTGTATTATAGTAATGTAGTGAGTTTACATATATAGCTTAGTTTCCTCATAAAGTAAAATTTTTCAGCCTTCAAAAATGACACCCGTGAGACAAAATAGTTATCTTTTTCGGTCATGTGTTGTTTCGGTGTTGCAGTCTCTCCTTATTTTTGTTTAATACGTTTGGTTTGATATAAGAAAGATGATATTTGTGTCTTCTATATTCGGAATTGATCGAGAGATTTTAGTCACATATATCATAATTGCTCAAGTAAACCTCAATTTTGAAAACTAAGTACATGAGTACGAAACTTGAAAATAACTAACTTAAATAATGCACACTTCAATAATGGGTTTAAATTCAAATTAATGTGAATAAAAGTCACAAAAGTAGTATAATATACATAAACATTGTGTAAAAGTTAACGAAAATTAATTTTTGCAAAATAAGTATAAAGTTCACAAAAACGTATGTATATTACAAAAATAGAATAAAGTTCACAAATTTGCATACATGCAAAAAAGTTGCATTAATATCAGTATCAAGGTATATAATTTGCTTAAACGGTGTACTGCTTATAAAACGGCTAATGAATTCCATAAAAGAGGGCACAGTATTGGTTTTTCAGTGTGTTCATAAAATTAAAATATATGTTGTTTTTTGAGTATTGATTCTTAATATAACTGACTATAAACATCCGAGAATAGGTTGATTAAAAATTTACTTAGATCTATTAGGCATATGTTTGTAAACTCTAAACCCTAAAGCCCAAACCCCAAACCTCAAACCCGAAACCGAAACCCGATACCCGAAACCCGATACCCAAAACACGATACCCGAAACCCGAAACCAGAAACCACAAACCCCAAACCCCAAACCCCAAACCCGAAACCTGAAACCCGAAACCCGAAACCTCCAACCCGAAACCCGAAACCCCCAACCCCAAATCCCAAACCCCAAATACGAAACCCGAAACCTGATACTCGAAACCCGAAACACAAAACCCAAAACCCCGAACCTCAAACCCCAAATCCGAAACCCCAAAATCGAATCCCCAAACCCGAAACCCGAAACACGAAACCCGAAACCCGAAACCCGATACCCGAAACTCCAAACCCGAAACTCGAAACCTGAAACCCGAAAACCGTAACCCCAAACCCAAAACTTGAAACCCGAAACCCAGAACCAGAAACCCGAAACCCCTGACCCCCAACCCCAACCCAAAACCCCACACCCGAAACCCGAAACCCGAAACCCGAAACCCGATACCCCAAACCCCAAACCCCAAGCCCCAATCCCGAAACCCCAAATCCCAAACCCCAAACCCAAAACCCCCAATCCCAACCTCAACCCCAAACCCAACCCCCATCCCCAAACCCTAAACCCCAAACCCCAAACCCCAAACACGAAACCCTAAATATAATTTACTTAAACGGTGTAATGATTATAAAACGGCTAATGAATTCCATAAAAGAGGGTTCAATATTGTTTTTTCGGTGTGTTCATAAAATTAAAATACATCTTGTTTTTTGAGAATTGATTCTTAATATAACTGACTTTAAACATCCGACAATAGTTTGCTTAAAACTTTACTTATATCTACTGGGCTTATATTTGTATTATAGTAATGTAGTGAGTTTACATATATAGCTTAGTTTCCTCATAAATTAAAATTTTTCAGCCTTCAAAAATGACACCCGTGAGACAAAATAGTTATCTTTTTCGGTCATGTGTTGTTTCGGTGTTGCAGTTTCTCCTTATTTTTGTTTAATACGTTTGGTTTGATATAAGAAAGATGATATTTGTGTCTTCTATATTCGGAATTGATCGAGAGATTTTAGTCACATATATCATAATTGCTCAAGTAAACCTCAATTTTGAAAACTAAGTACATGAGTACGAAACTTGAAAATAACTAACATAAATAATGCACACTTCAATAATGGGTTTAAATTCTAAATAATGTGAATTAAAGTCACAAAAGTATTATAATATACATAAACATTGTGTAAAAGTTAACGAAAATTAATTTTTGCAAAAAAAGTTTAAAGTTCACAAAAATGTATGTATATTACAAAAATAGAATAAAGTTCACAAATTTGCATACATGCAAAAAAGTTGCATTAATATCAGTATCAAGGTATATAATTTGCTTAAACGGTGTACTGCTTATAAAACGGCTAATGAATTCCATAAAAGAGGGCACAGTATAGGTTTTTCAGTGTGTTCATAAAATTAAAATATATGTTGTTTTTTGAGTATTGATTCTTAATATAACTGACTATAAACATCCGAGAATAGGTTGATTAAAAATTTACTTAGATCTATTAGGCATATGTTTGTAAACCCTAAACCCTAAAGCCCAAACCCCAAACCTCAAACCCGAAACCGAAACCCGAAACCCGATACCCAAAACCCGATACCCGAAACCCGAAACCAGAAACCACAAACCCCAAACCCCAAACCCCAAACCCGAAACCTGAAACCCGAAACCCGAAACCTCCAACCCGAAACCCGAAACCCCCAACCCCAAATCCCAAACCCCAAATACGAAACCCGAAACCTGATACTCGAAACCCGAAACACAAAACCCAAAACCCCGAACCTCAAACCCCAAATCCGAAACCCCAAAATCGAATCCCCAAACCCGAAACCCGAAACACGAAACCCGAAACCTGAAACCCGATACCCGAAACTCCAAACCCGAAACTCGAAACCTGAAACCCGAAAACCGTAACCCCAAACCCAAAACTTGAAACCCGAAACCCAGAACCAGAAACCCGAAACCCCTGACCCCCAACCCTAACCCAAAACCCCACACCCGAAACCCGAAACCCGAAACCCGAAACCCGATACCCCAAACCCCAAACCCCAAGCCCCAATCCCGAAACCCCAAATCCCAAACCCCAAACCCAAAACCCCCAACCCCAACCTCAACCCCAAACCCAACCCCCATCCCCAAACCCTAAACCCCAAACCCCAAACCCCAAACACGAAACCCTAAATATAATTTACTTAAACGGTGTAATGATTATAAAACGGCTAATGAATTCCATAAAAGAGGGTTCAATATTGTTTTTTCGGTGTGTTCATAAAATTAAAATACATCTTGTTTTTTGAGAATTGATTCTTAATATAATTGACTTTAAACATCCGACAATAGTTTGCTTAAAACTTTACTTATATCTACTGGGCTTATATTTGTATTATAGTAATGTAGTGAGTTTACATATATAGCTTAGTTTCCTCATAAATTAAAATTTTTCAGCCTTCAAAAATGACACCCGTGAGACAAAATAGTTATCTTTTTCGGTCATGTGTTGTTTCGGTGTTGCAGTTTCTCCTTATTTTTGTTTAATACGTTTGGTTTGATATAAGAAAGATGATATTTGTGTCTTCTATATTCGGAATTGATCGAGAGATTTTAGTCACATATATCATAATTGCTCAAGTAAACCTCAATTTTGAAAACTAAGTACATGAGTACGAAACTTGAAAATAACTAACATAAATAATGCACACTTCAATAATGGGTTTAAATTCTAAATAATGTGAATTAAAGTCACAAAAGTATTATAATATACATAAACATTGTGTAAAAGTTAACGAAAATTAATTTTTGCAAAAAAAGTTTAAAGTTCACAAAAATGTATGTATATTACAAAAATAGAATAAAGTTCACAAATTTGCATACATGCAAAAAAGTTGCATTAATATCAGTATCAAGGTATATAATTTGCTTAAACGGTGTACTGCTTATAAAACGGCTAATGAATTCCATAAATGAGGGCACAGTATTGGTTTTTTAGTGTGTTCATAAAATTAAAATATATCTTGTTTTTGAGTATTGGTTCTTAATATAGCTGACTTTAAACATCCGAGAATAGGTTGTTTAAAAATTTACTTAGATCTATTAGGCTTATGTTTGTAAACCCTAAACCCTAAAGCCCAAACGCCAAACCCCAAACTTGAAACCGAAACCCGATACCCGAAACCCGATACCCAAAAAATGATACCCGAAACCCGAAACCAGAAACCAGAAATCACAAACCCCAAACCCCAAACCCGAAACCTGAAACCCGAAACCCGAAACCCGAAACCCGAAACCCGAAACCTCCAACCCGAAACCCCCAACCCCAAACCCCAAACTCCAAATACGAAACCCGAAACCCGATACTCGAAACCCGAAACACAAAACCCAAAACTCCAAACCTCAAACCCCAAACCTGAAACCTTAAAATCGAAACCTCAAACCCGAAACCTGAAACTCGAAACCCGAAACCCCAAACACCAAACCCGAAACCCGAAACATGAAACCCGATACCCGAAACCCCAAACCCGAAACCCGATACCCGAAACCTAAAACCCGAAACCCGAAAACCGAAAACCCAAACCCAAAACTTGAAACCCGAAACCCAGAACCAGATACCCGAAACCCGAAACCCCTGACCCCCAACCCCAACCCCAAACCCCACACCCGAAACCCGAAACCCGAACCCCGATACCCTAAACCCCAAACCCCAATCCCGAAACCCCAAACCCCAAACCCCGAACCCCAAACCCAAAACCCCCAACCCCAACCCCAAACCCAACCCCCATCCCCAAACCCTAAACCCCAAACACGAAACCTTAAATTTAATTTGCTTAAACGGTGTAATGATTATAAAACGGCTAATGAATTCCATAAAAGAGGGTACAGTATTGTTTTTTCGGTGTGTTTATAAAATTAAAATACATCTTGTTTTTTGAAAATTGATTCTTAATATATTTGACTTTAAACATCCGACAATAGTTTGCTTAAAAATTTACTTATATCTATTGGGCTTATATTTATATTATAGTAATGTAGAGAGTTTACATATATAGCTTAGTTTCCTCATGAAGTAAAATTTTCAGCCTTCAAAAATGACACCCGTGAGACAAAATAATTATCTTTTACGGTCATGTGTTGTTGCGGTGTTGCAGTCTATCCTTATTTTTGTTTAATATGTTTGGTTTGATATAAGAAAGATGATATTTGTGTCTTCTATATTCGGAATTGATTGAGAGATTCTAGTCACATATATCATAATTGCTCAAGTAAACCTCAATTTTGAAAACTATGTACATGAGTACGAAACTTGAAAATAACTAACATAAATAATGCATACTTCAATAATGGGTTTAAATTCAAAATAATGTGAATAAAAGTCACAAAAGTAGTATAATATACATAAACATTGTGTAAAAGTTAACGAAAATTAATTTTTGCAAAAAAAGTATAAAGTTCTCAAAAATGTATGTATATTACAAAAATAGAATAAAGTTCACAAATTTGCATACATGGAAAAAAGTTGCATTAATATCAGTATCAAGGTATATAATTTGCTTAAACGGTGTACTGCTTATAAAACGGCTAATGAATTCCATAAATGAGGGCACAATATTGGTTTTTCAGTGTGTTCATAAAATTAAAATATATGTTGTTTTTTGAGTATTGATTCTTAATATAACTGACTATAAACATCCGAGAATAGGTTGATTAAAAATTTACTTAGATCTATTAGGCTTATGTTTGTAAACCGTAAACCCTAAAGCCCAAACCCCAAATCTCAAACCCGAAACCGAAATCCGATACCCGAAACCCGAAACCAGAAACCACAAACCCCAAACCCGAAACCTGAAACCCGAAACCCGAAACCCGAAACCCCCAACCCCAAACCCCAAACCCCAAATACGAAACCCGAAACCCGATACTCGAAACCCGAAACACAAAACCCAAAACCCCAAACCTCAAACCCCAAACCCTAAAATCGAATCCCCAAACCCGAAATCCGAAACACGAAACCCGAAACCCGAAACTCAAAACCTGAAACCCGAAACCCGAAACCCAAAACTCGAAACCCAAAACTTGAAACCCGAAACCCAGAACCAGAAACCCGAAACCCCTGACCCCCAACCCCAACCCCAAACCCCACACCCGAAACCCGAAACCCGAAACCCGAAACCCGATACCCCAAACCCCAAACCCCAATCCCGAAACCCCAAACCCCAAACCCCAAACCCAAAACCCCCAACCCCAACCTCAACCCCAAACCCAACCCCCATCCCTAAACCCTAAACCCCAAACCCCAAACACGAAACCCTAAATATAATTTACTTAAACGGTGTAATGATTATAAAACGGCTAATGAATTCCATAAAAGAGGGTACAGTGTTGTTTTTTCGGTGTGTTCATAAAATTAAAATACATGTTGTTTTTTGAGAATTGATTCTTAATATAATTGACTTTAAACATCCGACAATAGTTTGCTTAAAACTTTACTTATATCTATTGGGCTTATATTTGTATTATAGTAATGTAGTGAGTTTACATATATAGTTTAGTGTTGGCAATTATACTTTTAGTTGATATTGACAAATATGAAAGATAAAGGACTTATGAAGACAAAGTGAAGAATGCAAAAGACAAAGGACTTTCTTTACAAAGAAGTTATTTCAATATAGTCCTTCGTAGTATTTTGTAACCCTAGTATCTCTATCATATAAAGAGATACATGGAATAGGTTTTAGTATGTCTTCCACAATGTAATATACAAAAAATGTGTGAGTGTATGTCTAGGGCTGGAAACGCCTAGACTTGTGTGTACAGGTGTTTTATGGGAAACACCTAGGGTAGATTGATGTTAAGCCTCAACTATCTTAGATAGCTGTTAGGATGTAACCGTGCTACACTTGATCACGTAGCATTGAGGCTTTGATGTATGTTAGAGTAGAGATGATGACGAAGAAAAACCTTGTTAATAATATTGTTCTTATTCCGCTATGATTTATTTTATGAACATTATTATTCCTAGATTAGACTTAATTGTCTTGAGCCAAAACGGTCCTAGAAACTATCTTTATTGTAGCGTTATTAGTTTCTAACATGTGGTATCAGAGCGGGGGCTCTTGATATCTAGAATTTACAAGGTTCGTTGTCGAAGAACGAAGAAAACAAGAAAAATTCGATTTTGGTTCAATTTTCGTAACTCACTGCAGGTCAGTTTTTAAGGCGCGATATCTCCTTCGTTAACCGTTGGATCGGGCTGAAATTTTTACTGGAGGTTCTCTACATGACAAGGAAGAGTTCCACTGGAGGGATCTTTGATCTGAGCTCCCAGTAAAAAGATATGATTTTTCTAAAAGGCTGCTGCAAAAAAAAAAAAAAAAAAGTTTGTAAGTTGAATTTTTAGGGTTTTATTGATCTCAACTTCTTTTAATTTGTGCATACTTGTGTTAATTCATTATGGAAGTTGAATATCTATTGTTTGGAGTTTATTAATCATGGAGGATAGCAGATTTGGTGAAGGTACGAATTGATTTTTTAGGTTTTTGGATCTGCTATACGCTACTCTTAATAACCACTTGAAAGAAAACCCTAGCAAACCCTAGTTATTTTGGGTTTTCATTCATATACGCTGGTTTTACTCAGTACTTTGATGAGCTTTTGGGTATAATGATTTTGATCTAGTGCTTCTGATTGTGGTGAATGGTTTTCTATCTTGTTAATCAGATCATGGGTACTATTAAAAGTTGTTTCTTGGATCAATGATGAACCCTAGTAGGACTAATAATGGATGCTACTGATTGGTTTATTGAGTAAAGGTCTGATGTTGCTATACAATTAATGTTTTAGGGTTTTTTGATTTGTATTTATCAAGGAATAAAGTTGCGTATGTTTGAAACCCTAATGTAATGATGGAGACCACGAAAGCTACTGGTGATAATGAAGTGGTGTTAATGTTGTGTACCATGGAAAGTAAGGTACTGATGGTTGATTCGTGATTTTCTGGTGATTGCTTTGGTACTTTGATTTATATTATTCAGATCAGCAGGTGTTGGGAGTAGACATACTTGTGGATGAATCGATGTGGCTAGTTCTTCGTTTTCACTGCTGCACTACATGTTACCACTGCAAGTGTATTCGTTTCCACTGCAAAGTGTATTCGTTTCCACTGCAAGTGTATACGTTTCCACTGATGCTTTATTCGTTTCCACTGCTATCTCGATGTTACCACTGCTAATGCAAATTTTACCACTGCGCATGTCCATCGTTTCCATTGCTAGTGAAAAGTTACCACTGCTATGCTTAATGTTTTAAAAGGCAGTAATATGGGCATGAGTTACGAGCAGTGAGGGGAAGTATATGTTTAATTTGGAACAGGTTGGTTCCAATACACACACAGGGGAAGACACACACACAAGAGTTATGATTTTTGGTTTCGGTGCTTAATAGATTTATGGCTCGTTCTTATTTTGTTCTAATTGGTTACGAAGAAAAGTTTTATCACTTATTTGACGATGAAGTGGAGTTTCACAAGATTGTGTTTTATCATACCTTTTCTGGTGAAGGTAACTTGTTTGTTCGTTCAGGTGACTACGAATTGACAAAACATTTGAAGGAGTTACGTTATTGTGCTCAGTGATTTTTTTGTCAAGAGGTTGCGATCTCCCTATACGTTAAGTATACGTTCGAAGTCAATTTTAGTACAAGATATAAGGCACAAGTTTGGGTGGTTCTACTTCAACATCAAGTTGGTAATACTTAGTTTTCTTCATCAGTGATCATTACATGGAGCTTACATTCGAGAGATGGTTAACATATAGGTTTCAGGGGAAGCTTATTGACAAAATGTTTAACCATCTACATGCATCATTCGAGGTGAAGGTTTTTACTACTGCTAGTTTTGATTTCTATTGTTTCAAGTTCATTTAAATATGCGGAGAACTTAATTGTGGGCGACTTTGAAACATTGGAAAGATGGATTGGACGTGTAATATTGATTCGTGGTTGCGAAGATCAAGGTTGCATACATTTGTCCCCTATTTGATGATGACAAAAAGGGGAAGAAGAATACTTTGAAGATTGCAGCTTGAAGATCCTTGATGATATGCATGGTTTGAGGGGAAGACGACATCTTTCATATACTTGGTTTTGTCATATCAACTAGGGGAAGATTGTTGGGAATTATACTTTGAGTTGATATTGACAAATATGAAAGATACAGGACTTATGAAGACAAAGTGAAGAATGCAAAAGACAAAGGACTTGCTTTACAAATAAGTTATTTCAATATAGTCCTTCATAGTATTTTGTAACCCTAGTATCTCTATTATATAAAGAGATACAGGGAATAGGTTTTAGTATGTCTTCCACAATGTAATATACAGAAAATGTGTGAGTGTATGTCTAGGGCTGGAAACGCCTAGACTTGTGTGTACAGGTGTTTTATGGGAAACACCTAGGGTAGATTGATGTTAAGCCTCAACTATCTTAGATAGCTGTTAGGATGTAACCGTGCTACACTTGATCACGTAGCATTGAGGCTTTGATGTATGTTAGAGTAGAGATGATGATGAAGAAAAACCTTGTTAATAATATTTTTCTTATTCCGCTATGATTTATTTTATGAACATTATTATTCCTAGATTAGACTTAATTGTCTTGAGCCAAAATGGTCCTAGAAACTATCTTTATTGTAGCGTTATTAGTTACTAACACTTAAGTTCCTCATAAAGTAAAATTTTCAGCCTTCAAAAATGACACCCGTGAGACAAAATAGTTATCTTTTTCGGTCATGTGTTGTTTCGGTGTTGCAGTCTCTCCTTATTTTTGTTTAATATGTTTGGTTTGATATAAGAAAGATGATATTTGTGTCTTCTATATTCGGAATTGATCGAGAGATTTTAGTCACATATATCATAATTGCTCAAGTAAACCTCAATTTTGAAAACTAAGTACATGAGTACGAAACTTGAAAATAACTAACTTAAATAATGCACACTTCAATAATGGGTTTAAATTCTAAATAATGTGAATAAAAGTCACAAAAGTAGTATAATATACATAAACATTGTGTAAAAGTTAACGAAAATTAATTTTTGCAAAAAAAGTATAAAGTTCACAAAAATGTATGTATATTACAAAAATAGAATAAAGTTCACAAATTTGCATAGATGCAAAAAAGTTGCATTAATATCAGTATCAAGGTATATAATTTGCTTAAACGGTGTACTGATTATAAAATGGCTAATGAATTCCATAAAAAAGGGTACAGTTTTTGTTTTTTAGTGTGTTCATAAAATTAAAATAAATCTTGTTTTTTGAGTATTGATTCTTAATATAAATGACTTTAAACATCAGAGAATAGGTTGCTTAAAAATTTACTTAGATCTATTAAGCATACGTTTGTAAACCCTAAACCCTAAAGCATTAACACAAACCCAAAACCGAAACCCAAAACCCGAAACCCAATACCCGAAACCCGTAACCCGAAACCCGATACCTGAAACCCGAAACCCGAAACCACAAACCACAAACCCGAAACCTGAAACCCCAAACCCCAAACCCGAAAACTGAAACCTGAAACTCGAAACCTCCAACCCGAAACCCAAACCCCCAACCCCCAACCCCAACCCCAACCCCAAACCCCAAACCCCAAACCCGAAACCCGATACCCGAAACCCAAAACCCGAAACCCGAAACAAAAAACCCGAAACCCGAAACCTCAAACCCCAAACCCAAAACCCCAAACCCGAAACCCCAACCCCAAACCCGAAACCCGAAACTCGAAACCCGAAACCCCAAACCCAAAACCTAAAACCCGAAGAACGAAGCCGGAAGCCCAAAACCCGAAACCCGAATCCCCCAACCCACAACCCCTAACCCCTAACCCCAAACCCCAAAACCCAAATCTGAAACTAGAAACCCAAAACCCGAAACCCGAAACCCCTAACCCCCAACCCCCAACCCCAACCCCAAACCCGAAACTCAAAACCTGAAACCCGAAACCCCAAACACAAAACTTGAAACCCGAAACCCAAAACCAGAAACCCGAAACCCGAAACCCCTGACCCCCAAACCTATCCCCAAACCCCACACCCGAAACCCAAAACCCGAAACCCGAAAGCCGAAAGCCGAAACCGAAACCCCAAACCCCAATCCCGAAACCCCAAACCCCAAACCCAAAACCCCCAACCCCAACCCCAACCCCAACCCCCATCCCCAAACCCTAAACCCCAAACCCCAAGCCCCAAACACGAAACCCTAAATATAATTTGCTTAAACGGTGTAATGATTATAAAACGGCTAATGAATTCCATAAAAGAGGGTACAATATTGTTTTTTCGGTGTGTTCATAAAATTAAAATACATCTTGTTTTTTGAGAATTGATTCTTAATATAATTGACTTTAGACATCGGACAATAGTTTGATTAAAAATATACTTATATCTATTGGGTTTATATTTGTATTATAGTAATGTAGTGAGTTTACATATATAGCTTAGTTTCCTCATAAAGTAAAATTTTCAGCCTTCAAAAATGACACCCGTGAGACAAAATAGTTATCTTTTTCGGTCATGTGTTGTTGCGGTGTTGCAGTCTCTCCTTATTTTTGTTTAATATGTTTTGTTTGATATAAGAAAGATGATATTTGTATCTTCTATATTTGGAATTGATCGAGAGATTTTAGTCACATATATCATAATTGCTCAAGTAAACCTCAATTTTGAAAACTAAGTACATGAGTACGAAACTTGAAAATAACTAACTTAAATAATGCACACTTCAATAATCGGTTTAAATTCAAAATAATGTGAATAAAAGTCACAAAAGTAGTATAATATACATCAACATTGTGTAAAAGTTAACTAAAATTAATTTTTGGAGAAAATGTATAAAGTTCACAAAAATGGTTTGTATATTACAAAAATAGAATAAAGTTCACAAATTTGCATATATGCAAAAAAGTTGCATTAATATCAGTATCAGGGTATGTAATTTGCTTAAACGGTGTACTGCTTATAAAAATGCTAATGAATTCCATAAAAGAGGGTACAGTATTTGTTTTTTAGTGTGTTCATAAAATTAAAATACATCTTGTTTTTTGAGTATTGATTCTTAATATAACTGACTTTAAACATCCGAGAATAGGTTGCTTAAAAATTTATTTAGATCTATTAGGCTTACATTTGTAAACCCTAAACCCTAAAGCATTAACCCAAACCCAAAACCGAAACCCGGAACCCGAAACCCGATACCCGAAACCCGAAACCCGAAACCCGAAACCCGATACCTGAAACCCGAAACCACAAACAACAAACCCGAAACCTGAAACCCCAAACCCCAAACCTAAAATCTGAAACTCGAAACCTCCAACCTGAAACCCCAAACCCCCAACCCCAACCCCAAACCCCAAACCCCAAACCCCAAACCCGATACCCGAAACCCGAAACCCGAAACCCGAAACACAAAACCCGAAACCCCAAACCTCAAACCCGAAACCCGAAACCCGAAACCCAACCCCTAACCCGAAACCCGAAAACCGAAACCCTAAACCCGAAACCCGAAACCCCAAACCCGAAACCCGATACCCGATACCCGAAACCCCAAACCTGAAACCTAAAACTCGAAGCCCGAAGCCCGAAGCCCGAAGCCCGAAACCCGAATCCCCCAACCCACAACCCCCAACTCCTAATACCAAACCCCAAAACCCAAATATGAAACAAGAAACCCGAAACCCAAAACCCGAAACCCCTAACCCCAACCCCAAACCCGAAACTCAAAACCTGAAACCCGAAACCCCAAACACAAAACTTGAAACCCGAAACCCAAAACCAGAAACCCGAAACCCCTGACGCCCAACCCCAACCTCAAACCCGAAACCCGAAACCCGAAACCCGAAACCGAAACCCCAAACACCAATCCCGAAACCCCAAACCCGAAACCCCAAACCCGAAACCCCCAACCCCAACCCCAACGCCAACCCCAACCCCCATCCCCAAACCCTAAACCCCAAACCTAAAACCCCAAACACGAAACCCTAAATATAATTTGCTTAAACGGTGTAATGATTATAAAACGGCTAATGAATTCCATAAAGGAGGGTACATTATTGTTTTTTCGGTGTGTTCATAAAATTAAAATACGTCTTGTTTTTTGAGAATTGATTCTTAATATTATTAACTTTAAACATCCGACAATAGTTTGCTTAAAAATTTACTTATATCTATTGGGCTTATATTTGTGTTATAGTAATGTAGTGAGTTTACATATATAGCTTTGTTTCCTCATAAAGCAAAATTTTCAGCCTTCAAAAATGACACCCGTGAGACAAAATAGTTATATTTTTTGGTAATGTGTTGTTGCGATGTTGCAGTCGCTCCTTATTTTTGTTTAATATGTTTGGTTTGATATAAGAAAGAGGATATTTGTGTCATCTATATTTGGAATTGATCGAGAGATTTTAGTCACATATATCATAATTGCTCAAGTAAACCTCAATTTTGAAAACTAAGTACATGAGTACGAAACTTGAAAATAACTAACTTAAATAATGCACACTTCAATAATCAGTTTAAATTCAAAATAATGTGAATAAAAGTCATAAAAGTAGTATAATATACATCAACATTGTGTAAAAGTTAACTAAAATTAATTTTTGGAGAAAATGTATAAAGTTCACAAAAATGGTTTGTATATTACAAAAATAGAATAAAGTTCACAAATTTGCATATATGCAAAAAAGTTGCATTAATATCAGTATCAAGGTATGTAATTTGCTTAAACGGTGTACTGCTTATAAAAATGCTAATGAATTCCATAAAAGAGGGTACAGTTTTTGGTTTTTAGTGTGTTCATAAAATTAAAATACATCTTGTTTTTTGAGTATTGATTCTTAATATAACTGACTTTAAACATCCGAGAATAGGTTGCTTAAAAATTTATTTAGATCTATTAGGCTTACGTTTGTAAACCCTAAACCCTAAAGCATTAACCCAAACCCAAAACCGAAACCCGGAACCCGGAACCCGATACCCGAAACCCGAAACCCGATACCTGAAACCCGAAACCCGAAACCACAAACAACAAACCCAAAACCTGAAACCCCAAACCCCAAACCTAAAATCTGAAACTCGAAACCTCCAACCTGAAACCCCAAACCCCCAACCCCAACCCCAAACCCCAAACCCGATACCCGAAACCCGAAGCACAAAACCCGAAACCCCAAACCTCAAACCCGAAACCCGAAACCCGAAACCCAACCCCAAACCCGAAACCCGAAAACCGAAACCCTAAACCCGAAACCCCAAACCCCAAACCCCAAACCCGAAACCCGATACCCGATACCCGAAACCCCAAACCTGAAACCTAAAACCCGAAGCCCGAAGCCCGAAGCCCGAAACCCGAAACCCGAATCCCCCAACCCATAACCCCCAACTCCTAACCCCAAACCCCAAAACCCAAATCTGAAACAAGAAACCCGAAACCCCTAACCCCTAACCCCAACCCTAACCCCAAACCCGAAACTCAAAACCTGAAACCCGAAACCCCAAACACAAAACTTGAAACCCGAAACCCGAAACCCAAAACCAGAAACCCGAAACCCCTGACGCCCAACCCCAACCCCAAACTCGAAACCCGAAACCCGAAACCGAAATCCCAAACACCAATCCCGAAACCCCAAACCCCAAACCCCAAACCTAAAACCCCCAACCCCAACCCCAACGCCAACCCCAACCCCAACCCCCATCCCCAAACCCTAAACCCCAAACCCAAAACCCCAAACACGAAACCCTAAATATAATTTGCTTAAATGGTGTAATGATTATAAAACGGCTAATGAATTCCATAAAGGAGGGTACATTATTGTTTTTTCGGTGTGTTCATAAAATTAAAATACGTCTTGTTTTTTGAGAATTGATTCTTAATATTATTAACTTTAAACATCCGACAATAGTTTGTTTAAAAATTTACTTATATCTATTGGGCTTATATTTGTATTATAGTAATGTAGTGAGTTTACATATATAGCTTTGTTTCCTCATAAAGTAAAATTTTCAGCCTTCAAAAATGACACCCGTGAGACAAAATAGTTATACTTTTCGGTAATGTGTTGTTGCGGTGTTGCAGTCGCTCCTTATTTTTGTTTAATATGTTTGGTTTGATATAAGAAAGAGGATATTTATGTCTACTATATTCGGAATTGATCGAGAGATTTTAGTCACATATATCATAATTGCTCAAGTAAATCTCAATTTTGAAAACTAAGTACATGAGTACGAAACTTGATAATAACTAACTTAAATAATGCACACTTCAATAATGGGTTTAAATTCAAATTAATGTGAATAAAAGTCACAAAAGTAGTATAATATACATAAACATTGTGTAAAAGTTAACGAAAATTAATTTTTGCAAAATAAGTATAAAGTTCACAAAAATGTATGTATATTACAAAAATAGAATAAAGTTCACAAATTTGCATACATGCAAAAAAGTTGCATTAATATCAGTATCAGGGTATATAATTTGCTTAAACGATGTACTGCTTATAAAACGGCTAATGAATTCCATAAAAGAGGGCACGGTATTGGTTTTTCAGTGTGTTCATAAAATTAAAATATATCTTGTTTTTTGAGTATTGATTCTTAATATAACTGACTTTAAACATCCGAGAATAGGTTGCTTAAAAATTTACTTAGATCTATTAGGCTTATGTTTGTAAACCCTAAACCCTAAAGCCCAAACCCCAAACCCCAAACCCGAAACCGAAACACGATACCCGAAACCCGATACCCAAAACATGATACCCGAAACCCGAAACCAGAAACCACAAACCATAATCCCCAAACCCCAAACCCCAAACCTGAAACCCGAAACCCGAAACCTCCAACCCGAAACCCAAAACCCCCAACCCCATACCCCAACCCCAAATACGAAACCCGAAACCTGATACTTGAAACCCGAAACACAAAACCCGAAACCCCAAACCTCAAACCCTAAACCCGAAACCCCAAAATCGAAACCCCAAACCCGAAACCCGAAACACAAACCCGAAGCTTGAAACCCTAAACCCTAAACCCGAATCCCCCAACCCAAAACCCCCAACCCCTAACCCCCAACCCCAAACCCCAAACCCCAAACCCCAAACCTGAAACCAGAAACCCCAACGCCAAACCCCAAACCTGAAACTCGAAACCTGTAACCCGAAACCCCAAACCCAAAACTTGAAACCCCAAACCCAAACCCGAAACCAGAAACCCGAAACCCGAAACCCCAAACCCGAAACCCCAAACCCCAAACCCGAAACCCGAAACCCCAAACCTGATACCTAAAACCCGAAGCCTGAAGCCCAAAACCCGAAACCCGAAACCCGAATCCCCCAACCCACAACCCCAACCCCCAACCCCAAACCCCAAACCCCAAACTGTAGGATCATAGTTTTGATTGAATATTATGATTCTGGAGGTCGTGTATGATGAAAAAATAAGAACTCCATGGTTAGAGAGAGAGTAAAGAGTAAAGGGAAAACTAAGTGTTTTATTGATAATTAAAATGAAAGAGTTACACAAAGTCTCACCCCTCCATGGAAGTATGGAGGGGTATATATAGCCATATGTTGGGAATTATACTAACAGTTACCACGGCTAAGAGAAGAAGTTACAACTGTAGAAGATTGTACTTGCAGTGGAAACTCATTACCACTGCAAGAACATATATTACCACTGCTTATAGATAACTGTTAGGAAACGTGTTTAGATAAATATAGAATAGATCTTGTGTATATCTTATTCTATTAGCTTTATACTTATCTTGTAGAAGAGGACTCCTTGTGCTATAAAAGGAGATCCTAGGTTAAAGGTTTGATATACGTTTTTCTAGAGCTTCAAGGTGTAACCCTAGTGATATCAAGATCACTCGTATTATTATCATTAATAATATTGGAGCTAATAGTTTGTTTACATACTTTGTTCTTGTTCATACAACTGTATTACTCACAATCAATCTTCTAAGTGTTACTAAGTAGATTCCGCATACTTAGTGATATAACTCAAAGTATCAATCTAACAAAAGTTCAAGGTGTTTAGATCCATCAAGTGGTATCAGAGCCAGGCTTTGATAGTTTGATTTAGAAGACTCTAGTTCACTCAGAAGAATCAATGGAGGCAGAAACCAGTAACTCAAACATTGCTGCTAAGGTTCCAAAGCTTAAGTTGAATGACTTTGAGATGTGGAGGCTGATGATCGAACAATTCTTTATGGTCCAAGACTACACACTTTGGGAGATCATTATGGTTGGAAATTCTTTCAAACCAAGTTCTACTTCAGAGATGGTTGGTGGCAAGGAAGTAATTAAGGTCAACACTAGACCGTTACTAATGATGAAAGACTTCAGCTGAAATGATCTCAAGGCCAGAGGTTTGTTGCTGATGACACTTCCCAGAGACCAAGTTCTACCATTCAGCAAGTACAAGACTGCAAAGACTCTTTTTGATGAGATCTGTGAAGTTTTTAGTGGGAATGATTCCACCAAGAAGACTCAAAAGACCTTGCTGAAGCAGACTTATGAAAACTTTGGTTCAACAAGTAATGAATCTCTTGATAGCATCTTCACAAGGCTACAAAAGATTGTTACTCAACTCACTGTTTTTGGGATTGAGGTGGAAAGAGAAGACCTTAATCTAAAGTTCTTAAGAAGCTTACCCTCTGAGTTTGGAACCAATGTTGCTGTGTGGGAAGATAAGCCAGAATTGGAGACCATGAAACTTAATGATTTGTACAATAACTTCAAGGTTATTGAACAAAGATTGAAGAAAGCTGGCAAAATAAGCTCAAGTTCAGGAAGTGTAGCACTCATATCATCATTTCTTGATGATAGTTCAGATGAAGAAAGTGATAGTGATGATGACAGTGCTAACATTGTTGTTTCCACTGGTAATGGAAGTATTTCCACTGGTAACTCAAAGAGACAGATTGCAGGACTTAGTGATACTACTTTTTATGCCTTTATATCAAGTCAAGTAGGTGGTTCAATTCTCAATCATGAGGATTTGGATCAAATGGATGAGGATGATATGGAGGAGATGGACATTAAATGGCAAGTAGCTTTACTAAGCTTAAGGACAAAGAAGTTTTGGAAGAAGACTGGAAGAAAGATCAACATCAGTGGCAATGAAACCATAGGTTTTGACAAAAAGAAGGTGGAATGCTATAATTGTCACAAGAAGGGGCATTTTGCCAGGGAGTGCAGGAAGCCAAGGAAATCTGACAACAGGTCAACTTGGTATAAGCAGGACAAGAAGAAGGAACCTACTACTAATGAGCCAAAGGGGCTATTGGCTATTGATGGAGTGAGCTTTGATTGGAGCTTTATGACCAAGGATGAGGAAGATGATTCAGAGTCTGCAATGGTTGCTACTGGGCTTGCACTAATGGCTTTTTCTGACTCTGAGGTATAAATTGATAATGCTTGTTCTAAATCTTGTAAGGCCTTAAAAGAGTATGAGAAAATTGAAGCACAATTTAATGAACAATGCCTAGAGTTAACTCATACTAATTATAACTTAGCAAATCATAAAAGAGGCCTAGGTGTTTTAGAAACTCAGTTAGATCATTATAGGGCAAATGAATCTAAGTTCAATGATGATATTGCAGTACTAAGAAGAGACTTAGATTATCAGGTTGCTGTTAATAAGGTTCTTAGAGAAGAACTAGAAAAGGTTAAGATGGCTAGTGAGAATATAATGATAACTAAGTAAACACTGGATCATCAATCCAAGTGTACTGACAAAATTTGGGAAGCCCAAGTTGTGAGCAAAGCCAAATCAGGAATTGGATACAAAACAGTTCCACCACCTCTAAGAGGTGTTCCATCACCTCCTGGCATTGACTTAGCTCACACAGGATTAGAGGAATTCCAGGAACTACCTATGACCTATGGACCAAAGTTTGTTAAACCAGTTGAAATTGAAAAGGTTCAGGTTGAGGTTGATATATTTGATAGTGCTAGTGACTCATCTCTTAAAGATGAAAATTTAAATGTTGAGTCTAAACCTAGTGTTCCTGAGAATGTCAAGGTGGAGGATAAAAGAAGTATTCCTAATGTAGTCAAAGAGAAGCCTAAGTGACAACCCAATTTCACTAGGCCCACTACTAGATATGCAGAGATGTACAGAAGTAGGTCACCAACTCCTAGGGGTAATATGAGGAGTTGGAATCATGTTAAATCTAGGCAATTTGGTAATGATTTTGTGTTCAATAACAAACCCTGTCATATATGTGGTAGCTTTGACCATTTGTCTTATAGCTGTACCTACCACTTGGGAAGAAAGGAAGTGTTTGGGAATACTAGGGTGAATGGACAAAATGCTAATAACTTAACTCACCCAAATCCACTTAGCAAGATGATTCCCAGGTCTGTTTTGCTTCATTATGGCATTAAACCACTTTCCACTACTAGACCAGCTGTTTCCACTGCTAGACCAGCAGTTGCCACTGCCAGAAATAAAAACAGAGTTTACCCTAAGCCCCCTGTTACTTCTTTTGTTAAATTTACTCAAACAGGGAAAAAGACCAATTTTGAAAAGAAAGTTAACAATAATCAGAAGTGGGTACCCAAAGTTTCAAAACAAGCAGTTTCCACTGCTAAGCCAGCAGTTACCACTGCAAGGCCAAAGGTTACCACTGGTGGGTCTGTTAACAAGAAAAGGGTAAATATGGGAAATGCTATTAAGGCCTCAGCACGTTGGGAATGGAAACCAAAAGGAACCATCACCTCAAACAATCCCAATGGTGTATCAATGACCTTTGATAGATATAATTATATTGATACACGAGGCTGATCCAAGTCATTTGTGGCTTGGGTCCCCAAAAGGAACTAATTCCTTTATTTTGTGTGCAGGGACATTCAAAGATTACTAATGATCAAGGATACTCAGACAGTGGATGTTCCAGGCACATCACTGGCAATAAGTCCTATCTTTCATACTTTCAACCTTATGATGGACAATTTGTCAGCTTTGGAGGAGGAATTAGCGGCAAAGTTTCTGGCAAAGGAACAATCAAGGCTGGAAACATTGATTTTGAAGATGTGCAGTATGTGAAAGAACTCAAGTACAACCTTTTTAGTGTGTCACAGATGTGTGACAAGAAGCATAGAGTTCTATTCACAGAAGATGAATGCTATATCTTATCTAAGGAGTATAAGCTTCCTGATGAAAGTGACATTTTGCTTAAAATCCCTAGAAAAGGTAATCTGTATAGCATTGACATGAAGAAAATAGTGGCTAATAATGATGTTACTTGCTTGCTTGGTAAAGCCACTTTGGATGAATCAATGCTTTGGCATAGAAGACTTGGTCATGTCAACTTCAAGACCATCAACAAGATTGTGAAAGATGGACTTGTCAGAGGTCTACCAGTGAAAAGATTTGAAAATGACCAAACTTGTGTTGCCTGTCTCAAAGGAAAGCAACACAGAGCTTCATGGAAGACCAAAGCATTCAATTCTATTGATCATCCACTCTTTATGCTGCATATGGACTTGTTTGGTCCTACTTCTGTGAGCAACATAAATTTGAAGAAGTATTGTCTTGTTGTGACTGATGATTTTAGTAGATTCACATGGGTTTTCTTCTTAAGAACCAAGGATGAAACCACAGGCATCCTTAAGACATTCATCACTAAAGTTGAAAATCAATATGAAAAGAGAATCAAGATCATCAGATGTGACAATGGGACAGAGTTCAAGAATAAAGTTATGGATGATTTCTGCAGAGACAAAGGTATTAAAAGAGAATTTAGTGTTGCAAGAAATCCTCAACAAAATGGAGTTGCAGAAAGAAGAAACATAACACTAATTGAGGCTGCTAGAACCATGTTAGCTGATTCAAAGCTTCCAGTGACTTTTTGGGCTGAAGCAGTTAACACTGCTTGTTACATTCAAAACAGAGTTTTAGTGGTCAAAACAAAGAACAAGACACCTTATGAGTTGTTCAGAGGAAGGCCTCCTACTTTGGAGTTTATGAGGCCATTTGGGTGTCATGTTACCATTGTCAATACCATTGATCATCTGGGTAAATTTGAAGAAAAGTCTGATGAAGGCTTCTTTGTTGGATACTCTATGGTTAGCAAGGCTTTTAGAGTCTATAACTTAAGAACAAAGAAGATTGAAGAGAACTTGCATGTTCAGTTTCTTGAAAATAAAGCAAACATGGCAGGTTCAGGACCAGATTGGCTATTTGATCTTGAAACATTATCAAATAAAATGAATTATGTTCCTCTCACTTCAAGCACTGGAGACAAAGATCTTGAAGATTCAGAAGAATTCATTGATGAAGATGAAGCTTGTAAAGATGATGAAGATCAAATTGTTATGCCACTTTGGGACTTTGTTGATAATTATGAATAGATAAGTGATGCAGATGGTGTGAATTTTGATGTAAATAAAGATATTCCTACTAGCAGTGGTAACTCCATTCCCACTGCTACACCAGAAGTTTCCACTATCAGCCCAAATGTGGAACATACTTCTCAGGAATCACCAAGTGATGATGTAGAGATCTCAAACATGCCTACAACATATGATATTCCTAGCACATCACAATCTTCAATTCACATAGTGCATCCACTTGATAATGTTATTGGTGAACTTCAATCAGGTGTGAAGACTAGAAGACAGACAAAGAAAAATGATATTCATGGGTTCATAAGTGAAGTGTATGAGTCCAAGAAACATAGTAAGAAGAATGAGTGTCTGTTTTTCTGTTTTCTCTCACAGGTGGAGCCTAAGAATGTGTATATGGCTCTAGGAGAATCTAGCTGGGTTGAAGCTATGCAAGAAGAGTTGCTGCAGTTTAAACTTCAAAAGGTTTGGGTTCTTTGTGACTTGCCTGATGGTATGAAGGTCATTGGTACTAAATGGGTTTTCAGAAACAAGAAAGATGAAAGAGGTATTGTAATCAGGAACAAAGCTAGATTGGTTGCTCAAGGATACACTCAAGAGGACGGTATTGATTATGAAGAAGTGTTTGCTCCTGTTGCAAGGATTGAGGCTATTAGATTATTTTTAGCCTATGCATCATTTATGGGCTTTACAGTCTATCAAATGGATGTTAAGAGTGCCTTTCTGTATGGTACTATTGATGAGGAGGTATATGTCTCTCAACCTCCAGGCTTTGAAGATCCTCAACACCCAAATAAAGTATATAAAGTGGTTAAGGCTCTTTATGGCTTACATCAGGCTCCAAGGAAGTGGTATGAAACCTTAGCTACTTATTTATTAAATAATGGGTTTCATAGAGGCAAGATTGACCAAACTTTGTTCATCAAGAAAGACAAGGGTGATATTAGTATATGTTGATGATATTATCTTTGGGTCTACTAAACAAGAGATGTGCAAAGAGTTTGAGAAGCTGATGAATGATGAATTTCAAATGAGTTCTATAGGAGAACTTACATTCTTTTTGGGGCTGCAAGTACAACAGAGTAAGGAAGGCATATTTATCAGTCAAGACAAATATGTGGCTGAGATTATTAAGAAGTTCAAGTTCACTGATGTAAAATCTTCAAATACCCCTACTGACAAGACCACTCACCTATTGTTAAAGAATGCTAGTGGTGCTAATGTTGATGTCCACACTTATAGATCTATGATTGGTTCTTTGATGTATCTTACTTCATCAAGGCCAGACATTATGTTTGCTGTATGTGCTTGTGCAAGATTTCAAGTGATTCCAAAGACATCACATATGACAGCAGTGGAAAAGATTTTTAGGTACTTGAAGACTTATCCTAGTCTAGGATTATGGTATCCAAGAGACTCTCCAATGGAATTGATCACATACTCAGATAGTGACTATGCTGGTGCAAGTTTGGATAGAAGATCAACTACTGAAGGATGTCAATTTCTTGGATGTAGATTGGTGTCATGGCAGTGCAAGAAGCAAACTATGGTTGCTACTTCAACCACTGAAGCAGAATATGTTGCAGCTGCTAGTTGTTGTGCTCAGATCCTTTGGCTTCAGAATCAATTATTGGATTATGGGTACAATTTCATGAACACCATTATCTATATAGACAATACTAGTACCATATGCATTATTAAAAATCCTGTGCAACACACTAAAACTAAACATATTGAAATTAGACATCACTTCATTAGAGATTGTTTTGAGAAAAAGCTTATTAATGTTGTCAAAATTCATACTGATGGCAATTATGCTGATTTATTAACAAAAGGGTTTGACGTGGGTAGGTTTCAATACTTGGTAACAGGTATTGGAATGCTAAATCCATAAAAATTTGATGTCTAATACTTTTCAATGTTGCAGGATAGTTTTTAGGTACTAATATTGTTTGTATTGTATGTATGGTTTTCTACTAATTTGTATGCAGAGTTATCAAGAGCACAGTGGAAATTAACATACAACAGTGGAAAGTTTGGTGATAAAAGCAAGAAGAAAGAAGTACTTTTATTGATCATCAGAAGAAGTACATTACAACCATCAAGAAAACATTGTCACCAAAACAGAAAACCATCACATAAAACATGAACCTACAACCTAACACCTACTCCATAGGTTTCTTTCCTTTTCCTTCATAGTCATGCTTGCCTTTGGAAGCTTTCTTTCTCTTGTCATCAAAAGAGAGTTGTTTCCTTGGACAAGCAAGTCCCAGAACTTGCTTGGGAGGCCTTGGTGCTTGGGTAGGCTTCTCAACAGCAGGCCACTTCATGTTGCTTATGGCAGTCTTCAATGCTGTGGTGAGGACCTTTGGAAGCTCTTTGGAAAGATCAAAGGTTGGATCATTCTCATCATCAGAGGAAGAACTAGAATAGAACTCCAAAGATCGAGCAGGAGAAGCTTCAGTCTTTTTGGTTGGCTTGTTGGAAGCTGTGGAAGTGGTTGCACTTGGTGGGAAGTAATCACTCCATCCTGTTGAAAGATCGTCTGAGTTTGAACAATAGCTGATTTCCTCATCAGAAGAATCATCAGAAGATATATACACTATTGGAAACCAACTGATTGTGTTGATTAAGGGTTTGTGTTGTTGAAGTTGTTTGTTGATGAGAAAGAAAAGTTTTGAGCCCCCTTTTATAGGCAAAGTCAAGGTCGAATTATAATTAATGAAGAATATTTACTCTTACCTGTTTTGGTAGGTTGGAGGAGTAAATTTGGTTATTATCGGGTTGACTTTTGGAAGATATTTTAGTGAATAGTAACTTGGTTAAAAAGTTACTTTGGGTTAATTATTATGGGTTAAGTTGAAAGTTACTTTGGTTTGCAGCATACAACCCATATTATTGGAGTCATTGGAGTAATAAGGTGTGTATCATGGACACACAACAAATGGTTATTGATTCACCATGTCTAATTCACATAAGAATCAACTAGTCCAGAGCAAACGGCTACTGGTAAAGACTTATCAAATCCGTTTATGGTTGATAGTTTACCAAAAACTAGGTTATCAACTCACCATACATCCAAGTGATCAAGAGTTGGCTAGTCCATAGCAAACGGCTCATGGTAAAGACATATCAAATCCGTTGAAAGCTGGTAGTTTGCTAAAAACTATGATAAGAGCAGGAAATTTTAATGTTTTATTTACCACTACTCTTTGATATGTTGTGAAAATTTTACCACTGCTAGTTCATTAGTTACCACTGCAAGAGTAATTTTTCCACTGATGAATTAGCCGTTACAATTGTTGTGTCAGTAATCTATTTTTTACTAGCCGTTGTAAAAATAACCGTCTTTCCTTATTAATAGGGTAAAATCTTTTATGAATTATCCACTTTCTTATTATAAATTATTCTTTTTCCAAAGATAATTCTTTCTAAAGATAATTCACATTGCACAACCTCCTCAAACCCTATTAGTATAAATTGATCATCATACGGCTTGCTTTTTATCTTGATTACTAACACTTTTATTCTCTTTTTCACAAATATCATGGCGATTCTAAAATTTGTCGAGGAGCACAACCAAGTGGCCTACATACAAAAGTCAAACGAGAAGAGTGGCCCTGTTTTTCATCAGATTGTGGATTTTCTAAACACAACTCATATAAGGTATGCCTTAACTATTAATCCCACAATCTATGTCTCTCATATCAAACAATTCTGGAACATTGTGGAGTCCATAACTCTTGAACAGGGAGACACACAAGAATCTGTGGATGCTCTAAGAGCCACAGTTGATGGGGTAACTATTGATGTTACTGAGTCATCCTTGAGGAGAATTCTCCAATTGGATGATCTCAATGGTATCATCACATTACCTAATTCAGAAATTTTCACTAATATTGCTTTAATGGGGTATGATACATCTGAACAAAAAGTTACTTTCAGAAAAGGATGTTTTTGTCCCCATTGGAGATTTTTAATTCACACTCTTTTACATTGCCTAAGTCCTAAGAAAACATCTTATGAACAATTTGCACCAACCATGGCTTATCCTTTGGTTTGTTTGGCAACAGATAGGACTTTTAATTTTTCAAAGTTTATTTTCAATAATATGAAAGGCAATGTAAAGAGTCAACATAAATTTTTGATGTATCCAAGGTTTGTGCAAGCAGTGTTAAATGAGTTTCAACTGCACCCTCACAATAGAATTTATGAACCTTCCAGTCTTAAGCCAAAAGTTTTTCAAAACATGTGTAAGGCTTCAGATCTTTGGAATGGGGAGGTTCAGCCACTTTTACCTCAAATGCTTGCTAAAATTGCCCAAGTACAGGGTGAAGATGCAACCATTCTAGTTGTATCCTATAACACACCCAATATTGTTGTTCCACCAATTCACCATACCCCTGCTGTAACTCACACTTATGAGAGAAGGTCTAAACAGCCAACTTCTCTCATCTCAACATTGCATGTTGCTGAACATTTTGGTTTAGGAACAAGCAGTGGTGGTTCAAGGCTTCATCCTAGTCCAACTAGGGAAGAGCCTGAATTTATGCCTCATGATTCACCTCTCCCAACAGGTTACACAGTTGGAAGTGATGAAGGCAGTGTGCAACTACCTGAATTGATGGAAATTTGTACCAAGTTAGTCAAGCAGGTTCAAGCTTTGGAGAAAGATCTGGCACAGACCAAAGAACAACATGCCACAGAGCTGAATCAATTGAAGAATGAGATTCAAAGATTGCAGAATGAAGTTGAGAATCTCAAGAAGGAAAGATCTGCTAAAGTTGTGTTATCTTCATCATCTTCACCTCAGGATGAGTTTTCTGCAAGTTCTACTAAAGCTTTGGGAGATTCTTCCAAACAGGGGAGGAAAATAGATGCAGAGCTTAAGGGGAGGAGTAAAAATTTTGAAAAAGAGTTTGCTGAGCTCCCTGATTCTGATAATGCTCAAGCAAAAGATGATGTTGCTGAGACTGAGGGGAGGAAATTAGTTTTTGAAGATATGGATGTTGATATGGATGTTGATATGGATGTTGATGCTAGTTTTAACTTTGATGATTTAGTTGGAACTACTCAACCAATTTCCACTGAAGCAGAATCTGTTCCCACTGATCAACCAATTACCACTGCAAGTGAAAAAGTTTCCACTGCTACTCAAGAAATTACCACTGCAGAGGAAGAAGGTGCCAGAATAAGATCAGTTAAAGGAAAGGCTATTGTGACTGCTTCAGAACAAGAGCTTACAAGAAAGATTTCTAAGAAAGAACAAGCTCAAATTAATTTTGATGCAAGATTGGCAGAACAACAACAAGCAGAAGAGAATGAAAGAAAGAGAAAGTTAGAGGAAGATGAAGTTACTAGTTTTATGGAAGCAAAGAGGTTGGATAAACTTGAAGCTGTTTGGCAGAACCAATTTCAAGTGTCTCACCAACTGTCATACATGAGAAACCTCCATTATTCACTTATGTGCCTACAGAAGAAGAGATTGACTATTTGATTAACAATGATCAAATAATCAGAAAGAAAGCCATTGTGTGGAAAACTAGAAGGGGGGTTGAATAGTTTTCCCTTCTTTTTGATTTTATAAAAACTTTGTTTCAAAATGTTGATTCAAATTTATTCAATTGTTTGTTTGGAAAACTTCAATTAGAGTTTAGTATGAAAACAACATATAATCAATATGATCAATTATATATGTAAGCTTTTGGAAAAACTTAGTTTTATGAATGGAGCTTTGGTCGATCTTTATGTGAATACGTTTTCCTTTTAAAATCTTAAAACGTTCTGTATCAAATTATCTATCAAGTTAAACTTAATATGAGAAGTGTGAATAATAATCTATTTGACCATATCATGCAATTATACACACAATCACAATATTAACTATTATGTTCAACACAATCAATCATCACAACTATATAAGCAACAACTAAGACATGTAGGCAAGCATAGAAGTAAAGCGAGAAATGCAAGAACAAATGATAAGAGATAAGAGAAAGGAAATGCAAACCGGACACGATGATTTATAGTGGTTCGGCTACAAGGACACCTTCCTTGTTCCTACTCCACTCCCCGAGTCACCTACTCAAGAGTTTTCTTCACTACTCAACATGCTCCCTTTTGGCGGAGAAAACCGTACACAACTTTTTCTTACACCATTTAACGACACTAAGCTAAATGTCGAGTTCTAATAGTAGCTAGAACCAATCTCACAACACAACTTCGATCACTACACAACTTCTACACAACTTCACGACTTCACGACTTCATCACAACTTCTTCTAAAATTCTTCACGGCTTTACAACTTCTTCACGTCTTCACGACTTCATAACTTCATCACAACTTCTTTTAGACTTCTTCACGGCTTCACAACTTCTTCACGTCTTCACGACTTCACAGCTTCATCACAACTTCTTCTAAACTCCACTACTTAATCACACACCTACATCTTCACAACTACATGTTTTCTCCACACTACTACTTCCTCCCACTACTTCTTACTCACTCATTGAATCACTACTAAGTAAGATCATCTTGATCTACTTATTACATATACATAACTCACAACTTCACATAAGCACTAACTAGATCCTAATACATCTTTGGCTTTATGATAGGGAGAATTGTTCTCTTGCACTTTGAGTGATGAGAAATTGGATCACTTGAAACAAAGATTAATAATCTTATGATCAAAGGGTTTTAGAAGGATGTTTAGAGAGAATTGGATCTGAAAATTTTTGTGCAAAAGGTAAGGAAAAAATCCAGGTTTAAGGTGGTATTTATAGGCAAAAGATTCTGACAGAGGAGCGTGGCCGGTCCCCTTAAATCAAGGCCGGTCCCCTTAATTTTAAGGGGACCGCCCCTTATAATTAAGGGGGCCGCCCAGCTGAAACGGCCAGAATCTTTGTCTTTTAGTGGGGAAAGTTTATTTGGTGAGAAACTAACTGATTTTGGTTAAAAATTTGAATTCATATATTTAGTATGAATAAAACATTTTTCTTTATTACCAAAAGTGTTTTTCAAAAATCTATAATATGTTTATATAATTAAATAAACTTTGTATTAGTTAATTAAATACCCCTATGATCATGAGATGTATTAAACACTTGTTTATCCATACCTTAAGTGATTGTTGAAGCATACTTGAGACGTTGAGATGTCGAGGCTTGTTGACGTAAGAATGCATAGAAGAATTGTGATCACAAGTAACTTAAGCACTTTACGTTATATGTTGTAACTTACATCTTTGTCATCATCAAAACATGAAGAGGATGTTTAGATTAAATATCGTAATATTCATGCCAACAATCTCCCCCTTTTTGATGATGACAAACTATGTAAATTATAATTTATAGTAAAATGTATAAGTTACTTGTTTACACTTCTTCTCCCCCTTTTGTCAAAGCAAAAAGGTGGACTCTAAGACGAGACTTCTACTACGCTTGAACTCTTGAGATAGAATGTAAAAGGCGAGCTTGCATCATCGTAAGTGAAGTCTTGATCCTATCAACCTCAATTCTCCCCCTTGGTGTATGCTCAAAACTTGTTTTGGCTACCAAAGAATCGAGCGGTGAAGTAATCCTTCAAAACAAAGTTAGTAGACAAGTGCACATATATATATAATGATGATAATAGATATATGCATGAAACTAATAGGGGAACAATATATAGACATATTAGGTATATGCACTAAAAGTATGACACATGCAATTATTGTTTTAAAAACAACAACCTAAATTAAAAAAAAAATTAGAACCTAATGCAAAGATTAGAACCTAGGAAAATGTAGGAGAATGAGGAAGGATGATCGTGAATGTAAAGGGAAGGTGATAACAAAGGGTTGACAATTATGGTTTAGATTAATATATCGTTCGACAAGGGTGGATGATAGTGAATCATGGGATTTTTAGGTGTTTTGTTGATGGTGGTGGAGGTGTTGTGTTTGTTGTTGGTGGTAGAGGATGCAACAAGTTTTCAATGTGAGAAAACATGTATTGTATCTCTTCTCTTAGTTCGAACACAATTGTTCGGTTGTGGATGCAACAAAGGCAAGTGTCTCCATGAGCTTCAAGTAAGCTCCATGGGACGGGGTTATAGGTTGGTGGATTGATAGGAGATGATGAGAATGGTATGGAGGAGGTAGAGGTTCCTTGAGTTGATGGTGTTTTGGATGGTGCATTGGGAGCACTAGGAGATGAACATAGAAGTGGTGGTGATGGAGTGTTGGTGTAATCTTGAGTCGTCCTAGTGAGTAGATACTCAATCCAATTGAGATGTTCATTGAGAACAAAGGTTTGTTTTTCAAGGTAGGTGCAACAAATGCAATTTATGATATGGTTTTCAAGATGGATCAAATTGTTTGATGGAGATGAGTTGGTGGAGGTAGGTTGTTGATCCAAATTGCGTTGAATAAGATGCAACGCAAGAAGAGCATTAAGCTCATGAGCTTCTTTGAGCTCTTCAACGAACTTTTCATGTTCGGAGTAAGGTGATGATGGTGGAGTTGGATTGTGATTAGGGATTGAGGTTTGGTCATGAAACTTATTATTCATGTTTGGATGAGATTGATGGTTATTGTTTTGATATTGAGTATGATCCTCAAAAGGGTCATTTGGTAGAATTGAGTGAGATGAATGAGGAAGTTTATTAGTGAGGGTGATAGTTAGGTTGTCTTGTTGAGCTAAAAGAATGGTTTCATTTAGGTGATCATGAAAGCATGATGAAGGTATGGATGAAAGTGATTCTTCATGTGTGGATGGTAGTTTGGATGTTGTATGTGGGGTGATAACAATGATGTTAGGTTTGTTGGGAGATGACATGATGGGTTGAATGATGATTTTGATTATGTGTTTATGGAAGGATAGTAGGTGTTGGATTGGTTAGACAAAACGTGTTGGTTTAGGAGGTATTAATAAGGAGTGATTTAGGAGGTATGATATTGATTCTTGGTTTCTTTGAGGACATGGAAACGGTGGATGACTCAAGATTGGTAGTATAAAGGATGACTCGGTTTTGGTTGTGAGGTAGAAGGATATATGTGAGTGAGTGTGATTTCCCTTCCCATTAAATTCATGCTCATCCGGATATATTATGAGACTAATATGACCTATCGGATTATGACACTAAGGTTCTCATGAAATGAGGGTGTAGGATCTAAAGGTAAGAAAAATATACCTAGATGAATGATACATATAGAGTAAACCATGTAAAGGCATACAATCAAATCACATAGAAGCAAATAATCATCTAGAAATAACATATATGCTGATGACGTATAGTCTATATTTGGGCCACAAGTCCAAATGATAAACATTACTTAGCCCAAACCCACCACGAGTGGGCTATTATAACAAATAACAGCCCATAATAAGCATGGCTTGGGCTCACGAAGCCCAAAGCCCAACTAAACGTATCCGGGCACGCGATAAGGATTACTTATTCATGGAATAGATATCCTTACCTCGGATAAGCACCACGCGTGCGAAGAGTAAGGAGCAAGAAACACGGTTTCTTAGCCCCTATATATAGAATCACACGATTCTCATTCAAAGGTACGATATACAACCCTAACTCTCTACGAGAATCTTAAATCGATTACTTACTCTCACGCCGGAGTCTAATCGGGGGAGACAATCCCTCGATAAGCCTAACGGTGTTGTCTTATTTTCTTAGTACGTAGGTAACAAGTGCTAAGGATTGAATTGGTACGAGAGTACAAGCCCATAACCAGGTACGCCCAACTTTTGTATCAACAAGTGGCGCCATCCGTGGGACCCTACTAAGAACTAGAATGACGAAACATAAGAATTCAAGCCAGCGGACTCCGCAGTCAGAAAAACGTGACCATCAGAGGAAGAATCAACAAGATCCAACCTCCAGACAAGTCGCTGGGACAACCAGCACACCTGGTCACCACGAGGCAGGAACAACCCTACCTCGCCTAGTAGTAGAACTACCTATAAGAACTACTCAAGTCACACCAGTGGTCCCAAGCGTTGAGGAACTCCAACGCACCCTCTTCACCACTCCTCATCAGGCTACACCCGCAGTGAACAACACTGCGCCGCCAGGCGCGCCTGAACGAAACAGGGCGCCAAACACAGAGGCAGAAATTCTTGCAACAACTGAGGACGCACCTGATCTAACTTTGGGAAACTTTGTATCCCAAAATTATGAAACCCTAACCGCCCTCATACAAGAAGAAGCAACAAGAAGAGCAAGCGCGGGTTTACAAGCCCGACTCAATTTTGGTCCTCAACGTGAACCATCACCATCGCGTCACCCACGAGGAAGACGCGCAGAACGTACCACTATCCATGATAGATTAGGTACGATATCTGATTCACAATACTCAGGAGACAGCGAGAGGCGCACCAATGTCCACTCCAGACTTGGCAGTCGGGGAATACAAGATCGATTAGGGCCTCAACATTCGCCAAGCCAAGGATCTTCCAAACCTGGGAGTAGGAGGATTCAAGACAGGTTGGGGAGAAGAAGATCCCCAAGCAGAGATCCCTCAAGCTCTTCTTCTGAAAGAAGCCGGCGCAAGCGCCGAAAAAGAGACTACTCTTCTTCCAGCGACTCCTCGGACAACGAGGATAAAGAAACAGGACACTGGAAGTCAAGAGGAAGACGTCGCGAGGAAGAGGATGAAGATATATCTCTCCCATGGCGACGCCAGAAAATCGATGCATTTACACGGCGCATCAGCGATTACTCAGACCGCAAACGCAGGCGCATGCCCGCTAACGTGAAAACATATGATGGAACAGGTGATCCCGACGATCACCTAAAAATTTTCAAATCAGCCGCAACTATCAAAAATTGGCCACAGCCTATGTGGTGCCATATGTTTAACTCCACGTTAGTAGGAAACGCGCGCACATGGTTTAGTAAACTCCCACGTAGGAGCATCGGTGGATTTGAGGAACTACGGAAAGCATTCCGCCTCAACTTCACCCAGCGAAAGAAGTGCGCTAAAAACCCTGTGGAACTAGCAAGAGTGAAACAGCGTCAAGGGGAATCAACCAGCGCTTTTATGGAACGTTTTAAAGATGAGTGCATACAAGTCAAAACATGTCCTGAAATCCTAAAAATTTCAGGGTTCATGAATGGGATCAATAACCCAGAACTCATCCGCAAGCTGAATGACATAGTTCCACAGACCTTTGACGAATTAACAAAGCGCACCAGATCCTTTATACAAGGAGAAGCAGCTGCTGCGGATAGCAAAAAAGGTTATTCAAACTATAGGCAACAAGAACAGCCGCGGAGACAATCCAACGATCAGAATAACAACCTCAGCAGGAACTACCGCAGTGGAAGAGACAACGACAAATATACTCCTCTCACTAAGACTCCGAGAGAAATATTTGTAACAGAAGGTGTGAACTTCCCAAAACCACCACCAATGCGCACTGCAGAAGAAAAGCGCCTAGGTAGTGGATACTGCGAGTACCATGGCCAAAAAGGCCATACCACTAACGAGTGCGTCCAACTAAAACAACTAATTGAAAAGCTAGTTAGAGAAGGCAGGATGGACCACCTCGTAAAGAACATCAAGGAGGGAAAAGATAAACAGAGAAACGGGGGCAAGAAAGAACCCCCAAAGGAAAAAGCTGATACTATATACATGATACAATCATGGCAACGCAGGATAAAGCAAAAAGTCAGCCAAAAATTCTCTCCAGAAAAAGAGATATCCTTCCCTACTATAGCTGCGGACAACGCAGTCGTGGAGCCCTTAACCATTGAAATACACACAGGGGGACATGACATCCACCGCATGTACATTGATGGAGGAGCATCCGCAGACATCCTGTACGATCACTGTTTCAAAAGACTGCGACCGGAAATCCAAAGTCAGTTGATACCAGCTACAACGTCATTAATAGGATTCACAGGAGAAAAGATTTGGCCTATGGGGCAGTTACGCTTGTTGGTGGTCATAGGAGATGAACAACACTCAACCGCAACATGGATAAACTTTATGGTAATAAAGTCTCCTTCACCATACAATGGTATCATTAGAAGACCGGGAATATCATCCATGCGCGCGGTACCATCCATAGCGCACGGAATGCTTAAATTCCCAGTGGAAGGAGGAGTTGTCACTCTCTATAACACAACAATACCACCAAGAGAATGCATCGCAGTGACAACTGAAGCAGAGACTATTCCAGAACAGCGCACGGAAAAAACGCCAAATTTAAAAGTCGCTATTCACCCAGATTATCCAGAGCAACGAGTTTCGAATGGAGGATCTTTATCTGACAAAGGTAAAGCAGCTGTATGCGCACTCTTGCAAAAGAACCTAGACATCTTTGCATGGGAACCAAAGCATATGACGGGAGTACCGCGCTCTATCACAGAACATAAGCTACAAATCCGACAAGGATACCCTCCAATACGACAAAAGAAGCGCGGCCAGGCTCCAGATCGTGCAAAGGCTATTCTGGAAGAAGTACATAAGCTCGTAGACGCAGGCATCATGCGCGAAGTATACTATCACGACTGACTTTCTAACCCAGTTATGGTAAAGAAGAGCGATGGCAGTTGGAGGATGTGTGTGGACTTCACGGACCTCAACAAAGCATGTCCGCAGGACTGCTATCCACTGCCGGAGATAGACTGGAAGGTCGAGTCCTTGTGCGGATACCCTTTCAAATGCTTCCTAGATGCATATAAAGGGTACCATTAGATCCAGATGGCAGTGGAAGATGAAGAAAAAACGGCTTTCCACACCAGTCAAGGAGTATACTGCTATACAAAAATGCCTTTTGGCCTGAAGAACGCAGGCGCGACATACCAACGACTGGTGGACACAGCCTTCGAAAAACAAGTAGGCCACAACTTGGAAGTCTATGTTGACGACCTTGTCATAAAAAGCCATACAGAGGACAAATTGGTGCGCGACATCGAGGAAACATTCAGAACATTGGGGCGGATCAACATGAAGTTAAATCTAAAAAAGTGCACCTTTGGCGCGACCGAAGGGATGTTCCTTGGATACCTGATAAAACCCGATGGAATCAAGCCTTGCCCAGAAAAGACAAAGGCCGTTATTGATCTCCCCTCACCGCGCACACTAAAAGAAGTCCAATCACTGAATGGAAAGTTAGCGGGGCTAAACCATTTCTTATCTAAATCAGCAGACAAATCTCTTCCCCTCTTTAAAACACTCACGAAGTGTACAAAAAAGGGAGACTTTCGCTGGACTACCAAAGCGGAAGAAGCTTTCCAACAACTCAAAAACCATCTGGCATCTCTTCCCAAACTTGTCGCACCGCGACCAGGGGAAGAACTAATCATGTACTTATCGGCAAACCATGGGGCAGTCAGCGCCGTTCTATTGACAGACAGGAACTCCGTCCAGACACCCATATATTTCGTAAGTAAGGCCCTAAAGAAAACAGAGACTAACTACAGCGCTATGGAGAAGCTGGTCTTGGCTCTAGTGTTCGCAGCCAAAAGGTTGCGCAGATACTTTCAAGCGCATCCAATAGTTGTAATCACTGATCAGCCAATCAAACAAGTTAGCTCTAAGCCTGACGCATCAGGACGCTTACAAAAATGGAGTGTACTGTTAAGTGAGTATAACATCTCATACAGACCGCGCACTGCAATCAAAGGACAAGTCCTAGCCGATTTTATCGTGGAGAAGCCAGACAGCGACAGCCCGACATCTGTAGCTAAAACAGATTTTCAAGAACCCTGGATTCTGTTCACAGATGGATCTTCATGTGTAGAAGGATCAGGCGCAGGCCTTATCCTTACAAATCCAGAAGGTATGGAATTCACCTATGCGCTACGCTTTGAATTCACAGCCACAAACAATGAGGCAGAATACGAAGCCCTACTAGCTGGACTACGTATTGCAATTCAAATGGGTGTTCGCAACCTAGAAGCAAACGTAGATTCGCGACTGGTCGCTAACCACGTGCTAGGTGAATATGAGGCCAAGGATGAACACATGACCCAATACCTGGAAAAGACAAAATCTTTAATCAAAAACTTTGATAGGTTTACAATAAAACAGGTGCCTAGAGGAGATAACAAGAAGGCGAACGCACTCAACAAGATCGCATCCACAAGCTTCGCACACCTCTCAAAACAGGTATTGGTGGAAACCCTAAAAAACAAGTCAATCTTGGAGAGGGAGATATCAACGGTGATAGTGGAACAAGATCCTACATGGATGACACCTATCATCGAATTTATTAGCAAGGGAGTCCTACCCCAAGATCATAAAGACGCTCGAAGAATACGCCGCGCAGCGCAACGATTTGAACTACGCGACAATGTACTCTATCGACGGTCTTTTTTTACAGCCATGGCTCAGATGTGTTGGACCCCTTCAAGCAGAATACGTTCTCCGCGAAATTCACACTGGATCATGTAGTATGCACTCAAGGCCACGATCCGTGGTGGCAAGCGCTCTAAGATCAGGATACTATTGGCCAACAATGCATCGTGATGCACGCGATCTGATAAGAAAATGCAGCAATTGCCAAGTACATAGACCAATTCCGTGCCGACCACAACAAGAGCTAACACCAATTACCTCACCATGGCCATTTTACAAATGGGGTATTGACATCGCAGGACCTTTCCCTGTCGCAGCTGGAGGAGTAAAGTTCCTCATCGTGGCCATAGACTACTTTACAAAGTGGATCGAAGCAAAAGCGGTGGTGAACATCACGGGAAACCAAGTCAAACGCTTTGTTTGGGACAACATTGTCTGTCGCTTTGGACTACCGGGCGCGATCATATCAGACAACGGAAAACAATTCTGTGATAACCCATTCAAAGATTGGTGCGCACAATTGAACATCACACAACACTTTGCTTCAGTCAAACACCCACAAACCAATGGCCTAGTTGAGCGCGCGAATCGCAGTCTAGGCGAAGGAATAAAAGCGCGCCTTGACAGACACAAAGGAAGGTGGGTAGACGAGCTCTCACATGTCCTGTGGGCGCATCGCACAACAATCAAAACCAGTACTGGCGACACGCCATTTTCCCTAGTCTATGGAACAAAAGCCGTCATACCAGCCGAGATAGGAATGCCAACTATACGCACAGCAGAGGTCAACGTCACGACAAATGACGAGGAACGGCGCATAGACTTAGACATACTGGAAGAAAGACGCGAACGCGCAGCTATACGCGAAGCAAAGGCTAAGGCAAAAATGAAGAAGTATTATGATGCAAAAGTCAAACACACTTCATTCAGACCAGGAGACTTTGTTTACCGCGCCAACGACGCGAGCCACGCAGAAGACACAGGCAAGCTCGGACCTAAATGGGAAGGACCTTACGAGGTCACAGACGCGCTCGGCAACGGCGCATACAGACTGCGCGATATGGAAGGTCACGACCTAGCGCGCACTTGGAACATCTGCAATCTCAAAAAATGTTACTTTTAGGCTACGGCCCTTACACAAACACCCTTGCATCCTACGAGGTGCCCAATAAGTGTTTGTCTTTCTTTTCTTTTCTAGGAATTATATTCTCTATTTTTTCAAATAACTTGCAAGTATTAATAAAATGTTATGGTTTCTAGCTAACTCCATAGCGCATTTTTTACTTTATTGCATATATGTCAATATTGTTTATCTTATATTTCTGCCTACATGGCGTGCATGCACCACTTAAAGACCCACGAAGGCATAAAGGATAAGTTAACCTACTAATTTACTTGTTGAATAAGAGGGTTGCAAACCCATCAACATTGGATCACGCATCCTTGCTAAGCGCCTTACTCTCGAGACGTCGAGGTAAGTCTCGCGCGCGCACCCCACGACGGATGCGCATATACCAAGTACACCGTACGAGCTTAGCAATATAACGAGCCAAGATACTTGGTCAAATAATAAAACTTCGCAAACAATGCAAGTATAATTCTTCAAAGTCACGCACTTAAAAGACTTAGTTAAAAAATCAAACTTAGCAAACAATGCAAGTATATTTAAGTCACGAACTTAAAACAAAAATGTATCTTATTCCACATTAATAAAAATTACAAGGAACGATACATAAATATACAAAAAAACCTATATACTATGGCGATGCTCAGGACTCTCCTCCGGAGCGGCGGAACTCCCCGCTTCCTTAAGCTTACTCAAAGTTATGGCATCCTGCATAGACACGGTTGGAACGCTTACAGGCACACCATCTGACCTAGGGAGGTGTGCAGCGCCAAAGCCACACATCACGGCCTTGCCCTTGATACCCTTCTTCACAGCAACCCTCTGCTCATGTCGCTCTAGCACCTCTTTCAAGGGAATCTCCCTCTCAATAGCAAAAGGTTTGAGAATATCGCGAGGACGCGCGAACACGGGAACTTGAAGCTGCGAAACATCCGGTTTCAGATAGTAATCTGATTCCTCCTGCGCATTATCCCCAAGATGGCGCTGCAATGTCAACCCTGCCATCAGCACATCTATGGGGTCATCTTGGTCGCGCTCCAGCCTCCCAAACTCAAGAACCTTCAACCCCGCCATTGCTTGCAGCAGCTCATCATAAGCTGTAGGGCTGTACCCAGGGACCTCCGCCAAGTCCTTCTCCAGCAGCTTGGCCTCATGAAGATCCTCCATGGCCTGCGATCGACCACGCGCAATCGCGCAATGCACTACCTTCCCAAAAGCGTCCACTACCTCTGCGGACTCTAGTGTGCTCAGGGCTGCCAGGCGCAGCCCATGGCTAATCAACCACCTGCATTCATAAAGACAATTTGTGTAAGTAAAAAGCGCGGCGATAAAGTAATTATAAAGACAAGTAAAACAAAAATACCTGCGCTCAGCTATAGCAGACATCAAGTGGGGATACAGCTCCTCGTCATACTCTATACTGAGGGCGCGCAGCTTTTCCTCTTGCAACGCAATCGCCTTCTCGATGCGCCCCTGGAACTCCTGGACGCTGGCATGATGCTCAGCCCTCTTCTCTTCAAGATAGGACACCGACCAGGAAGTTTTAGCCTTTATCTGCTCAAGCTTAGCCCTCGCATACCTAAGGTCGGCTAGCATGCTTACCTTATCCCCAACGATCTTTTCAGCATACGCCCTCGAGGCCTCCAGCTCCACTTGCGCATTAGCCAACTACGCACGGAGTGTCACCAACTCCTCCTCCTTTTGGGCAAAAGCACTGCTCTCCCCAACATACTTCCCTTTTAGCTGAGCCACCAGCTCAGCTTGGCGCGCAGTGGTCGCAGCCAGCTCATCCATTAGCTGCTGCGCCTCGCCACCATCAGCAACCTTGGTCTTCCCCTCCCTGTGTTTCATTCTGCGGAGAGGAAACCTCATCAACGAAGACTCCATCATTCTTCGCAGCATCATCCCTACGCAACAAAAAATAATTAGTAAATATTGCAACAAGTAATATGATACAACAAAAACGGGGAAGGATGATAAAAATGCAGACACTTACAGAAACAGAGAAACATTATCAACCTTCAACCGTGCGCCAGAAGTAGATGTCTCTTCCGCATTCGACTCCGCGTCCCTGATGACATGTCGACGCCTCTTTCTGGTACCACTGCCTCCAGCCTCTCCCTTGCGCTTAACATTCTGCGCAACCTCCTCTCTCAGCACCTCCTCAGGATTCAAGATTTTAATGCTGTCAGACGATCCCGAGTGCGCCTCCTTGTGCGCCACCTCCACAGTGGGCGCTACCTCCGCATCAGGCGCAACGCTCTGAACAGGCGTCACTTGGAGCGGTGGTGTGTTCTCAAGAACCGCCTCTGGCAGGGTGGTCAAGCGACCCTCTGTCGCCTCCAGTAGGGGCTGCTCACCTTCCCTCAGAGGGCGCACCCCTATAGTTACCTGCTTCGGCCTGTCCAGCTTCACCACAGCAAATAGATCCATCTCTGCGCACATCAATCAACCAAGAGAGCAAAAAGGATTAGTTACTAAAAGCGCACATACACAAAAGACTTACAAAGCTTGAAGAAGAAGGGATGAACACCCACCCCGGCCATCCTCACTCAGGAAAGTAGGAACCTCATCCGCAGCGCCAAAATAAGCGCGGCTTAACCCCACATGTACCAAAAACTCCTCCGGATAGGGGTTAATGGCCAGTCGATTGGCATCTAGAGTCTGCGCGTCAGCAAGCCTGTAGGAACCGGGTGCGGGGCGCCCATCCCTTGGCAATGTATTCTGAGTATAAAACTCATAGCCAAAGGGAAAAACTACATCGTCAACCCAGAAGAAGTATTCCCTCCAATTTTTAGGGCATCTACTTTCTCAGTGTAACATTGCAGCGCCCCCTGGCGCTTCGCAAAAGAAACCCAACCATTCAACCACGTTGTGTGGTAAAAGGAGCGGAACAAGTCCACGGTTGGGTCTATCGCAAGTAAACGACAGTTTACTTCAAAATTTGACACCTTAGCCGCACCAATACAGTGCAGCTGAGAGATGTGAAGGCGATAGTGATTGAGCAAATCGCTCAAGAAGATAGATATGGGTACACGGTGATTCGCGTACTCAAAAAATTTCGTGTAAAGCCCTATTTTCCCTTCGCGGAAATCAGCTATACACGCGTCCACATCTGGCGCCTCTGGATGGACATCCAAAGGCACGAAGAAGTCAGACGAAAATTGAGTCACATCCTCAATAGACATCGCAGAGCGAAAGTCTTCTAACTGAGCAACCATCTTCATTAATTTACGAGTGAAACACACAAAAATTACTTACGGAAATGAGTATTTTCTTTGCAATAAGCTTTCAAGAAAGATGAATAAGTGAGGAGGGTGTGTTTTACTGTGTGATTGTAAAAAGGGGGGCGGTCACTCTTATATAAGGGGTAAAAAACCCTAGATTAACTCCACGTGGATCCCACTCACATTAACGTATGGCTGAAACTGAACCGGTACATGCACTTTTTCCCGATTCACGAGGGCCACGTGGACACCACCCCCATTTTTCGAGGTATCCGTTTGAAATGCCTAGGACTGGGTGCATTGCACTTAAAAACGAGCGGTAAAATTTCCTTGATTTCCCGCGACGCTTACCGCTGATAACATTGAGTCTAGTATCCGCGGCTATGGGCCACACACACTAGACTGGGGGGACATGATGACGTATAGTCTATATTTGGGCCACAAGTCCAAATGATAAACATTACTTAGCCCAAACCCACCACGAGTGGGCTATTATAACAAATAACGGCCCATAATAAGCATGGCTTGGGCTCACGAAGCCCAAAGCCCAACTAAACGTATCCGGGCACGCGATAAGGATTACTTATTCATGGAATAGATATCCTTACCTCGGATAAGCACCACGCGTGCGAAGAGTAAGGAGCAAGAAACATGGTTTCTTAGCCCCTATATATAGAATCACACGATTCTCATTCAAAGGTACGATATACAACCCTAACTCTCTACGAGAATCTTAAATCGATTACTTACTCTCACGCCGGAGTCTAATCGGGGGAGACAATCCCTCGATAAGCCTAACGTTGTTGTCTTATTTTCTTAGTACGCAGGTAACAAGTGCTAAGGATTGAATTGGTACGAGAGTACAAGCCCATAACCAGGTACGCCCAACTTTTGTATCAACATATGCTATATGCCATAAATCTAGGAATGAAAGCATCTAATGAGGAGCAAAGTTCATAAAAGTAAACTAGCATTAGGTATATTTAGGAAGAGCAATTTAATCAAGTTGGAGAATGAGTATGAGACTATTATTAGTGGTGCTCAATTCAGGCTAAACACGACCATTTTTACGGGTTACACACACCCAACTTCTTACATAGAAGCAATTCAACCGTTAGGTTAAATTGAATTTCTAGTCAATAGATTCTCCAGTAGTCATTCTCTTTTTAGAAGAAATTGAGTTCCTAAATTTACCTATCGAAGAGTACCAAATATGAAGTTTGCTTGATTCACTAATACTTGGCTTAATGTGACTCAAACATCATATTTTTATGAAGGTAAGTCTACATGATATATTTTACTCACTATCCCAATAGAGATGTGTTAAATGTTTAGATAAGAGTAAACGCAAAGTTTTAATCTTTTGTTCATGATTAACCGGTTATTTGGTTTTGATTGCATATTTCTTGATTTAATAAATGTGCTTGATTTAAGAATACTCCTTAGCATATCTTGAAAAATGAATCTCATTATGATTATTTATCTTAAATGAGATTGTGATTCACAAATGATATCAAAACTAGACATTTATAAATTCTAAAGCAAATATTATTTTCTATGATTTTTGCCAATGTTATATATATCATAATTTTAACTAGTATTTGAAACAAAATGAATTTTACTTGTTTATGCATTGTGACAAGTTATTTTTCAATTCTAATAACTTAAATTATTTCAAAAAGAAAAGTGTAGTGCATTATCTTGTAACACAACCATTCATGCTACAAAGAAAATGAAGTACATATAATATATAGTGTGTATTGTTCTTAAATATGTATTTTAGCTTGAAGTGATAATTTTATGTAGTGTGAGCAAAGTTTACATATGTTGTTAGTTTGCTCATGTTTGGTTTTTCGGATATGACACATTTATCCATTGTTTTGCAATGTAAATTGTTTGAATATTTCGGATGAAACATCCAAGTCGTCAATCCTACTTCATTGTATATTTTATGCATGTGTTAAACATGTTGTTCTAATATTTGGAACACAACTATTGGACAAGTAGATTCAATATGGCATTGTCAACACAAGTGTGAGTTATGATCCAATGCATATTATTTTCATCTACAAAGGATGTAAATATTTTCATATCAATCTAGTGTGATTGAGTATGTAGATTCAAGACTATATCCTTTGTTAAAATTTGGTGTAATCTTGAAACTAAACAAATAACAATCCAATTTCTTGTCCATACTCAAAAACATGTCAATTAGATTTGATGAATATATCAACCATAATTTGAATAATGACTTGATATAATATCAAGATCTTTCTTGACCCTTCATTTAAAATAAATAGACATTTTGATAGTGTGTTCCATTAATCCTAAGATTATTAATGAGTGAGGTTGGTGAGTGATTGAAATTTGACTTATTACTTCATGATTGTTATAAGTTTTGTTTATGTGAAAGACTCTTCATTGTTACTTATAATGAACACACTTTAGATTTTGAAAATACTTTTTCTTTTGTATTACTACTAATGTTTTACAAAGACTCAATTTCTCTTATTAAACAACTTAAGGTAAAACAAGGTAATTTGTTGAAAATATTTAAGTGTGTTGTTAAGAATAGATTAAATTGTTTGAAATATTTAGGTGATTAGATTTAACTTATTTACAAGATGTTTGAGTAACATTAAGCCATCTATACCTATATGCAATGCAAGCATAATATTGCAATCCTAACGCAAGAAATCTAGCATAAGATCTAGTTAAGTATAAGCCAGAAAACTAGCTATAAACTAATAGAGTACAAGGCACATATGCTAAGATATTCAAATAGCTAAATTACAAATAGCAACGATTAACAAAGTAAAATCACAAATGAGTTCACATAGCACATAAAACACTTGTCGTCGTTTTGTGTATTATATATACCGATGTTTACTTAGCTCTATTTTATTTGAAAATAAAATAGTTTCCTATCCATTTTAAAATTTAATTAAGATCAATATTTTGAAAACATAAATACTTAATTTTTCAAAGATATATCGACAAGGAATGCCCTACTCGAAGGAAAAGGTAAAATACAAGTTTTACGTTAAAACAAGACTTAAATTTTTGACCTTCGTGTAGTATTTTAACTTTATGACTTATTTAAGTTTGTAATGGTTACTTGTAAGTATTTTTAAATGAAAGTAGACTCAATTACCTTTAAAACGCCGGGTGGCACGACTTCTACGGAGTTACGGTTAATTTTATATGATTTTTCAAAGTTTCTGAAAAACTGTCGAACAGACAGGCGGACCCCTTAAATTTAAGGGGGCCGCCCAGTATTTAAGGGGGCCGCCCAGACAATTAAAGGGGCCACCCATCTGATACTCAAAAATGCAATTTTTGTTAAAAATTGTTTTCTGACTTTGTGGAAAGGTGTGTAACTTTCTGATTTTAAGAACGAACATATAACACTTGTTTTAAGCATAATTCTTATCTCGAGCTAGTATAATCAGTGTATATAATATCAAAACTAATACAAGTTAATCAACAAAAAACTTTTCATATTAAATCCTCCTTAATGGGTAATTTGATACATGGATCGTACTCAATTTTTAAAACCATTTGTTTTGAAAATTTGAGCGACGTGGCTCTGGTACCAATTGTGAAAAACTAGAAGGGGGGTTGAATAGTTTTCCCTTCTTTTTGATTTTATAAAAACTTTGTTTCAAAATGTTGATTCAAATTTATTCAATTGTTTGTTTGGAAAACTTCAATTAGAGTTTAGTATGAAAACAACATATAATCAATATGATCAATTATATATGTAAGCTTTTGGAAAAACTTAGTTTTATGAATGGAGCTTTGGTCGATCTTTATGTGAATACGTTTTCCTTTTAAAATCTTAAAACGTTTTGTATCAAATTATCTATCAAGTTAAACTTAATATGAGAAGTGTGAATAATAATCTATTTGACCATATCATGCAATTATACACACAATCACAATATTAACTATTATGTTCAACACAATCAATCATCACAACTATATAAGCAACAACTAAGACATGTAGGCAAGCATAGAAGTAAAGCGAGAAATGCAAGAACAAATGATAAGAGATAAAAAAAAGGAAATGCAAACCGGACACGATGATTTATAGTGGTTCGGCTACAAGGACACCTTCCTTGTTCCTACTCTACTCCCCGAGTCACCTACTCGAGAGTTTTCTTCACTACTCAACAAGCTCCCTTTTGGCGAAGAAAACCGTACACAACTTTTGCTTACACCATTTAACGACACTAAGCTAAATGTCGAGTTCTAATAGTAGCTAGAACCAATCTCACAACACAACTTCGATCACTACACAACTTCTACACAACTTCACGACTTCACGACTTCATCACAACTTCTTCTAAACTTCTTCACGGCTTCACAACTTCTTCACGTCTTCACGACTTCATAACTTTATCACAACTTCTTCTAAACTTCTTCACGGCTTCACAACTTCTTCACGTCTTAACGACTTCACAGCTTCATCACAACTTCTTCTAAACTCCACTACTTAATCACACACCTACATCTTCACAACTACATGTTTTCTCCACACTACTACTTCCTCCCACTACTTCTTACTCACTCATTGAATCACTACTAAGTAAGATCATCTTGATCTACTTATTACATATACATAACTCACAACTTCACATAAGCACTAACTAGATCCTAATACATCTTTGGCTTTATGATAGGGAGAATTGTTCTCTTGCACTTTGAGTGATGAGAAATTGGATCACTTGAAACAAAGATTAATAATCTTATGATCAAAGGGTTTTAGAAGGATGTTTAGAGAGAATTGGATCTGAAAATTTTTGTGCAAAAGGTAAGGAAAAAATCCAGGTTTAAGGTGGTATTTATAGGCAAAAGATTCTGACAGAGGAGCATGGCCGGTCCCCTTAAATCAAGGCCGGTCCCCTTAATTTTAAGGGGACCGCCCCTTATAATTAAGGGGGCCGCCCAGCTGAAACGGCCAGAATCTTTGTCTTTTAGTGGGGAAAGTTTATTTGGTGAAAAACTAACTGATTTTGGTTAAAAATTTGTATTCATATATTTAGTATGAATAAAACATTTTTCTTTATTACCAAAAGTGTTTTTCAAAAATCTATAATATGTTTATATAATTAAATAAACTTTGTATTAGTTAATTAAATACCCCTATGATCATGAGATGTATTAAACACTTGTTTATCCATACCTTAAGTGATTGTTGAAGCATACTTGAGACGTTGAGATGTCGAGGCTTGTTGACGTAAGAATGCATAGAAGAATTGTGATCACAAGTAACTTAAGCACTTTACGTTATATGTTGTAACTTACATCTTTGTCATCATCAAAACATGAAGAGGATGTTTAGATTAAATATCGTAATATTCATGCCAACACATTGAACTTGTTGCAAATATAACCTTGAATGAAGACCAAAAGTCTGCTCAACTTAAAGATTTCATTCAAATGAAGAATCAGCAGGCTCTTGATGAAATCATTGGGGATGTTAGAAAAGGTCAAATGAAGCCAAGAAAGCTTACAAAGGCACATATCATTGCTGAGATGAAGACTTTTTGTTGCTATGTTGGTAATATGAAGATGGGTCAATTCAAAGGAATGTCACATGATCAAATTGATGGTATTTACTACAGAATTAAAAGACAAGATAGTAAGTTCATTCCAATGGATCAACAACCTATAGTTATGAAGACAAAAAGGTCTGGAGTGAGTCTTGGATCAAAAGATGCAAAGAATTTGAAGACTCAAGAATCATCTCAAGCAGAAGAGGGTCCTAGCAAGTTGACAGAAGAGCAAGTTACAAACATGTTGTTTATAGAGACTGATGTACTCAATATAGAACCTCTACAAGCAATATATCCAGTTGTTGGTTGGGAGATCTTTTCTGATAGTTTTGGTGTAGCTTGGAAGATCATCAGAACTGGAAATGTCACAAGCATGTGCAGAGATTTTGAAGATATTGTTAGATCTTGTGATAGAGAAGACTTGGATACTTTGTGGAGGATTGTTCAAGATCAGTTCAAGAAGGATGAACTTGTTGATGTCAAGGCTAAGGAGTTATGGGTTCACTTCAGAAGATTATATGAACCTGACCCAAGTGATAGATATTGGAGATTTGAAGCTCATGGTACAACAACTTTGTGGAAATTCTATGATTCAAGTTCTGTGCATCATGTTTCTACTCAAGATGGAGTTGATGTCTTTATGCTGGCTGAGAAAGAATATCCATTGAGAGCTGGAGTATTGACAGTGATGTTGTCAGAGAAGCTTAGGTGCTGGGAAAGAACTGAAGTCATAGGTGATTTGCTACAAAGGATTTATGATCAAAGTGTGAGAGCTGATAAAGAGTTAAAAAGAAAAAGATAAGTGTTTGGAAGAATTCCCATATCCTCATGTTTACTGAATACTTGAAGAAACTTATTGATTTATGTATTAATCATAAGTTAGGGGAGGATTGTTGGGAATTATACTAACAGTTACCACGGCTAAGAGAAGAAGTTACAACTGCAGAAGATTGTACTTGCAGTGGAAACTCATTACCACTGCAAGAACATATATTACCACTGCTTATTAGATAACTGTTAGGAAACGTGTTTAGATAAATATAGAATAGATCTTGTGTATATCTTATTCTATTAGCTTTATACTTATCTTGCAGAAGAGGACTCCTTGTGCTATAAAAGGAGATCCTAGGTTAAAGGTTTGATATACGTTTTTCTAGAGCTTCAGGGTGTAACCCTAGTGATATCAAGATCACTCGTATTATTATCATTAATAATATTGGAGCTAATAGTTTGTTTACATACATTGTTCTTGTTCATATACAACTGTATTACTCACAATCAAACTTCTAAGTGTTACTAAGTAGATTCCGCATACTTAGTGATATAACTCAAAGTATCAATCTAACACAAGTTCAAGGTGTTTAGATCCATCACCATACATACACACCACTTTACAATAATGACGTTTCTAGTACCTGTGTATTAGGCTTACATGATAACTAATGTAATCCCATTAATGTTGTCACATTTAACTGTTAGGAGTGATCCCAACAATCTTCCCCCAATGTGGCAACATAAGGGATTACTTACAACATTTCCTACAAGTACAAATATAAGTAAAATAAAGTCTTCAAAAGCTCTTCAAATGCTGAGGATGGCGACAATTGACGCTCTTTGTCTTCATCTTGTACCTCGGCTTCAGAACTTTTTCTTCACTTGTAGGCAAATGATGTAATATGCATGAAATGGATTAATTTCCCCCCAATTCATGCTGCATGTCTTTAGCAGCTTCTTCGTACACTTCTTTTTGGCGAAGATTCTGAATCAGCTTCCCCCCAAACTGACAACCGTCTTCAGCAGATTCGAAACTTTGATGTAGTCCACATGTCTTCTAACTATTGAAGTTTTAAGTACGCAACGGAATTTGTAGATGACACCATAAACCACACTAAGCAAATCTGACTAGTCACTTAATCAAAGTTATGCTCTATGCGGAAGCTCCATTCGGGGGTAACATGCAAGAAATCAGCAAGATCTTCTCACATATACAGGCTACTTCACACTTCACAACCCGCGAGAGTTGAAATGATTGCACCAAAATCACAAAACTGAACCACTGATCATCTCTGCGGACGTCTCTCCGGTAGTAATAAAATTGTAAGCTCGATCACGTGAGTCTATTATGCATCCTTGATGTGCACATTTCTTCCCCCTAATTGCAGATCCTCGCGGAAAATGAGTGTTTTCGCAAAGAAATCAAGAAAAGTCAAAGAAGCAAAAGAACACCCACTCTTTCTTCCCCCACGATGTCTTCGCGGAATCAGAAGCATACACACTATGTTTACGATGGAAACGGAGGCATCGTAACCCCATATGTCTAACTAACCGATTGTGTGTGAAGTATCATAATTAGCCCATGAGAATCAACTGTTGATGACATCTCTACTCTTTTAAACTCCTCTCAATTAACTCATTACCGACCCCATTATAATTCTGACGGCTTTTTGTAGTGACTACTGATGGAGAAAACCCAATATGATGAACTTCAGACTGAAGTAAAATAACCCGAACTTGTGACTTAAACTTGCACTATTGTCTGACTAAGAACCAATACTGAGAATTTCAATAAAGGTAGAATCATATACCCATCCAACCATCCTTTATTGTATATGAACGTCTCTTGAATCATCCACATCTTTTGTTGACACTTGAGCACTACAACGTAACTCCTTTAAAGTGATAGCTATACTCTGTGAGCACAACAACGTAACTCCTTACATCGGGTATAACTAGACAACTCAAGTCTTGGTCATTTGTATGGATAAAAGCTTGAACAAGGATCTCGAAGAATCATGCATCCAACCAACCCCGATATCTTCAAGATACTAAGTACACGCACCCGTGAAATTCCACTTCAACCTCAAATAAATAACAAAGAATTATCGCCGTAATCACATCTTGCGGTTAAATGCACAATTCTAGCCTTTTGACAGTTTTAAGTGAATCTGATAATGGTTCCCGATCTTGACGAAAAAAATGTATCCTATTAATTAATCACTTTGTAACATATGCCAAAAATTAGCATTATAAAATTTAAGCCCAAAAACACATAACTTGTACTAATTTTCGGAATAGTGATTAGCAGCCCAAGACACAACAGATCAAAATTTTGTATAATAACATGTAAGCCCGGTTTGTTTTAATTGGCCCATCAAAACCTCCAACTCGATCCACCATACAAATCTGTTATATAATAGTGCTGACCCTAAAATCACTCACATTATCTAACCTAGTCTCAAATAATCCGCCCCCTTCTTGCCTTTATGCTCTCGTACGCAGATCAAAACCACACAACACAATCACCAACACACAAAAATCTGTCCGCCCCCATCACCCACTTATACTCCCATTGTATATCATATCTCATCACCAAAAAAAATACAACTCATCTCAACTCATATTCATCATCTATCATCTTAGTTTTACACAAAGACGATTTACAAAGGCAGACAACAAGAACCAAACGGTCACTCTTACTTTTTCTTTCATGTTTCAAGATCCGTGCAAGGATAACAGGTAGGTACGTTTTTGGTTTCATGCAATTGTCACCGAAAGAATAGAAAAAATGATAACTAGTTTCTTGTTGTTCTATCTTTATTATCTTCGGATATTTAAAAAAATGAAGCCTCAACAGGATCTATGATGATGTTGTTTCGTGTGATAGACTTGTAATAGTCTTGGTAGTTCATTGAACACCACGGATAATAAACTGAGATCCAAGAGAAATATTTGTTTTGTCCGAGTCTTGTAGTAGTGATGGTGTGAAGAGGAGGATAAGATTGATTATGGAGTTGTGGTTTAGGATTTGGTGGTTGTTTGAGGTTTCTGGTCATCAGCTTCTTACCTTATTCATTCATTTAATTTCATTTTAACATTTAAGGACCAATGAAGATTTTACATCTGAGGTCAAACAAGTTGTTGGTATTTGGCTTTGTGGTCAAAGTCTGGTTAAAACTTCATCTTACTTTTTTTTTTCTTTTTCTTTTTATTTTTTTTATTTTATTTATTTATTTTTTTTTTTGGTAACTTTACGCATAACCTTTTGCGTAGACCTTCTAGAAGACATTTGCGTAAGATTCTTAAGCATAACATGGTCATAGCATAAACAACAACTTTTGCGTAAACCTTGTCTTTGGCGTAAGTATTACGCGTAAGACAAGGGTTTTATGCCAAAGATGAACCTTACGCATAACTTGTCCAAGTTATGCGTAGAAAATCGAAGATTTCGCGTAGGAAGAGGGTTTTCACCCTTTGACCACTTTCCGGCGTCCTTTTCCGACCAGATTCCGACTTCTTTTTGCCGACCACTATTACCAGACCATATTTCCGTCCATCTTTATTGACCAGTAACTTAGACCATGTATAAGCCCACCTTTTGACCACAAACTTTATCACAGATGGTTTCAAAAATAGTCACCAAATGATGTACACAAAAAATTGATATTGTAGATAGTTGAGAGAAAAAGATCCGTTTTTGTGTATAACCAAAAAACATGAAAGTGAATGAATTTTATTATTTTTCTTGATCATTGGATACATCGTACCAAAAAAGAAACTGTTAAAACCAAAAGAATGTAATAAACAGTTAAGGAATATGGTAAAAACAGCTTCAAGATTACAACTTTTGACAAGATAAACATCACAAAATCAACCAAAACTAAAACCAAGGCTCTGATACCACTTGTAGGATCATAGTTTTGATTGAATATTGTGATTCGGGAGGTCCTGTATGATGAAAGAATAAGAACTCCATGGTTAGAGAGAGAGAGTAAAGAGTAAAGGGAAAACTAAGAGTTTTATTGATAATTAAAATGAAAGAGTTACACAAAGTCTCACCCCTCCATGGAAGTATGGAGGGGTATATATAGCCATACATATACACCACTTTACAATAATGACGTTTGTAGTACCTGTGTATTAGGCTTACATGATAACTAATGTAATCCCGTTAATGTTGTCACATTTAACTGTTAGGAGTGATCCCAACACAAACCCCAAATATGAAACCTGAAACCCTAAACCCGAAACCCCCAACCCCAAACCTGAAACTCGAAACCTGAAACCCGAAACCCCAAACTTGAAACCAGAAACCCAAAACCAGAAACCCAAAACCCCTGACCCCCAACCCCAACCCCCACAACCGAAACCCAAAACCTGAAACCCAAAACCCAAAATCCGAAACCCGAAACCCCAAACCGTAATCCCGAAACCCCAAACCCCAAACCCAAAACCCAAAACCCAAAACCCCCAACCACAAGCCCAACCCCCATCCCTAAACCCCAAACACGAAACCCTAAATATAATTTGCTTAAACGGTGTAATGATTATAAAATGGCTAATGAATTCCATAAAAGAGGGTACAGTATTTTTTTTGGTGTGTTCATAAAATTAAAATACATCTTGTTTTTTGAGAATTATTCTTAATATAATTGACTTTAAACATCCGACAATAGTTTGCTTAAAAATTTACTTATATCTATTGGGCTTATATTTGTATTATAGTAATGTAGTAAGTTTATATATATAGCTTAGTTTCCTCATAAAGTAAAATTTTCAGCCTTCAAAAATGACACCTGTGAGACAAAATAGTTATCTTTTTTCGGTCATGTGTTGTTGCGGTGTTGCAGTCTCTCCTTATTTTTTTTTAATATGTTTGGTTTGATATAAGAAAGATGATATTTGTGTCTTCTATATTCGGAATTGATCGAGTGATTTTAGTCACATATATCATAATTGCTCGAGTAAACCTCAATTTTGAAAACTAAGTACATGAGTACGAAACTTGAAAATAACTAACTTAAATAATGCACACTTCAATAATGGGTTTAAATTCAAAATAATGTGAATAAAAGTCACAAAAGTAGTATAATATACTAAAACATTGTGTAAAAGTTAACTAAAATTAATTTTGGCCAAAAATGTATAAAGTTCACAAAAATGGTATGTATATTACAAAAATAGAATAAAGTTCACAAATTTGCATACATGCAAAAAAGTTGCACTAATATCAGTATCAAGGTATATAATTTGCTTAAACGGTGTACTGCTTTTAAAACGGCTAATGAATTCCATTAAAGAGTGTATAGTTTTGGTTTTTTAGCGTGTTCATAAAATTAAAATACATCTTGTTTTTTGAGTATTGATTCTTAATATAACTGACTTTAAACATCCGAGAATAGGTTGCTTAAAATTTACTTAGCTCTATTAGGCTTACGTTTGTAAACCATAAACCCTAAAGTCTAAACCCCAAACCTGATACCCGAAACCCGATACCCAAAACCCGATACCCGATACCCGAAAACCGAAAACAGAAACCACAAACCCGAAACCCGAAACCCCAAACCCCAAACCTAAAACCTCAAACTCGAAACCTCCAACCCGAAACCCGAAACCCCCAACCCGCAACCCAAAACCCCAAATCCCAAACCCGAAACCCGAAACCAGATATCCGAAACCCGAAGCACAAAACCCGAAACCCCAAACTTCAAACCTGAAACCCGAAACCTCGAACCCGAATCCCCCAACCCACAACCCCCAACCCCAAACGCCAAACCCCAAACGCCAAAACCAAAATCTGAAACCAGAAACCCGAAACCCGAAACCCTCAACCCCCAACCCCAACCCCAAAACCAAAACTCGAAACCTGAAACCCGAAACCCCAAACCCCAAACCCAAAACATGAAACCCAAAACCAGTAACATGAATCCCGAAACCCCAAACCTCTGACCCCAACCCCAAGCCCAAATCCCACACCCGAAACCCCAAACCCCAAACCCCAAACCCCCTAACCCCAACCCCAACCCCAACCCCAGCCCCCATCCCCAAACCCTAAACCTCAAACCCAAACACGAAACCCTAAATATAATTTGCTTAAATGGTGTAATGATTATAAAACGGCTAATGAATTCCATAAAAGAGGGTACAGTACTGTTTTTTCGGTGTGTTCATAAAATTAAAATACATCCTGTTTTTTGAGAATTGATTCTTAATATAATTGACTTTAAACATCCGACAATAGTTTGCTTAAAGATTTACTTATATTTATTGGGCTTATATTTGTATTATAGTAATGTAGTGAGTTTACATATATAGCTTAGTTTCCTCATAAAGTAAAATTTTCAGCCTTAAAAAATGACACCCGTGAGACAAAATAGTTATCTTTTTCGGTCATGTGTTGTTGCGGTGTTGCAATCTCTCCTTATTTTTTTTAATATGCTTGGTTTGATATAAGAAAGATGATATTTGTGTCTTCTATATTCGGAATTGATCGAGTGATTTTAGTCACATATATCATAATTGCTCAAGTAAACCTCAATTTTGAAAACTAAGTACATGAGTACGAAACTTGAAAATAACTAACTTAAATAATGCACACTTCAATAATGGGTTTAAATTCAAAATAATGTGAATAAAAGTCACAAAAGTAGTATAATATACATAAATATTCTGTGAAAGTTAACGATAATTAATTTTTGCAAAAAATGTATAAATTTCACAAAAATGGTGTGTATATTACAAAAATAGAATAAAGTTCACAAATTTTCATACATGCAAAAAATTTGCATTAATATCAGTATCAAGGTATATAATTTGCTTAAACGGTGTACTGCTTATAAAACGGCTTATGAATTCCATAAAAGAGGGTACAATATTGGTTTTACAGTGTGTTCATAAAATTAAAATATATCTTGTTTTTTGAGTATTGATTCTTAATATAACTGACTATAAACATCCGACAATAGTTTGCTTAAAAATTTACTTATATCTATTGGGCTTATATTTGTATTATAGTAATGTAGTGAGTTTACATATATAGCTTAGTTTCCTCATAAAGTAAAATTTTCAGCCTTCAAAAATGACACCCGTGAGACAAAATAGTTATCTTTTTCGGTTATGTGTTGTTGCGGTGTTGCAATCTCTCTTTATTTTTGTTTAATATGTTTGGTTTGATATAAGAAAGATGATAATTGTGTCTTCTATATTCGGATTTGATCGATAGATTTTAGTCACATATATCATAATTGCTCAAGTAATCCTCAATTTTAAAAACTAAGTACGTGAGTACGAAACTTGAAAATAACTAACTTAGATAATGCACACTTCAATAATGGGTTTAAATTCAAAATAATGTGAATAAAAGTCACAAAAGTAGTATAATATACTTAAACATTGTATAAAAGTTAACTAAAATTAATTTTTGCAAAAAATGTATAAAGTTCACAAAAATGGTATGTATATTACAAAAATAGGATAAAGTTCACAAATTTGCATACATGCGAAAAAGTTGCACTAATATCAGTATCAAGGTATATAATTTGCTTAAACGGTGTACTGCTTTTAAAACGGCTAATGAATTCCATTAAAGAGGATACAGTTTTGGTTTTTTAGCGTGTTCATAAAATTAAAATACATCTTGTTTTTTGAGTATTGATTCTTAATATAACTAACTTTAAACATCCGAGAATAGGTTGCTTACAATTTACTTAGATCTATTAGGCTTACGTTTGTAAACCCTAAACCCTAAAGTCTAAACCCCAAACCCGATACCCAAAACCCGATACCCGATACCCGAAACCCGAAAACAGAAACCACAAGCCCGAAACCCGAAACCCCAAATCCCAAACCCGAAACCTAAAACCTGAAACTCGAAACCTCCAACCCGAAACCAGAAACCCGAAACCCCCAACCCCCAACCCCCAACCCAAAACCCCAAATCCCAAACCCGAAACCAGATACCCGAAACCCGAAGCACAAAACACGAAACCCCAAACTTCAAACCTGAAACCCGAAACCTCGAACCCGAATCCCCCAAACCACAACCCCCAACCCCAAACGCCAAAACCAAAATCTGAAACAAGAAACCCGAAACCCGAAACCCGAAACCCGAAACCCGAAACCCCCAACCCCCAACCCCAACCCCAAAACCAAAACTCGAAACCTGATACCCCAAACCCCAAACCCCAAACCCCAAACCCAAAACATGAAACCCGAAACCCAAAGCCAGAAACCTGAAACCCGAAACCCCAAACCTCTGACCCCAACCCCAAGGCCAAACCCCACACCCGAAACCCGAAACCCGAAACCCCAAACCCCAAACCCCAAACCCCCAACCCTAACCCCAACCCCAGCCCCCATCCCCAAACCCTAAACCCCAACCCCCAAACACGAAACCCTAAATATAATTTGCTTAAACGGTGTAATGATTATAAAACGGCTAATGAATTCCATAAAAGAGGGTACATTACTGTTTTTTCGGTGTGTTCATAAAATTAAAATACATCCTGTTTTTTGAGAATTGATTCTTAATATAATTGACTTTAAACATCCGACGATAGTTTGCTTAAAAATTTACTTATATCTATTGGGCTTATATTTGTATTATAGTAATGTAGTGATTTTACATATATAGCTTAGTTTCCTCATAAAGTAAAATTTTCAGCCTTCAAAAATGACACCCGTGAGACAAAATAGTTATCCTTTTCGGTCATGTGTTGTTGCGGTGTTGCAATCTCTCCTTATTTTTTTTAATATGTTTGGTTTGATATAAGAAAGATGATATTTGTGTCTTCTATATTCGGAATTGATCGAGTGATTTTAGTCACATATATCATAATTGCTCGAGTAAACCTCAATTTTGAAAACTAAGTACATGAGTACGAAACTTGAAAATAACTAACTTAAATAATGCACACTTCAATAATGGGTTTAAATTCAAAATAATGTGAATAAAAGTCACAAAAGTAGTATAATATACATAAACATTGTGTGAAAGTTAACGATAATTAATTTTTGCAAAAAATGTATAAAGTTCACAAAAATGGTGTGTATATTACAAAAATTGAATAAAGTTCACAAATTTTCATACATGCAAAAAATTTGCATTAATATCAGTATCAAGGTATATAATTTGCTTAAACGGTGTACTGCTTATAAAACGGCTTATGAATTCCATAAAAGAGGGTACAATATTGGTTTTACAGTGTGTTCATAAAATTAAAATATATCTTGTTTTTTGAGTATTGATTCTTTATATAACTGACTTTAAACATTCGAGAATAGGTTGCTTAAAAATTTACTTAGATCTATTAGGTTTATGTTTGTAACCCCTAAACCCTAAAGCCCAAACCCCAAACCTGAAAGCGAAAACCGAAACCCAAAACCCGATACCCGAAACCCTATACCCGAAACCCGAAACCCGAAACCAGAAACCACAAACCCGAAACTCGAAACCACAAACCCGAAACACGAAACCTCAAACCCCAAACCCGAAACCTGAAACCCGAAACCCAAAACCTCCAACCTGAAACCCCAAACCCCCAACCCCCAACCCCAAACCCCAAACCCCAAACCCGAAACCCGATACTCGAAACCCGAAACACAAAACCCGAAACCCAACCACAAACCACAAACCCGAAACCCCAAACCCCAAACTTGAAACCCGAAACCTGTAACCCCAAACCCGAAACCCCAAAATCCAAACCTCAAACCCCAAACCCCAAACCTTAACCCCAAACCCGAAAATCGATACCCGAAACCCCAAACCCAAAACCTAAAACCCGAAGCCCGAAACCCGAAACCCGAATCCCCTAACCCAAAACCCCAAACCCCTAACCCCAAACCCCAAACCCCAAACCCCAAATCTGAAAACAGAAACCCGAAACCCGAAACCCCTGACCCCAACCCCAAACCCCAAACCCGAAACTCGAAACGTTAAAACCCGAAACCCGAAACCCTAAACCCCTGACCCCCAACCCCAACCCCAACCCCAAACCCAAACCCCACACCCGAAACCCAAAACCCCAAACCCGAAACCCGAAACCCAAAACCCCCAACCCCATCCCTAACCCCGTCCCCCATCCCCAAACCCTAAACCCCAAACTCCAAACCCCAAACACGAAACCCTAAATATAATTTGCTTAAACGGTGTAATGATTATAAAACGGTTAATGAATTCCATAAAAGAGGGTACAGTATTGTTTTTTCGGTGTGTTCATAAAATTAAAATACATTTTGTTTTTTGAGAATTGATTCTGAATATAATTGACTTTAAACATCCAACAATAGTTTGCTTAAAATTTGTATTATAGTAATGTAGTGAGTTTACATCCAACAATAGTTTACTTAAAATTTGTAATATAATTGATTCTTATATCTATTGGGCTTATATTTGTATTATAGTAATGTAGTGAGTTTACATATATAGCTTAGTTTCCTCATGTAGTAAAATTTTCAGCCTTCAAAAATGACAACCGTGAGACAAAATAGTTATCTTTTTCGGTCATGTGTTGTGGTGTCTCCATATTTTTATTTAATATGTTTTGTTTGATATAAGAAAGATGATATTTGTGTCTTCTATATTCGGAATTGATCGAGTGATTTTAGTCACATATATCATAAATGCCCAAGTAAACCTCAATTTTGAAAACTAAGTACATGAGTACGAAACTTGAAAAGAACTAACTTAAATAATGCACACTTCAATAATGGGTTTAACTTCAAAATAATGTGAATAAAAGTCACAAAAGTAGTATAATATACATAAACATTGTGTGAAAGTTAACGATAATTAATTTTTGCAAAAAATGTATAAAGTTCACAAAAATGGTGTGTATATTACAAAAATAGAATAAAGTTCACAAATTTTCATACATGCAAAAAATTTGCGTTAATATCAGTATCAAGGTATATAATTTGCTTAAACGGTGTACTGCTTATAAAACGGCTTATGAATTCCATAAAAGAGGGTACAATATTGGTTTTACAGTGTGTTCATAAAATTAAAATATATCTTGTTTTTTGAGTATTGATTCTTAATATAACTGACTTTAAACATTCGAGAATAGGTTGCTTAAAAATTTACTTATATCTATTAGGTTTATGTTTGTAACCCCTAAACCCTAAAGCCCAAACCCCAAACCCGAAACCGAAAACCGAAACCCAAAACCCGATACCCGAAACCCGAAACCCGAAACCAGAAACCACAAACCCCAAAACCGAAACCACAATCCCCAAACCTGAAACCCCAAACCACAAACCCGAAACCTCCAACCTGAAACCCCAAACCCCCAACCCCCAACCCCATAGCCCAAACCCCAAACCCAAAACCCGAAACCCGAAACCCGATACTCGAAACCCGAAACACAAAACCCGAAACCCAACCACAAACCCGAAACTCGAAACCCCAAATCCCAAACCCCAAACCTGAAACCCAAAACCTGTAACCCCAAACCCGAAACCCCAAAACCTAAACCTCAAACCCCAAACCCAAACCCCAAACCCGAAAATCGATACCCGAAACCCCAAACCCAAAACCTAAAACCCGAAGCTCGAAACCCGAAACCCAAATCCCCCAACCCAAAACCCCCAACCCCAAACCCCAAACCCCAAACCCCAAATCTGAAAACAGAAACCCGAAACCCCAAACCCCTGACCCAAACCCTATCCCCAAACCCTAAGCCCGAAACTCGAAACCTGAAACCCGAAACCCCAAATCAAAAACTTGAAACCCGAAATCCGAAACCCTAAACCCCTGACCCCCAACCCCAACCCCAACCCCAAACCCCACACCCGAAACCCGAAACCCCAAACCCGAAACCCGAAACCCAAAACCCCCAACCCCATCCCTAACCCCGTCCCCCATCCCCAAACCCTAAACCCCAAACTCCAAACCCCAAACACGAAACCCTAAATATAATTTGCTTAAACGGTGTAATGATTATAAAACGGTTAATGAATTCCATAAAAGAGGGTACAGTATTGTTTTTTTGGTGTGTTCATAAAATTAAAATACATCTTGTTTTTTGAGAATTGATTCTGAATATAATTGACTTTAAACATCCAACAATAGTTTGCTTAAAATTTGTATTATAGTAATGTAGTGAGTTTACATCCAACAATAGTTTACTTAAAATTTGTAATATAATTGATTCTTATATCTATTGGGCTTATATTTGTATTATAGTAATGTAGTGAGTTTACATATATAGCTTAGTTTCCTCATGTAGTAAAATTTTCAGCCTTCAAAAATGACAACCGGGAGACAAAATAGTTATCTTTTTCGGTCATGTGTTGTTGCTGTGTTGTAGTCTCTCCTTATTTTTATTTAATATGTTTTGTTTGATATAAGAAAGATGATATTTGTGTCTTCTATATTCGGAATTGATCGAGTGATTTTAGTCACATATATCATAAATGCCCAAGTAAACCTCAATTTTGAAAACTAAGTACATGAGTACGAAACTTGAAAAGAACTAACTTAAATAATGCACACTTCAATAATGGGTTTAACTTCAAAATAATGTGAATAAAAGTCACAATAGTAGTATAATATACATAAACATTGTGTGAAAGTTAACGATAATTAATTTTTGCAAAAAATGTATAAAGTTCACAAAAATGGTGTGTATATTACAAAAATTGAATAAAGTTCACAAATTTTCATACATGCAAAAAATTTGCATTAATATCAGTATCAAGGTATATAATTTGCTTAAACGGTGTACTGCTTATAAAACGGCTTATGAATTCCATAAAAGAGGGTACAATATTGGTTTTACAGTGTGTTCATAAAATTAAAATATATCTTGTTTTTTGAGTATTGATTCTTAATATAACTGACTTTAAACATTCGAGAATAGGTTGCTTAAAAATTTACTTATATCTATTAGGTTTATGTTTGTAACCCCTAAACCCTAAAGCCCAAACCCCAAATCCGAAACCGAAAACCGAAACCCAAAACCCGATACCCGAAACCCGAAACCAGAAACCACAAACCCCAAAACCGAAACCACAATCCCCAAACCTGAAACCCCAAACCACAAACCCGAAACCTCCAACCTGAAACCCCAAACCCCCAACCCCCAACCCCATAGCCCAAACCCCAAACCCAAAACCCGAAACCCGAAACCCGATACTCGAAACCCGAAACACAAAACCCGAAACCCAACCACAAACCCGAAACTCGAAACCCCAAATCCCAAACCCCAAACCTGAAACCCAAAACCTGTAACCCCAAACCCGAAACCCCAAAACCTAAACCTCAAACCCCAAACCCGAAAATCGATACCCGAAACCCCAAACCCAAAACCTAAAACCCGAAGCTCGAAACCCGAAACCCAAATCCCCCAACCCAAAACCCCCAACCCCAAACCCCAAACCCCAAACCCCAAATCTGAAAACAGAAACCCGAAACCCCAAACCCCTGACCCAAACCCTATCCCCAAACCCTAAGCCCGAAACTCGAAACCTGAAACCCGAAACCCCAAATCAAAAACTTGAAACCCGAAATCCGAAACCCTAAACCCCTGACCCCCAACCCCAACCCCAACCCCAAACCCCACACCCGAAACCCGAAACCCCAAACCCGAAACCCGAAACCCAAAACCCCCAACCCCATCTCTAACCCCGTCCCCCATCCCTAAACCCTAAACCCCAAACTCCAAACCCCAAACACGAAACCCTAAATATAATTTGCTTAAACGGTGTAATGATTATAAAACGGTTAATGAATTCCATAAAAGAGGGTACATTATTGTTTTTTCGGTGTGTTCATAAAATTAAAATACATCTTGTTTTTTGAGAATTGATTCTGAATATAATTAACTTTAAACATCCAACAATGGTTTGCTTAAAATTTGTATTATAGTAATGTAGTGAGTTTACATCCAACAATAGTTTGCTTAAAATTTGTAATATAATTGATTCTTATATCTATTGGACTTATATTTGTATTATAGTAATGTAGTGAGTTTACATATATAGCTGAGTTTCCTCATGAAGTAAAATTTTCAGCCTTCAAAAATGACAACCGTGAGACAAAATAGTTATCTTTTTCGGTCATGTGTTGTTGCGGTGTTGTAGTCTCTCCTTATTTTTATTTAATATGTTTTGTTTGATATAAGAAAGATTATATTTGTGTCTTCTATATTCGAAATTGATCGAGATATTTTAGTCACATATATCATAATTGCTCAAGTAAACCTCAATTTTGAAAACTAAGTACATGAGTACGAAACTTGAAAATAACTAACTTAAATAATGCACACTTCAATAATGGGTTTAAATTCAAAATAATGTGAATAAAAGTCACAAAAGTAGTATAATGTACATAAACATTGTGTAAAAGTTAACTAAAATTAATTTTGCAAAAAATGTATAAAGTTCACAAAAATGGTATGTATATTACAAAAATAGAATAAAGTTCACAAATTTGCATACATGCAAAAAAGTTGCATTAATCTCAGTATCAAGGTTTATAATTTGCTTAAACAGTGTACTGTTTATAAGACGGCTAATGAATTAAATAAAAGAGGGTACAATATTGGTTTTTTAGTGTGTTCATAAAATTAAAATACATCTTGTTTTTTGAGTGTTGATTCTTAATATAACTGACTTTAAACATTCGAGAATAGGTTGCTTACAAATTTACTTAGATCTTTTAGGCTTATGTTTGTAAACCCTAAACCCTCAGGCCCAAACCCAAAACCCCAAACCCAAAAACGAAACCTGAAACCCGAAACCCAATACCCGAAACCCGATACCCGAAACCCGAAACCACAAACCTTTAACCCGAAACCCCAAACCCGAAACCTGAAACCTGAAACCCGAAACCCGAAACCTCCAACTCGAAACCCGAAACCCCCAACCCCCAACCCCAAACCCCAAACCCCAAACCCCAAACCTGAAACCCGAAACACAAAACCCGTAACCCCAAACCTCAAACCTCAAACCCGAAACCCGAAACCCCAAACCCAAACCCCAAACTCGAAACCCGATACCCGTAACCCCAAACCCGAAACGTAAAACCCGAAGCCCTAAACCCCAAACCCCATACCCCAAACCTGAAACCCAAAACCCGAAACCCCAGACCCTTGACCCCCAACCCCAACCCCAAACCTGAAACCCGAAACCCCAAACCCATAACTTGAAACCCCAAACCCGAAACCAGAAACCCGAAATTCCTGACCCCCAACCCCAACCCCAACCCTAAACCCCACACCCGAAACCCGAAACCCCAAACCCCAAACCGCAAACCGCAAACCCTAAACCCCAAACCCAGTCCCGAAAAGCGAAACCCCAAACCCCATACCCAACCCCAACCCCAACCCCAACCCCCATCCCCAAACCCCAAACCCCAAACCCCAAAACCCCCAACACGAAACCCTAAATATAATTTGCTTAAATGTTGTAATAATTATAAAACGGCTAAGAATTCCATAAACGAGGGTACAATATTGTTTTTTCGGTGTATTCATAAAATTGAAATACATCTTGTTTTTTGAGAATTGATTCTTAATATAATTGCTTAAAAGTCACAAATGACACACGACAATAGTTTGCTTAAAAATTTACTTATATCTATTGGGCTTATATTTGTATTATAGCAATGAAGTGAGTTTATATATATAGCTTAGTTTCCTCATGAATAAAAATTTTCAGCCTTCAAAAATGACACCCGTGAGACAAAATAGTTATCTTTTTCGGTGATGTGTTGTTGCGGTGTTGCAGTCTCTCCTTATTTTTGTTTAATATGTTTGGTTTGATATAAGAAAGATGATATTTGTGTCTTCTATATTCGGAATTGATCGAGAGATTTTAGTCACATATATCATAATTGCTCAAGTAAACCTCAATTTTGAAAACTAAGTACATGAGTACGAAACTTGAAAATAACTAACTTAAATAATGCACACTTCAATAATGGGTTTAAATTCAAAATAATGTGAATAAAAGTCACAAAAGTAGTATAATGTACATAAACATTGTGTAAAAGTTAACTAAAATTAACTTTGCAAAAAATGTATAAAGTTCACAAAAATGGTATGTATATTACAAAAATAGAATAAAGTTCACAAATTTGCATACATGCAAAAAAGTTGCATTAATCTCAGTATTAAGGTTTATAATTTGCTTAAATGGTGTACTGCTTATAAAACGGCTTATGAATTCCATAAAAGAGGGTACAATATTGGTTTTACAGTGTGTTCATAAAATTAAAATATATCTTGTTTTTTGAGTATTGATTCTTAATATAACTGACTTTAAACATTCGAGAATAGGTTGCTTAAAAATTTACTTAGATCTATTAGGTTTATGTTTGTAACCCCTAAACCCTAAAGCCCAAACCCCAAACCCGAAACCAAAAACCGAAACCCAAAAACCGATACCGGAAACCCTATACCCGAAACCCGAAAACCACAAACCCCAAACCGGAAACCACAAACCCTAAACCCGAAACCCCAAACCACAAACCCGAAACCTGAAACCCGAAACCCGAAACCCGAAACCTCCAAACAGAAACCCTAAACCCCATAGCCCAAACCCCAAACCCCAATCCCGAAACCCGAAACCCGATACTCGAAACCCGAAACACAAAACCCGAAACCCAACCACAAACCCCAAACTCGAAACCCCAAACCCCAAACCTGAATCCCGAAACCTGTAACCCCAAACCCGAAACCCCAAAACCTAAACCTCAAACCCCAAACCCCAAACCCAAACCCCAAACCCAAAAATCGATACCCGAAACTCGATACCCGAAACCCCAAACCCAAAACCTAAAACCCGAAGCCCGAAACCAGAAACCCGAATCCACCAACCCAAAACCTCCAACCCCAAACCCCAAACCCCAAATCTGAAAACAGAAACCCGAAACCCGAAACCCCTGACCCAAACCCCATCCCCAAACCCTAAGCCCGAAACTCAAAACCTGAAACCCGAAACCCCAAATCAAAAACTTGAAACCCGAAATCCGAAACCCCAAACCCGAACCCCACACCCGAAACCCGAAACCCCAAACCTGAAACCCGAAACCCAAAACCCCCAACCCCATCTTCAACCCCGTCCCCCATCCCTAAACCCTAAACCCTAAACCCCAAACTCCAAACCCCAACACGAAACCCTAAATATAATTTGCTTAAACCGTGTAATGATTATAAAACGGTTAATGAATTCCATAAAAGAGGGTACATTATTATTTTTTCGGTGTGTTCATAAAATTAAAATACATCTTGTTTTTTGAGAATAGATTCTGAATATAATTGACTTTAAACATACAACAATGGTTTGCTTAAAATTTGTATTATAGTAATGTAGTGAGTTTACATCCAACAATAGTTTGCTTAAAATTTGTAATATAATTGATTCTTATATCTATTGGACTTATATTTGTATTATAGTAATGTAGTGAGTTTACATATATAGCTGAGTTTCCTCATGAAGTAAAATTTTTAGCCTTCAAAAATGACAACCGTGAGACAAAATAGTTATCTTTTTCGGTCATGTGTTGTTGCGGTGTTGTAGTCTCTCCTTATTTTTATTTAATATGTTTTGTTTGAAATAAGAAAGATTATATTTGTGTCTTCTATATTCGAAATTGATCGAGATATTTTAGTCACATATATCATAATTGCTCAAGTAAACCTCAATTTTGAAAACTAAGTACATGAGTACGAAACTTGAAAATAACTAACTTAAATAATGCACACTTCAATAATGGGTTTAAATTCAAAATAATGTGAATAAAAGTCACAAAAGTAGTATAATGTACATAAACATTGTGTAAAAGTTAACTAAAATTAATTTTGCAAAAAATGTATAAAGTTCACAAAAATGGTATGTATATTACAAAAATAGAATAAAGTTCACAAATTTGCATACATGCAAAAAAGTTGCATTAATCTCAGTATCAAGGTTTATAATTTGCTTAAACAGTGTACTGTTTATAAGACGGCTAATGAATTAAATAAAAGAGGGTACAATATTGGTTTTTTAGTGTGTTCATAAAATTAAAATACATCATGTTTTTTGAGTGTTGATTCTTAATATAACTGACTTTAAACATTCGAGAATAGGTTGCTTACAAATTTACTTAGATCTTTTAGGCTTATGTTTGTAAACCCTAAACCCTCAGGCCCAAATCCAAAACCCCAAACCCGAAAATCGATACCCGAAACCCCAAACCCAAAACCTAAAACCCGAAGCCCGAAACCCGAAACCCGAATCCCCTAACCCAAACCCAAACCCCTAACCCCAAACCCCAAACCCCAAATCTGAAAACAGAAACCCGAAACCCCTGACCCCAACCCCAAACCCCAAACCCGAAACTCGAAACGTTAAAACCCGAAACCCGAAACCCTAAACCCCTGACCCCCAACCCCAACCCTAACCCCAAATCCCACACCCGAAACCCAAAACCCCAAACCCGAAACCCGAAACCCAAAACCCCCAACCCCATCCCTAACCCCGTCCCCCATCCCCAAACCCTAAACCCCAAACTCCAAACCCCAAACACGAAACCCTAAATATAATTTGCTTAAACGGTGTAATGATTATAAAACGGTTAATGAATTCCATAAAAGAGGGTACAGTATTGTTTTTTCGGTGTGTTCATAAAATTAAAATACATCTTGTTTTTTGAGAATTGATTCTGAATATAATTGACTTTAAACATCCAACAATAGTTTGCTTAAAATTTGTATTATAGTAATGTAGTGAGTTTACATCCAACAATAGTTTACTTAAAATTTGTAATATAATTGATTCTTATATCTATTGGGCTTATATTTGTATTATAGTAATGTAGTGAGTTTACATATATAGCTTAGTTTCCTCATGTAGTAAAATTTTCAGCCTTCAAAAATGACAACCGGGAGACAAAATAGTTATCTTTTTCGGTCATGTGTTGTTGCTGTGTTGTAGTCTCTCCTTATTTTTATTTAATATGTTTTGTTTGATATAAGAAAGATGATATTTGTGTCTTCTATATTCGGAATTGATCGAGTGATTTTAGTCACATATATCATAAATGCCCAAGTAAACCTCAATTTTGAAAACTAAGTACATGAGTACGAAACTTGAAAAGAACTAACTTAAATAATGCACACTTCAATAATGGGTTTAACTTCAAAATAATGTGAATAAAAGTCACAAAAGTAGTATAATATACATAAACATTGTGTGAAAGTTAACGATAATTAATTTTTGCAAAAAATGTATAAAGTTCACAAAAATGGTGTGTATATTACAAAAATAGAATAAAGTTCACAAATTTTCATACATGCAAAAAATTTGCGTTAATATCAGTATCAAGGTATATAATTTGCTTAAACGGTGTACTGCTTATAAAACGGCTTATGAATTCCATAAAAGAGGGTACAATATTGGTTTTACAGTGTGTTCATAAAATTAAAATATATCTTGTTTTTTGAGTATTGATTCTTAATATAACTGACTTTAAACATTCGAGAATAGGTTGCTTAAAAATTTACTTATATCTATTAGGTTTATGTTTGTAACCCCTAAACCCTAAAGCCCAAACCCCAAACCCGAAACCGAAAACCGAAACCCAAAACCCGAGACCCGAAACCCGAAACCCGAAACCCGAAACCAGAAACCACAAACCCCAAAACCGAAACCACAATCCCCAAACCTGAAACCCCAAACCACAAACCCGAAACCTCCAACCTGAAACCCCAAACCCCCAACCCCCAACCCCATAGCCCAAACCCCAAACCCAAAACCCGAAACCCGAAACCCGATACTCGAAACCCGAAACACAAAAACCGAAACCCAACCACAAACCCGAAACTCGAAACCCCAAATCCCAAACCCCAAACCTGAAACCCAAAACCTGTAACCCCAAACCCGAAACCCCAAAACCTAAACCTCAAACCCCAAACCCGAAAATCGATACCCGAAACCCCAAACCCAAAACCTAAAACCCGAAGCTCGAAACCCGAAACCCAAATCCCCCAACCCAAAACCCCCAACCCCAAACCCCAAACCCCAAATCTAAAAACAGAAACCCGAAACCCCAAACCCCTGACCCAAACCCTATCCCCAAACCCTAAGCCCGAAACTCGAAACCTGAAACCCGAAACCCCAAATCAAAAACTTGAAACCCGAAATCCGAAACCCTAAACCCCTGACCCCCAACCCCAACCCCAACCCCAAACCCCACACCCGAAACCCGAAACCCCAAACCCGAAACCCGAAACCCAAAACCCCCAACCCCATCTCTAACCCCGTCCCCCATCCCTAAACCCTAAACCCCAAACTCCAAACCCCAAACACGAAACCCTAAATATAATTTGCTTAAACGGTGTAATGATTATAAAACGGTTAATGAATTCCATAAAAGAGGGTACATTATTGTTTTTTCGGTGTGTTCATAAAATTAAAATACATCTTGTTTTTTGAGAATTGATTCTGAATATAATTAACTTTAAACATCCAACAATGGTTTGCTTAAAATTTGTATTATAGTAATGTAGTGAGTTTACATCCAACAATAGTTTGCTTAAAATTTGTAATATAATTCATTCTTATATCTATTGGACTTATATTTGTATTATAGTAATGTAGTGAGTTTACATATACAGCTGAGTTTCCTCATGAAGTAAAATTTTCAGCCTTCAAAAATGACAACCGTGAGACAAAATAGTTATCTTTTTCGGTCATGTGTTGTTGCGGTGTTGTAGTCTCTCCTTATTTTTATTTAATATGTTTTGTTTGATATAAGAAAGATTATATTTGTGTCTTCTATATTCGAAATTGATCGAGATATTTTAGTCACATATATCATAATTGCTCAAGTAAACCTCAATTTTGAAAACTAAGTACATGAGTACGAAACTTGAAAATAACTAACTTAAATAATGCACACTTCAATAATGGGTTTAAATTCAAAATAATGTGAATAAAAGTCACAAAAGTAGTATAATGTACATAAACATTGTGTAAAAGTTAACTAAAATTAATTTTGCAAAAAATGTATAAAGTTCACAAAAATGGTATGTATATTACAAAAATAGAATAAAGTTCACAAATTTGCATACATGCAAAAAAGTTGCATTAATCTCAGTATCAAGGTTTATAATTTGCTTAAACAGTGTACTGTTTATAAGACGGCTAATGAATTAAATAAAAGAGGGTACAATATTGGTTTTTTAGTGTGTTCATAAAATTAAAATACATCTTGTTTTTTGAGTGTTGATTCTTAATATAACTGACTTTAAACATTCGAGAATAGGTTGCTTACAAATTTACTTAGATCTTTTAGGCTTATGTTTGTAAACCCTAAACCCTCAGGCCCAAACCCAAAACCCCAAACCCAAAAACGAAACCTGAAACCCGAAACCCAATACCCGAAACCCGATACCCGAAACCCGAAACCACAAACCTTTAACCCGAAACCCCAAACCTTGATACAGTAACCAGATCTCACATTTATTGTATTTCATTTTTCAGTTATTTCGTTACTCACATATCACAAAAACTATTCATCCATCCTTTTCCCCAATTTCATTTCTGCTTATCAAACCTTTGATTATGTAGTTTCGTTTACTGATTTCGTGTCCACCTTACATCAATTCCACCATGAATGAACCAGATCCCAAAAACCCTAATCTCGTACCTCCCCCAATTCAGTTGAATGATGTTGTACGTCCCAAAAGGACTACGAGGAATTCAATTAGTGATGTTAAAATAGCTTTGAAGGGTTTTAATGTGATTTCTAAGGTGTCTAAGAAGGGTTCTAAGAAGGGTAGTGCTAGGAATAGGAAATTAATGAAAGAAATGGATGGTTTAGAGTATGGGGATGATGGTACTGAAGAGATGGAAGCTAATGATGAGGAGTTGGAGGTTAAGGAGGAAGGTACTGAGGTTGAGCTTGTTAGTGGGTCTCAAAGCTTGAAGAAGGTTGCTATGGAATCAGATACAGGGGTTGTTAATCAGGGTAGGAAGGTTGTTAATGGGCAGGGTAATGATGGGTCTAAGGGTAATAATATTGGTATGAGTTCTATGGTTGGAGTGCAAGGTAGTTCTCTAAAGCAGGGGGCTATTAATGTGGGAAATGGTATTGTTAATGATATGGTTAAGAATATTGAAAACAATGTTAGTAAGACTAGTTATGTTCCTTCTGAAATGCCAGTTCCTTTTCATGAAAACCCTGTACTTAACCCTGTTTTGAACAATGTTGGTACCACTAGTAATGTGGGCAAAACTGTTGTGAATGATGGGAATTTGACTAGTAAGAGTGGTGAGAATAATGGGAGTAAATGGCCTAGTTTAAGTGAAGTTACTGGTAAACAGAGTGGTAGCAATGGTGGTGGTAATGTGATTGGTAAGGATACTGATATGATAGATAGTGTGAATGGAAAGAAACATGTGTCTTTTATTAATGCTTTTCAGGGTACTATTGGGGGTTTGGGTAATAAATTGTCTGAAATTCCTTTAAGAGTCAATGAGTTTGGTAGAAAAGTGGTTGATATGGATCCAGTAATTGAGATAGGAAGCAAGAATTGGTGTATGACTTTAGTGGGGTATTTTGTGGGTGTGAATATGAGCTATAGGGAGATATCAGGGCATCTTAGAAGGATGTGGAGGCCATATCATGTTGATGAGATTTTAGTCAATGAGAGTGGTCTTCACTTTATTAAGTTTAAATCTGATGAAGGGATGAATTATGTTCTAGAGAATGGTCCATGGTTAGTGGATGGCAAGCCGTTTTTTGTTCAGAAATGGGAAGCGGGGTTGTGCATGGTGAAACCCGAGCCTTCTAAAGTTCCTATTTGGGTGAAGATTTACAATGTGCCGTTAGAAGCGTGGAATACTGAGGGTATTAGCAGGATAGCTAGTAGTGTTGGAAATCCTATTATTATGGATAGGATTACAGAGTCTATGTGTTTAAGAGCGTATGGGAGAGCGAGTTTTGCTAGAGTGCTTGTGGAGGTGGATGCGTCTAAGGAACTTGCTGAGTCTATTGAGATTTGTTATAGTAAGTTGGGTAAGTCTATGAACTTAAGGGTTGGATATGATTGGAAGCCACCGTTATGTACGCATTGCAAAGTGTTTGGGCATGATTATAAAGTGTGTAAGGTGAGGGTATGGACTGAAGAGGAGTTGGCTAAGGAAGTGGCTGAGAAGACACCCAAGGTTTCTAATGTTACTGAGAAGAATAAGGAGAAGGAAGTTTGGCTTGAAGCGAGGAAAGTTGATGTAAATGGTGCTAGTACAAGCAGGCCTATTGGTGTTCAGAATTATGGTTATAGAGGTGGATATAATAATAGGGGAAGAGGTGGTTTATATGGTAGGGGAGGAATGTCTCAAAGAACTAGTTTTAGAGAGGGTCCGGCTAAAAGTAATGTTGAGAAGAAGTCTGTAGCAGATGATATGAGGAATGAAAAAAGTGTGAATGAAAATGAGAAGAAAAAGAATACGGTTGGTGTTATTGGAGATGGTAAGAATAAGAAAATGGCAAAAGAAGTTATCAAAACAAGTAATAAATTTGATGTTTTGGCAAATGATAAAATTGAAGTAGGTAGTCAGGAGTGGGAGGATATGAAGAAGAAAATTGAGATGGCTTGTAAGTTAGATATGAAGATTTCTGATGATGATAGGAATAGATGGACTGAGGATTTGAAATTGTTATGGGAAGAATTACAAGTAGTAAAGGAAAAGAATAGTAAAATTGGGAAACTAAAAGGGAGGATTGCAAAATTACAAAAGGATATTGTGTATGGGAATAGAAATGTGGCAATGATTGCTAAACAGGAAGCTGATAAGAAATGTGAAGAAATAATGAAAGACACCGGTGTTACACAGAATCAGGCTTTCATGAAGGCATATGATGAAGTATATAAGGGTGAGTTGTTCAAGATTATGTTGTGGGTTAAGGAAAGACAATTGGCTGAAGTGGAGGTATTCTTTTTATCTGAACAAGTTTTAACTGATGAGGTTAGGAGTACTTGGACGGATGAAATGATTCAATTCTATGAAAGTCTAATGGGTCAAAAGGTGGAAACTATGATGGGTAATCAGTTTTATAATGATGTCATGGAAGGTATAAATAATGAAGTGGCTACAGAAACTAATGGTAATGCCAGCTTCATGACTAAGGATGATATTTCAAATGGAATGGATGGTGCGGATGATCAGATGCTAGGTGATATGGCATCTCTCTCTTCCCCTGTTTAATATGGTAATTAAAATTGCTTCGTGGAACATTCAGGGAATGTGTAATTCCCTGAAGCAAAATGAAGTCAAGAAATTTATATATAGTAATAATATTAGTATGTGTGGTATTATAGAAACACAATTAAGGAAGAAGTTTGTGAATAAGGTTTGTAACGAGGTTTTTGGTAATTGGATGTGGGTGTCGAATTCTGTAGATAGTAAAAAGGGGTGTAGAATTGTTGTTGGGTGGGATCATACTATTTTTAGTGCCCAACTGATCTCTCAGACCAGCCAAGTTATGCACTTTCTAGTTAGAAGGTTATGTGATGACAAACTGATTTATGTCTCTTTTGTATATGGGGAGACTAATGTTAAGGATAGGAAGTTGCTTTGGAAGAATCTTCGGGATCACTATTGTCTGGCTGGTAGTTGTCCGTGGATTTTACTTGGTGATTTTAATGTTATCCTTGATTATAATGAAAATTCTAATGGTATTGGGGTTAAAAGTTTTGGTGTTCAAGACTTTAGAGATTGTATCGAATCAGTAGGTATTGAAGATATTAAGATTACTGGGATGTTTTTTACTTGGATCCAGAAAAGGAATGATCCTAGTAGTGGTGTCCTTAAAAAACTTGATAGAATTATGGCTAATGCTAAATTTGTGGATGAGTTTACTGCGTCCTTTTCAAACTTTCTGCCTTTCAATGTTTCTGACCATTCCCCGGCTGTTTTGGTTATTCCAGAGGTTGAAAGTAAGAAAAATAAAGCATTTAGGTTTATGAACTATTTAACTGAAAAGGAGGGGTTTTTGGAGGCTGTTGAGAGTAAATGGAATGTCCCGGTTGAAGGATATGACATGTTTATTCTTACTAAGAGGTTGAAATGTTTGAAAAAACATATGAGGGATCTCAATAGGCAGAATGGGGATGTTTGTGTTAAGGTTAAGCTTCTAAAAGATGAATTAGATAGGGTCCAAAGTGCTTTGAATGATGATCCTTGTAATAGTTTTTTAAGGGAAGAAGAGTCGATATATGCTGCTGCCTATAAGAGAGCGTTATTAGATGAGGAATTGCTTTTGAAACAAAAGTCTAAGATTCAGTGGTTGAAAGAGGGGGACTTCAACAGTGCTTATTTTCATAATGCGGTGAAGGGTAGAGTTATAAAGAGCAGGATTGAAGTGGTTCATAATAGTGATGGTAATATTCTTCAAGGTGCTGACATGGTTAATAATTTTGTTGACCATTTCAAAAATTTCTTTGGTACCTGTGGTGATGTTTATCCGATTGAAGAGCCTCATACATTGTTCACTAATAAGTTGGATGCGGAGGTTGCTATTGATCTTATCAAGCCTGTTTCTGATGAAGAGGTTAAGGCTGCGCTTTTTGACATTGAGGATAACAAAGCTTCAGGTCCAGATGGATATACTTCCAAGTTCTTCAAGGCGGCTTGGAAGGTGGTTGGTTCTGATACTTGTGCTGCTGTCAAAGAGTTCTTCAGTAGCGGAAAACTTCTTGGAGAGATTAATGCTTCAATTATCTCTTTAATCCCTAAAATCATCTCCCCTAAGTATGTCTCTGATTATAGGCCTATTAGTTGTTGTAATGTGGTTTATAAAACTATTAGTAAAATCATTACTAATAGGATTAAAGGTGTGTTAAGTGAGCTGGTTGGTGAGAACTAGAGTGCGTTTATCCCGGGGAGGCAAATTAGTGATAATGTGCTTTTAGCTCAAGAGTTTATGAGGGGATATAATTGGAAGTCTTGGAGTGGGGCTAGTAGGTGTGCCTTTAAAATAGATATTCAAAAAGCATACGATACGGTTAATTGGAAGTTTCTTGAGTTCATTCTTAAATGTTTTGGGTTTCACCCTGTGATGGTCCACTGGATTATGGTGTGTCTAACAACTGCTTCTTTTTCTGTTTGCATTAATGGTGAGCCCAATGGATACTTTAGAGCAGGTAGGGGATTGAGACAAGGGGATCCAATTTCTCCGTATCTTTTTACTTTAGTTATGGAAGTGCTAAATTTGATGGTTGTGAGGCAAATTAAGGCTGAGAAGTTGTTTAAATACCACTGGGGGTGTAAAGAGCTCAAGATTAGTAGTTTGTGTTTTGCGGATGACTTGTTGATGCTCTGTCATGGAGACCTTATTTCTGCGTCAGTTTTAAGAAGGGGGTTGGATGAGTTCTGTCTGAGTTCTGGTTTGCTTCCTAGTTTGGCGAAAAGTGAGGTTTTCTTTGGTAATGTTGCTGATATAGTGAAAGCTGATATTAGATTGGTTATGCCTTTCAAGGAAGGAATCCTGCCAATTAAATATTTGGGTGTGCCGTTGGTTTCTAAAAGGTTATCTACTAATGACTGTAAAAGCATTATTGAAGTGATAAAGAAAAGAATTGGGGATTGGAGAAACAAGGATCTTTCTTTCTCAGGTAGACTTCAACTTATTTCTTCTATCCTTAATTCTTTACAAGTTTATTGGTCCTCCATTTTTATGCTTCCTATCGAGACTTGTAATGATATTGATAGAATTCTTAAGAAATTTCTGTGGACTAGAAGGGATTCTATTAGGGGAATGGCGAGTGTGGCGTGGAAAGATATTTGTAAACCTAAGAGTCAAGGGGGGTTAGGCTTGAGATCTGCTCATCAGTGGAATGTTGCTCTTATGGCCAAACACCTTTGGAACATTGCTAGTAGAAAGAAATCTATATGGGTTAGTTGGGTTAATATTTATTGGTTAAAGGGTGGAAATATTTGGGATCCGGAAATATACAGGGGTTATTCATGGAGTTGGAATAGTTTATTGGATCTTAGAGATAAAATTAAGAGTTTTGTGTATGTTAAAGTTGGTAATGGGAGGGATTGTAACTTATGGTTTGATAAGTGGCATCATTCTGGTCCGCTTATTAGGTTTATTAATCATAGTATTATTGTTGAAGCTAATTTGAGTTTAAAAGCTAAAGTCAATGATATGGTGAAGGATAATGAATGGGAGTGGCCTATTGATTGGAGTGATAGGTTTTGTGATGTTACTAATGTTCCGGTTCCTAAGTTGATTAATGAGTTGGATGATAAAGCTATTTGGGTTGATAAAAATGGAAAGAATAAGGAATTTTCTGTTAAAGAGGTTTGGAAAGCTGTTAGAGAGGATGGTCCAAAAGTGATTTGGTATAGACATGTTTGGTATTCACAATGTATCCCAAGGCACGCGTTTATTCTTTGGGTGGCGATTAAAGGCAGGTTGAAAACTCTTGATAGAATTTCTAAGTGGGTGGATGTTCAGAGTATGGTGTGTCATCTATGCAATCATGAACTTGAATCTCACAGTCATCTGTTCTTCTCGTGCCCGTTTTCGAAGAATCTGTGGGAAAAGTGTAAACTAATGGCTAAACTTGAGGGTATCTCAAATGAATGGGCAAGTGTTATTTCTTTTATCTCTAATAAACCTGCTACTAATTCTATCTGGAGTGTGATCCAGAGGTTAGTATTGGGTGCTTGTGTTTATTTTGTTTGGCAGGAAAGAAATTTCAGGTGTTTCAGGAAAGAGTCTAGAGATGTGGACTGTTTATTCAAGGTTGTGGTTGGGACAGTGAGATTGAAACTTCTGGGATTAAATATTAGGTACTCTTCTAATTCTATTGAGGCTGCTAATATATGGGATTTGAAGATTTTAAAGAATGAATATTATAGGAGAATGGTGGATGAGATCTTGAAGCATAATTATGATAATGATTAGTGCTATGGTTGGTGTTTGGTTTAACTGGTTCAATGTTGGAACTGGTTTTTGGGAATGTAATAGGGTGTGGAATCGGTTTGTTTATTGGTGGTATCTTTGGGAAGGTTTGGGAGAATGTTTCACTCTTTTTGTCCTTATTAATGGTTTTACCCTTTGGGTTTTACATTATAAGGTTTTTAAGGAGGAAAATTCTTCTAAACAGCTTTTCTGGCACTTCCTTGATTATATGTAGTTGATGTATCTGATCTCCATTGGTTGATATTCTGGTTTGCTGGTGGTTCTATTTAGGCTGATGGTGGATGGTTATTGTTATTTTGGGTTGGCATGGACTGTTTTTCTTTATTGCTTTGATGAGTAATGAGTTGTTGATTTCTGGTAGCTTATGTATATTGTGCTGGTTTGGAGGTCCTTGGTTGGTCCCTTGGATTTCTGATGATGCAGAAGTATGCTTGGGTTTCCAGATTGAATTTGACTCATTTCTTTCATCTTGCTTTCTAGTTATTTGTATGTGATTACTGGTTCTAGTGTTTGTTACTTCTCATTTTGTATTTGAGCTAGGGATATGTCCTATGCCATTGTTTTTATGGTGGTGCTTTAGTGTGGAAGCTAGGGAAGTGTCCTAGTCTTTTATTAACACTTTGCACTTGTCTGTCTTGTTCGGCCGTTTGGCTTCCTTTACTTAATAAATTTACCTTTAAGTAAAAAAAAAAAAATAGAATAAAGTTCACAAATTTGCATACATGCAAAAAAGTTGCATTAATCTCAGTATCAAGGTTTATAATTTGCTTAAACAGTGTACTGTTTATAAGACGGCTAATGAATTAAATAAAAGAGGGTACAATATTGGTTTTTTAGTGTGTTCATAAAATTAAAATACATCTTGTTTTTTGAGTGTTGATTCTTAATATAACTGACTTTAAACATTCGAGAATAGGTTGCTTACAAATTTACTTAGATCTTTTAGGCTTATGTTTGTAAACCCTAAACCCTCAGGCCCAAACCCAAAACCCCAAACCGAAAAACGAAACCTGAAACCCGAAACCCAATACCCGTAACCCGATACCCGAAACCCGAAACCACAAACCTTTAACCCGAAACCCCAAACCCGAAACCTGAAACCTGAAACCCGAAACCCGAAACCTCCAACTCGAAACCCGAAACCCCCAACCCCCAACCCCAAACCCCAAACCCCAAACCCCAAACCTGAAACCCGAAACACAAAACCCGTAACCCCAAACCTCAAACCTCAAACCCGAAACCCGAAACCCCAAACCCAAACCCCAAACTCGAAACCCGATACCCGTAACCCCAAACCCGAAACGTAAAACCCGAAGCCCTAAACCCCAAACCCCATACCCCAAACCTGAAACCCAAAACCCGAAACCGCAGACCCTTGACCCCCAACCCCAACCCCAAACCTGAAACCCGAAACCCCAAACCCATAACTTGAAACCCCAAACCCGAAACCAGAAACCCGAAATTCCTGACCCCCAACCCCAACCCCAACCCTAAACCCCACACCCGAAACCCGAAACCCCAAACCCCAAACCGCAAACCGCAAACCCTAAACCCCAAACCCAGTCCCGAAAAGCGAAACCCCAAACCCCATACCCAACCCCAACCCCAACCCCAACCCCCATCCCCAAACCCCAAACCCCAAACCCCAAAACCCCCAACACGAAACCCTAAATATAATTTGCTTAAATGTTGTAATAATTATAAAACGGCTAAGAATTCCATAAACGAGGGTACAATATTGTTTTTTCGGTGTATTCATAAAATTGAAATACATCTTGTTTTTTGAGAATTGATTCTTAATATAATTGCTTAAAAGTCACAAATGACACACGACAATAGTTTGCTTAAAAATTTACTTATATCTATTGGGCTTATATTTGTATTATAGCAATGAAGTGAGTTTATATATATAGCTTAGTTTCCTCATGAATAAAAATTTTCAGCCTTCAAAAATGACACCCGTGAGACAAAATAGTTATCTTTTTCGGTGATGTGTTGTTGCGGTGTTGCAGTCTCTCCTTATTTTTGTTTAATATGTTTGGTTTGATATAAGAAAGATGATATTTGTGTCTTCTATATTCGGAATTGATCGAGAGATTTTAGTCACATATATCATAATTGCTCAAGTAAACCTCAATTTTGAAAACTAAGTACATGAGTACGAAACTTGAAAATAACTAACTTAAATAATGCACACTTCAATAATGGGTTTAAATTCAAAATAATGTGAATAAAAGTCACAAAAGTAGTATAATGTACATAAACATTGTGTAAAAGTTAACTAAAATTAACTTTGCAAAAAATGTATAAAGTTCACAAAAATGGTATGTATATTACAAAAATAGAATAAAGTTCACAAATTTGCATACATGCAAAAAAGTTGCATTAATCTCAGTATTAAGGTTTATAATTTGCTTAAATGGTGTACTGCTTATAAAACGGCTTATGAATTCCATAAAAGAGGGTACAATATTGGTTTTACAGTGTGTTCATAAAATTAAAATATATCTTGTTTTTTGAGTATTGATTCTTAATATACCTGACTTTAAACATTCGAGAATAGGTTGCTTAAAAATTTACTTAGATCTATTAGGTTTATGTTTGTAACCCCTAAACCCTAAAGCCCAAACCCCAAACCCGAAACCAAAAACCGAAACCCAAAAACCGATACCCGAAACCCTATACCCGAAACCCGAAAACCACAAACCCCAAACCGGAAACCACAAACCCTAAACCCGAAACCCCAAACCACAAACCCGAAACCTGAAACCCGAAACCCGAAACCTCCAAACAGAAACCCTAAACCCCATAGCCCAAACCCCAAACCCCAATCCCGAAACCCGAAACCCGATACTCGAAACCCGAAACACAAAACCCGAAACCCAACCACAAACCCCAAACTCGAAACCCCAAACCCCAAACCTGAATCCCGAAACCTGTAACCCAAACCCGAAACCCCAAAACCTAAACCTCAAACCCCAAACCCCAAACCCAAACCCCAAACCCAAAAATCGATACCCGAAACTCGATACCCGAAACCCCAAACCCAAAACCTAAAACCCGAAGCCCGAAACTAGAAACCCGAATCCACCAACCCAAAACCTCCAACCCCAAACCCCAAACCCCAAATCTGAAAACAGAAACCCGAAACCCGAAACCCCTGACCCAAACCCCATCCCCAAACCCTAAGCCCGAAACTCGAAACCTGAAACCCGAAACCCCAAATCAAAAACTTGAAACCCGAAATCCGAAACCCCAAACCCGAACCCCACACCCGAAACCCGAAACCCCAAACCTGAAACCCGAAACCCAAAACCCCCAACCCCATCTTCAACCCCGTCCCCCATCCCTAAACCCTAAACCCTAAACCCCAAACTCCAAACCCCAACACGAAACCCTAAATATAATTTGCTTAAACCGTGTAATGATTATAAAACGGTTAATGAATTCCATAAAAGAGGGTACATTATTATTTTTTCGGTGTGTTCATAAAATTAAAATACATCTTGTTTTTTGAGAATAGATTCTGAATATAATTGACTTTAAACATACAACAATGGTTTGCTTAAAATTTGTATTATAGTAATGTAGTGAGTTTACATCCAACAATAGTTTGCTTAAAATTTGTAATATAATTGATTCTTATATCTATTGGACTTATATTTGTATTATAGTAATGTAGTGAGTTTACATATATAGCTGAGTTTCCTCATGAAGTAAAATTTTTAGCCTTCAAAAATGACAACCGTGAGACAAAATAGTTATCTTTTTCGGTCATGTGTTGTTGCGGTGTTGTAGTCTCTCCTTATTTTTATTTAATATGTTTTGTTTGAAATAAGAAAGATTATATTTGTGTCTTCTATATTCGAAATTGATCGAGATATTTTAGTCACATATATCATAATTGCTCAAGTAAACCTCAATTTTGAAAACTAAGTACATGAGTACGAAACTTGAAAATAACTAACTTAAATAATGCACACTTCAATAATGGGTTTAAATTCAAAATAATGTGAATAAAAGTCACAAAAGTAGTATAATGTACATAAACATTGTGTAAAAGTTAACTAAAATTAATTTTGCAAAAAATGTATAAAGTTCACAAAAATGGTATGTATATTACAAAAATAGAATAAAGTTCACAAATTTGCATACATGCAAAAAAGTTGCATTAATCACAGTATTAAGGTTTATAATTTGCTTAAACGGTGTACTGTTTATAAAACGGCTAATGAATTAAATAAAAGAGGGTTCAATATTGGTTTCTCAGTGTGTTCATTAAATTAAAATACATCTTGTTTTTTGAGTGTTGATTCTTAATATAACTGACTTTAAACATCCGAGAATAGGTTGCTTAAAAATTTACTTAGATCTTTTAGGCTATGTTTGTAAACCCTAAACCCTAAGGCCCAAGCCCCAAACCCCAAACCCCAAACCCCAAACCCCAAACCCGAAAACGAAACCTGAAACCCGAAACCCGATACCCGAAACCCGAAACTAGAAACCACAAACCCTAAACCCTAAACCCTAAACCCCAAACCCGAAACCTGAAACCCGAAACCCGAAACCTCCAACTCGAATGCCGAAACCCCCAACCCCAAACCCGAAACCCGAAACCCGAAACACAAAACCCGAAACCCCAAACCTCAAACCCCAAACCCGAAACCCGAAACCCGAAACCCGAAACACCAAACCCCAAACCCAAACCCCAAACCCCAAACTCGAAACCCGATACCCGAAACCCCAAACCCGAAACGTAAAACCCGAAGCCCCAACCCCAAACCCCAAACCCCAAACCTGAAACCCGAAACCCGAAACCCCAGACCTTCGTCCCCCAACCCCAACCCCAAACCTGAAACCCGAAACCCCAAACACAAAACTTGAAACCCGAAACCCGAAAACCCTGACCCCCAACCCCAACCCTAAACCCCACACCCGAAACCCGAAACCCGAAACCCCAAACCCCAAACCCCAAACCGCAAACCCCAAACCCCAATCCCGAAAACCGAAACCCCAAACCCAAAACCCAAAACCCCCAACCCCAACCCCAACCCCAACCCCCATCCCCAAACCCCAAATCCCAAAAACCCAAACACGAAACCCTAAATATAATTTTCTTAAATGATGTAATAATTATAAAACGGCTAAGAATTCAATAAACGCGGGTACAATATTGTGTTTTTCGGTGTGTTCATAAAATTGAAATACATCTTGTTTTTTGAGAATTGATTCTTAATATAATTGCTTAAAAGTCACAAACGACACACGACAATAGTTTGCTTAAAAATTTACTTATATCTATTGGGCTTATATTTGTATTATAGTAATGAAGTGAGTTTATATATATAGCTTAGTTTCCACATGAATTAAAATTTTCAGCCTTCAAAAATGACACCCGTGAGACAAAATAGTTTTCTTTTTCGGTCATGTGTTGTTGCGGTGTTGCAGTCTCTCCTTATTTTTGTTTAATATGTTTGGTTTGATATAAGAAAGATGATATTTGTGTCTTCTATATTCGGAATTGATCGAGAGATTTTAGTCACATATATCATAATTACTCAAGTAAACCTTAATTTTGAAAACTAAGTACATTAGTACGAAACTTGATAATAACTAACTTAAATAATGCATACTTCAATAATGGGTTTAAATTCAAAATAATGTGAATAAAAGTCACAAAAGTAGTATAATATACATATACATTGTGTAAAAGTTAACGAAAATTAATTTTTGCAGAAAAAGTATAAAGTTCACAAAAATGTATGTATATTACAAAAAAAGAATAAAGTTCACAAATTTGCATACATGCAAAAAAGTTGCATTAATATCAGTATCAAGGTATATAATTTGCTTAAACGGTGTATTGCTTATAAACCCTAAACCCTAAAGCCCAAACCCCAAACCCCAAACCCCAAACCCGAAACCGAAACCCGATACCCGAAACCCGATACCCAAAATACGATACCCAAAACCCGAAACCAGAAACCCCAAACCCCAAACCCCAAACCCCTAACCCGAAAACTGAAACCTGAAACCCGAAACCCCAAACCCCAAATACGAAACCCGAAACCCGATACTCGAAACCCGAAACACAAAACCTGAAACCCCAAACCTCAAACCCCAAACCCGAAACCCCAAATTCGAAACCCCAAACCCGAAACCCGAAAACCCAAACCCGAAACCTAAAACTTAAAACCCGAAGCCCGAAGCCCGAAACCCTAAACCCAAATCCCCCAACCCAAAACCCCCAACCCCCAACCCCAAACCCCAAACCTGAAACATGAAACCTGAAACCCGAAACCCCAAACCCAAAACTTGAAACCCCAACCCAAAACCAGAAACCCGAAACCCGAAACCCAAAACTCGAAACCTGAAACCCGAAACCCGAAACCCTAAAGCCGAAACCCGAAACCCCAAACCTGAAACCTAAAACCCGAAGCCCGAGGCCCAAAACCCGAAAACCGAAAACCGAAACCCGAATCTCCCGACCCAGAACCCCAACCCCCAACCCCAAACCTCAAATCTGAAACCTGATACCCGAAACCCGAAACCCCCAACCCCAACCCCAAACCCGAAACTCAAAACCTGAAACCCGAAACCACAAACTTGAAACCCGAAACCCAAAACCGGAAACCCAAAACCCCCTGACACCAATCCCAACCCCAACCCCAAACCCCACACCCGAAACCCAAAACCCAAAATCCGAAACTCGAAACCCGAAACCCCAAACCCCAATCCCGAAACCCCAAACCCCAAACTCCAAACCCAAAACCCCAAACCCCAAGCCAAACCCCCATCCCCAAACCCTAAACCACAAACCCCAAACCCCAAACAAGAAACCCTAAATATAATTTGCTTAAACGGTGTAATGATTACAAAACGGCTAATGAATTCCATAAAAGAGGGCACAATATTGTTTTTTCGGTGTTTTCATTAAATTAAAATAAATCTTGTTTTTTGAGAATTGATTCTTAGTATAATTGACTTTAAACATCCGACAATAGTTTGCTTAAAAATTTACTTATATCTATTGGGCTTATATTTGTATTATAGTAATGTAGTGAGTTTATATATATAGCTTAGTTTGCTCATAAGTAAAATTTTCAGCCTTAAAAAATGACACCCGCGAGACAAAATAGTTATCTTTTTCGGTCATGTGTTGTTGCGGTGTTGCAGTCTTTCCTTATTTTTGTTTAATATGTTTGGTTTGATATAAGAAAGATGATATTTATGTCTTCTATATTCGGAATTGATCGATAGATTTCAGTCACATATATCATAATTGCTCAAGTAAACCTCAATTTTAAAAACTAAGTACGTGAGTACGAAACTTGAAAATAAATAACTTAAATAATGCACACTTCAATAATGGGTATAAATTCAAAATAATGTGAATAAAAGTCACAAAAGTAGTATAATATACTTAAACATTGTGTAAAAGTTAACTAAAATTAATTTTTGCAAAAAATGTATAAAGTTCACAAAAATGGTATGTATATTACAAAAATAGAATAAAGTTCACAAATTTGCATACATGCAAAAAAGTTGCACTAATATCAGTATCAAGGTATATAATTTGCTTAAACGGTGTACTGCTTTTAAAACGGCTAATGAATTCCATAAAAGAGGGTACAGTTTTGGTTTTTTAGCGTGTTCATAAAAGTAAAATACATCTTGTTTTTTGAGTATTGATTTTTAATATAACTGACTTTAAACATCCGAGAATAGGTTGCTTAAAATTTACTTAGATCTATTAGGATTACGTTTGTAAACCCTAAACCCTAAAGTCTTAACCCCAAACCCGATACCCGAAACTCGATACGCGAAACCCGATACCCGAAACCAGAAACCACAAACCCGAAATCCAAAACCCGAAACCCGAAACCCGAAACCTAAAACCTGAAACTCGAAACCTCCAACCCGAAACCCCCAACCCCCAACCCAAAACCCCAAATTCCAAACCCGAAACCCGAAACCAGATACCCGAAACCCGAAGCACAAAACCCGAAACCCGAAGCACAAAACCCGAAACCCCAAACTTCAAACCCGAAACCCCCAACCTACAACCCCCAACCCCAAACGCCGAACCCCAAACCCCAAAACCAAAATCTGAAACCAGAAACCCGAAACCCCAAACCCCAAACCCCCAACCCCCAACCCCAACCCCAACCCCAACCCCAAATCCAAAACTCGAAACCTGAAACCCGAAACCCCAAACCCCAAACCCAAAACTTGAAACCCGAAACCCCAAAGCTGTGACCCCCAACCCCAAGCCCAAACCCCAAACCCCAATCCCGAAACTCCAAACCCCAAACCCCCCAACCCCAACCCCAACCCCAAACCCAAAACCCCAAACACGAAACCCTAAATATAATTTTCTTAAACGGTGTAATGATTATAAAATGGCTAATGAATTCCATAAAAGAGGGTACAGTACTGTTTTTTCGGTGTGTTCTTAAATTTAAAATACATCTTGTTTTGTGAGAATTCCTTCTTAATATAGTTTGCTTAAAAATTTGCTTATATCTATTGAGCTTATATTTGTATTATAGTAATGTAGTGAGTTTACATATATAGCTTAGTTTCCTCATAAAGTAAAATTTTCAGCCTTCAAAAATGACACCCGTGAGACAAAATAGTTATCTTTTTCGGTCATGTGTTGTTGCGGTGTTGCAATCTCTCCTTATTTTTTTTAATATGTTTGGTTTGATATAAGAAAGATGATATTTGTGTCCTCTATATTCGGAATTGATCGAGTGATTTTAGTCACATATATCATAATTGGTCAAGTAAACCTCAATTTTGAAAACTAAGTACATGAGTACGAAATTGAAGATAACTAACTTAAATAATGCACACTTCAATAATGGGTTTAAATTCAAAATGATGTGAATAAAACTCACAAAAGTAGTATAATATACATAAACATTGTGTGAAAGTTAACGAAAATTAATTTTTGCAAAAAATGTATAAAGTTCACAAAAATGGTATGTATATTACAAAAATAGAATAAAGTTCACAAATTTTCATACATGCAAAAAATTTGCATTAATATCAGTATCAAGGTATATAATTTGCTTAAACGGTGTACTGCTTATAAAACGGCTTATGAATTCCATAAAAGAGGGTACAATATTGGTTTTACAGTGTGTTCATAAAATTTAAATATATCTTGTTTTTTGAGTATTGTTTCTTAATATAACTGACTTTAAACATCTGAGAATAGGTTGCTTAAAAATTTACATAGATCTATTAGGTTTATGTTTGTAACCCCTAAACCCTAAAGCCCAAACCCCAAACCCCAAACCCCAAACCGAAATCCGAAACCCAAAACCCGATACCCGAAACCCTATACTCGAAACCCGAAACCCGAAACCACAAACCACAAACCACAAACCCGAAACCACAAACCCCAAACCCCAAACCCCAAACCCCAAACCTGAAACCCGAAACCCGAAACCCGAAACCTCCAACCTGAAACCTCAAACCCCCATCCCCCAACCCCAAACTCCAAACCCGAAACCCGATACTCGAAACCCGAAACACCAAACCCGAAACCCAAAACCTCAAACCCCAAACCAGAAACCCCAAACCCGAAACCCCAAACCTGAAACCCGAAACCCGAAACCCCACCTCTAAACTCAAACCTGAAACCCGAAACTCGATACCCGAAACCCCAAACCCGAAGCCCGAAACCCGAAACCCGAATCCCCTAACCCGAAACCCCCGATCCCAAACCCCCAACCCCAAACCCCAAACCTGAAACCCAAAACCCCTGACCCCAACCCCAACCCCAAACCCCAAACCCGAAACTCGAAACCTGAAACCCGAAACCCCAAATCTAAAACTTGAAACCCGAAACCCAAAACCCTTAACACTAAACCCCTGACCCCCAACCCCAACCCAAAAACCCACACCCGAAACCCGAAACCCCAAACCCAAAACCTCCAACCACAACCCCAACCCCGTCCCCCATCCCCAAACACTAAACCCCAAACCCCAAACACGAAACCCTAAATATAATTTGCTTAAACGGTGTAATGATTATAAAACGGTTAATGAATTCCATAAAAGAGGGTACAATATTGTTTTTTTGGTGTGTTCATAAAATTAAAATACATCCGAAACCCTAAACCCTAAACCCCGTCCCCCATCCCCAAACACTAAACCCCAAACCCCAAACCCCAAACCCCAAACCCGATACTCGAAACCCGAAACACAAAACCCGAAACCCAAAACCTCAAACCCCAAACCACACGGCCCAAACCAGACACCCCAAACCCCAAACCTGAAACCCAAAACCCGAAACCCCAAACTTGTAACCCCAAACCCGAAACCCCAAACCCCAAACCCCAAACCCAAACCCCAAACCCGAAACTCGATACCTGAAACCCCAAACCCGAAGCCCGAAACCCGAAACCCAAATCCCCTAACCCAAAACCCCCAATCCCCAACCCCAAACCCCAAACCTGAAAACAGAAACCCGAAACCCCAAACCCCCGACCCCAACCCCAACACCAAACCCCAAACTTGAAACTCGAAACCTGAAACCCGAAACCCCAAACCCCAAATCTGAAACCCGAAACCCGAAACCCCAAACCCAAAACCTCCAACCCCAACCCCAACCCCGTCCCCCATACCCAAACCCTAAACCCCAAACCCCAAACCCCAAACACGAAACCCTAAATATAATTTGCTTAAACGGTGTAATTGTTATAAAACGGTTAATGAATTCCATAAAAGAGGGTACAGTATTATTTTTTTGGTGTGTTCATAAAATTAAAATACATCTTGTTTCTTGAGAATTGACTCTGAATATAATTGACTTTAAACATCCGACAATAGTTTGCTTAAAAATTTACTTATATCTATTGGGCTTATATTTTTATTATAGTAATGTAGTGAGTTTACATATATAGCTTAGTTTCCTCATGAAGTAAAATCTTCAGCCTTCAAAAATGACAACCGTGAGACAAAAGAGTTATATTTTTTGGTCATGTGTTGTTTCGGTGCTGTAGTCTCTCCTTATTTTTGTTTAATATGTTTGGTTTGATATAAGAAAGATGATATTTGTGTCTTCTATGTTCGAAATTCATCGAGATATTTTAGTCACATATATCATAATTGCTAAAGTAAACTTCAATTTTGAAAACTAAGTACATGAGTACGAAACTTGAAAATAACTAACTTAAATAATGCACACTTCAATAATGGGTTTAAATTCAGAATAATGTGAATAAAAGTCACAAAAGTAGTATAATGTACATAAAAATTGTGTAAAAATTAACTAAAATTAATTTTGCAAAAAATGTATAAAGTTCACAAAAATGGTATGTATATTACAAAAATAGAATAAAGTTCACAAATTTGCATACATGCAAAAAAGTTGCATTAATCTTAGTATCAAGGTTTATAATTTGCTTAAACGGTGTACTGTTTATAAAACGGCTAATGAATTAAATAAAAGAGCAATATTGGTTTTTCAGTGTGTTCATAAAATTAAAATACAACTTGTTTTTTGAGTGTTGATTCTTAATATAACTGACTTTAAACATCTGAGAATAGGTTGCTTAAAAATTTACTTAGATCTTTTAGGCTTATGTTTGTAAACCCTAAACCCTAAGGCCCAAACCCCAAACCCCAAACCCCAAACCCGAAAACGAAACCTGAAACCCGAAACCCAATACCCGAAACCCGATAGCCGAAACCCGAAACCAGAAACCACAAACCACAAACCCTAAACCCGAAACCCCAAACCCCAAACCCGAAATCTGAAACCCGAAACCCGAAACCCGAAACCTCCAACTCGAAACCCGAAACCCCCAACCCCCAACCCCAAACCCCAAACCCGAAACCCGAAACCCGATACCCAAACCCCAAAACACAAAACCCAAAACCACAAACCTCAAACCCCAAACCCGAAACCCCAAACCCAAACCCCAAACTCCAAACTCGAAACCTGATGCGTGGGGTTTGCACCAGGCTTTACCTCTCAAGGGATCTTGAGAAGTTTACAACCCCCACCAGGCAGTGTACCTGATCGATGTAGTATTGTATAATGACAAGTACCGGGGGATTGATCGTTCAGCTAGGAATAGTGTCGCTAGGATTAGAAAACCTAAATACTAGTTCTAGAGATGGGAGATGATTCTTTTTTGTATTTTTATATTCTTTTAGAAAACAAGTAAATGTCTCGGGTTTAAAGGATTTGGGCAAAATTAGTTGCTAGTCAACTAACCCAATACTAAGATGCAATCAAAATAAAATATTAAAAATGAAAATAAAACTAAATTAAACTAAGGTTATGAGCAATAAGTGGAGAAATGTGTTTACTTAGATTTCACTACTCCCTAGATATCTTTTACACGTTAATTACTTGTTATAGTTGTGTGGATGACGGATTGTATTCCTTAATACCATTCATGGGGTGGCGTACTTAACTCCCCAATCCTATGAGTGCCTACTTCACTCCTATGTCGAGCCGGCTAAGAAGCTCCTAACATGTGATCATTAGAATTTACTCATGCATTAAATACAACCAATAAAACCTAGTACACATCGGTTCATGTTTCCTAAGACGTTCAAGCATGTTACCATTTGGAGATCTGCCAGTTTTCTTAAGCCTAACATTGAAATCATTCATCCAATACAACCATAAACAAGTAATCAACACATAATCAACATCTAGGTTTCATTAGATCTAAGCAAACACAAGATAAATCTAGCCTAGCATGGTGGAATCAAGACAAGCACAAGATATAGACAACCAACACATAGACATATTGATTGAATTAAAAGAATACTTATCTCAATAACACATGTAAGGGTTCAAGGGCTGAAAACCCTTGAAAAAGCTATAAAATACGTATATGGTTCGGCCTTAGGGTTTCTCTAAACTTGTTCCTCTTAATGAATGAAAATTAGAAAACTATATATAGATAATAGAGGCTGACGGCGTCAAGAACAACCTTGTGACGCCGTCATCTCGCGGCCAAAATAATCCTCGGACTGCCTTGATCTACATCTGACGCCGTCATGTATTCCATTTTTCCAGGCCGTCACACTTTTAACTCTTGATGCTCTTCTTTGTGACGCCTTCATTTCTGTACTGGGTCGTCATGATCTTTACTCTTGACACCGTCAACTTGTTCCTCTTGACGCCGTCACACACTGTTCCCAGCATGGAAAATTAAGTTTTTCGTGTTTTCTTCACTTTTATGCTCCAAAAACGTCCAAATTGCTTCCTTTTCCAGATTTCACTCCCAAAGTACCTAAAATCACAAAAGGAACGATTTAGGGCAATATTTGATCAAATAAATTCAATTTCGGGTTTAAATGACCCCTTAAAAGTGGTTCATTTTTCGCCTCATCAAAACCCGATACCCGAAACCCCAAACCCAAAACGTAAAACCCGAAGCCCCAAACCCCAAAACCCAAACCCCAAACCCCAAACCCCAAACCTGAAACCCGAAACCCGAAACCCGAAACCCCAGACCCTCGACCCCCAACCCCAACCCCAAACCTGAAACCCCAAACCCCAAACCCAAAACTTGAAACCCCAAACCCGAAACCCGAAACCAGAAACCCGAAAGCCCTGACCCCCAACCCCAACCCCAACCCTAAACCCCACACCCGAAACCCAAAACCCGAAACCCCAAACCGCAAACCGCAAACCCCAAACCCCAAAACCCCAAACACGAAACCCTAAATATAATTTGCTTAAATGGTGTGATAATTATAACACGGCTAAGGATTCCATAAACGAGGGTACAATATTGTTTTTTCGATGTGTTCATAAAATTGAAATACATCTTGTTTTTTGAGAATTGATTCTTAATATAATTGCTTAAAAGTCACAAATGACACACGACAATAGTTTGCTTAAAAATTTACTTATATCTATTGGGCTTATATTTGTATTATAGTAATGAAGTGAGTTTATATATATAGCTTATTTTCCTCATGAACTAAAATTTTCAGCCTTCAAAAATTACACCCGTGAGACAAAATAGTTATCTTTTTCGGCCATGTGTTGTTGCGGTGTTGCAGTCTCTTCTTATTTTTGTTTAATATGTTTGGTTTGATATAAGAAAGATGATATTTGTGTCTTCTATATTCGGAATTGATCGAGAGATTTTAGTCACATATATCATAATTGCTCAGTGAGTTACTACTATTTTCAAATTTATCAAGTTTACGAATTTCTTCCCTAAGTATTTTGTTTTCACCTTTAATCTCTTGACATGATTTACATTCTTCAAAAATTTCTTTACCTTTTTCAAGTTGATGTATTTTAATTTTTAGTTCTAGTACTTCATTCCCCAATTGATTATTTATGTATTTTAGTGATTTGTTTTTGGCCGTTACTAGTTGTCCTAATTTGCATAGTCTATTATATTCATTATCTAGGTCTTTTTCATCTAATGATAAACTTTCATCACTAAAATATTATGTTTCGGAACGTACCTCATTTGGTGTACTCGCCATAAGACACTTCTCTTCCTTTGTCGTTTCTTTCTCATCTTCATCACTATCACTCCAAGCTCCTCCAACAAATGCTCTTTGATTTTGATCTCTTGTCATCATTGGACATTTTCTAATAAGGTGATTTGGATCACCTCACTTGGAACATTTCCTTTCATTCTTGTTGTTCTTGTCATCCTTACTCTTTTGAAATGTTTTCCTTTCATCATGTGGTTGTCTTACGAATCTTCCTCGCCTTTTGAAGAATTTCTTGAAATCTCTTACGGCCATGGCGTATTCTTCGTCGTCACTTTCGGAAGATGAGCTATCTTCGATACTAGATTCCTTTCTAGCTTTCATGGCGATTGACTTGCTTTGCTCTCGTTTTCCTTTGACCATTTTAGAATCCTTCTTTATAATTGCTTCATAGACTTTTAAATTTCCAATTAATTCATCAAGTTGCAATGTTGACAAATTCTTTGATTCTTCAATAGCCGTCACATTAGCTCGCCATTTTGGGTGAAGAGCCCTAAGAAACTTCCTAACAAAATTCTTACTATAAAAATTCTCATCAAGTGCTTTTAAACTTGTGATGATAGTGTTAAATCTAGCAAAAGCATTATCAATTGATTCTTCTTCCGGAATCGTGAATTGCTCATATTGTTGAACAAGTAGATCTATCTTATTATCTTTGACTTGACTATTACCTTGGTGACTTATTAGTAAAGAGTTCCAAATTTCTTTTGCGGTTTCACACATAAAGATCCTTTCGTACTCTTTACGTGGTAGCGCATTATAAATAACCATTTTTGCTTCATTATTTTTAGCAAGTTTTCTTTTTAAATCATCATTTTGTTTTTCAAAAGGTACGATTTCATCTTTCTTTGTTTCGGGGTTATTTTGAATAGGTAAAAAATCACCATTAGTAATAACATGCCAAAGATCTAGATCTTTTGACTTCACATAAGTTTCGAATCGATTTTTCCAATATAAAAATCCGTCACTTTCAAATAGTGGTGGTCTTTGTATAGATTGCCCTTCTAAATATTTTTCAGATTCCATAGATCGTTACAAGTTTTAAAATATAATATATTTTAAAGATCTTGCTAGACGTGGCTCCTGATACCAATTGTGGAAAACTAGAAGGGGGGGTTGAATAGTTTTATGTCCTTTTTAAATTTATTATCAAAATATTTTGTAGATTATAAAAACTTTTGATTCGATCTCAAGTGAATTCAAGAAACAACCAATATAAGCAATTCTAATCTAATAATGAAAGTATTGAAATAGAATGAAGAAAAGATAGAGTTAGAAAGATCAAACCACAACAGGCGAATTTATAGTGGTTCGGCTACAAGGACACCTTCCTTGCCCTACTCCACTCCCCGAGTTCCACACTCGTGAGTTTTCTTCACTATGTCAACAAACTCCTTATGGTGGAGAAACCTTACACACCTTGGCTTACACGAGTTAACGACACTAAGCTAAATGTCGAGTTCTAATCGTAGCTAGAACCAATCTCACAACTTCTTCAAGACTTTTCACACCTTCACAACTTCTTCAAGACTTCACACCTTCTTCACACCTTGTCAACTTCACACCTTCTTCTATGCACAACTAAGTCACAACTACTAAACTACTTTACAACACACCTAGTTTTTACAATCAACAAATTCACACAACACTTTTACAAATATCTCACACTACTACAATATGAAAATAGCTAATCACAACACTACTACAATTAAATGGATGTAGAGGAGTGTTCTTCTTCTTGCACTTGAGTGGATGAAGCTTTGGATCACTTGGAAACAAATACTTATGAATTATATGATCAAAGAATTTTTGATATAGAAATGGAGGTTGGATCAGAAAGTTTTTAGTGCAAAAAGGTGAGAAAAATATGTGGAATGATCCAGTATTTAAAGGGCCAGAAAATACTATTCTGGAGCATGCCGGTCCCCTTAATTAGTGGGCGGTCCCCTTAATGATTAAAGGGGCCGCCTAGTATAATTAAGGGGGCCGCCCTCCTGAACGTTGGAAAAGTTTTTCTGTATAAAATTTGCTCTTTTTGGTTGGAAATTTGAAATCATATCTTTGTAGTTTAATATAACAATACCAAAAATGATTTACAAATATATATAAAATGTTAATATCATTTTATAAAATGTTATGTCCTAAGACAAGGTTTCCTTTGATCATGTAATGCATAAGATGCTTAGTTTATCCATACCTTAAGTGATATTAGATGTAGAGGTAAATATTTGTTACTAAATAGTTGTTTACGTCTTAATCTTGACTTAATTTTATTTGAGTTTTGTGATTATCAAAACATAGGTTTATTGAGAAATATTAATAACGTTTTGAAACATTATTTATATCAACAGAATTCGTTAGCCATTTTATAATCATTACACCGTTTAAGCAAATTATATTTAGGGTTTCATGTTTGGGGTTTAGGGTTTGGGGATGGGGTTGGGGTTTTGGGTTTGGGGTTTGGAGTTTCGGGATTGGGGTTTGGGGTTTAGGGTTTGGGGTTTCGGGTTTCGGGTGTGGGGTTTGGGGTTGGGGTTAGGGGTCAGGGGTTTGGGGTTTCGGGTTTTGGCTTTCTGGTTTTGGGTTTCAAGTTTTGGGTTTGGGGTTTCAGGTTTCCAGTTTCGGGTTTGGGGTTAGGGTTGGGGGTTAGGGGTTTGGGGTTTGGGGTTTGGGGTTTCGGGTTTCTGGTTTCAGATTTTGGGTTTGCGGTTTGGGGTTGGGGGTTGTGGGTTGGGGGATTTGGGTTTCGGGTTTCGGGCTTCGGGCTTCGGGTTTTAGGTTTCGGGATTGGGGTTTGATGCTTGGGAATCGCAACAGGCTTTACCTCTCAAGGGATCTTGAGAAGCTTACAACGCCCACCAGGCAGTGTACCTGATCGTTGTAGTATAGTATAGTGACAAGTACCGGGGGATTGATCGTTCAGCTTAGGAATAGTGTCGCTAGGATTAGAAAGCCTAAATACTAGTTCTAAAGGTGAGGGATGATTATTTTTGTGTTTTTATATTTTATGGAAAGCAATTAAAAATCTCGGATTTGAAGGATTTGGGCGGAATTAGTTGCTATTCAACTAACCCAATACCAAGATGCAATCAAAATAAAATACTAGAAATGAAAATAAACTAATTTATACTAAAGTTGTGAGCAGTAATTGGAGAAAATGTGTTTACTTAGATTTCACTACTCCCTAGATATCTTTTACACGTTAATTACTTGTTATAATTGCATGGATGACGGATCGTATTCCTTAATACCATTCATGGGGTGGCACACATAACTCCCCAATTCTATGAGCTCTTATCTCCTCCTACACCATGCCCAGCACAACTATAGGGATTGTAAACAGTGGCTCATGCATTAAATACAACCAATAAAGACCTAGTGCGCATTGGTTCATGTTTCTTAAGATGTTCAAGCATGTTACCAATTGGAGATCTGCCAGTTTTCTTAAGCCTAACATATAAATCATTCATCCAAAACAAGAATAAACAAGTAATCAACATATAATCAATATCTAGGTTTCATTAGATCTAAGAAAACACAAGATAGATCTAGCCTAGCATGATGGAATTAAGACAAGAACATGATATAGACAACCAACACATAGACATATTGATTGAATTATAAGAACACTTATCTTGATTAAACATGCAAGGTATCAAGGGGTTGGAACCCTTGAAAAACCTGTAAAGTTACACCAAAATCGTACTTAGGGTTTCTCCCAAAACTTCTCTCTTTAAATGTGAAAAATTAGAAAACTATATATAGGAAAAGGGGTCTGACGGCGTCAAGACCAATTAGGTGACGCCGTCACCTCGCCGCCAAAACAATCTTCGGACTGCCTAGATCTACATTTGACGCCGTCAAGTACAAATCATTTCCAGGCCATCATGACTTTTACTCTTGACGCCCTACCTTCATGACGCCGTCAAATCTCTTATGGATCGTCATGGAATTCTACTCTTGACGCCGTCAGGGAACTACTCTTGACGCCGTCACAAACTGTTCCCAGCAAGGAAAATTAAGACTTTGGCGTTTTCTTCACTTTTATGCTCCAAAAACGTCCGAATTGCTTCCTTTTCCAGATTTCACTTCCAAAGTACCTAAAATCACAAAAGGAACGATTTAGGGCAATATTTGATCAAATAAATTCGGATTCGGGCTTAAATGACCCCCTAAAAACGGATCATTTTTCGCCTCATCATATACCCTTACACTTGATATTTGCTTATCCTCAAGCAAATGCGCTTTTATTCTACTCAAAAGACAAGTTAGGGGTCATTTAACACTAATATAAAAGTAATTACAACAAATAATCGTTCCACTAAAGACCAATAGACAAGCACGGAGGTCATACACAAGCACCTCACAAATAGTGTTTAGATACTCACATCTCTCGGGTGTAATAAAGTGTAAATTACAATATGGAAATGGAAAACATCTCTCACTACTTGTCATAGCAAAATAGATTACCATAGGCTTGGGAAAGGATCAAACCTCCACCACATGGCGTAAGCACCTAGGATAAACTATCAAAGAGGTCTTTTAAAGGGTTGTAACGTTAGGTGTAGGGATATGAAATACACGGTTTTGTTGGATAAAGGAAGTTTTACTGGTGGCGAGTTAACAATCTTGGTTAATTACATGTACAATGTGGCGTTGCTAAGCCAAGACTAGACTCGACTTAAGCTAATAAATGGAAAATAACAAAAACATAAAATGAACATAGAATGAAAAGGGATGGTAGTCCGTATGTTTTTTCTCTTTTTCCTTTTTCTATTTTTTTTTTCTTTTTCTTGATTTTTTTCGATTTTTTTTTTTTTTTTTTTTTTTTTTTTTTTTTTTTTTTTTTTTTCATACACTCTTACCCTACCATCCAAAATAATACATCATAGGGGATTGAGCATTCCCCTTACACTTGAATCTTTACATACTTTACAATAAACTAATCTAATGACTCGAATTAAGAAAATCAAAACACTTGGAGCACTTTTAAGATTAACGTACATATGGGGGTAATAAATGATGTTCTTCCCCATTACTCCATAAAATAAGTACTTACCCATGAGTCCCAATCGTCCCAAAACAATATGTACAAGGATATGACTCGACTTAGCAACCACGTAATCAATTAGAAAGTTAACTTAGGGTTTAACAAATAACAATAATGCACTAAAAATGAGCGCATACACGGAAGGCTAAGGCGATTTGGTTGTACATTTAAGTGGGGTGTAACAAATTATTCCTTTAAGTAAAATGCTTAAAGTTAGAAACGAAAAGATAGGCTCGGAGGGGTGTACTAGGGGTTTCGTGTACTAAAAATGAGTACAACGCTAAGGGTGTGGGAAAAATTAGTTGACTTAACTAGCCAAGTAATATGACTTAAATGGTCAAGTAATTATGATACGGGTTTAACACAAGGGTGATCCTAATGCCTCTTATCATGTAGTAAATCCTACCACACGAATGTAGTCTCACTAGCGGTCTCGGGATGCATCACTAACGCAAGTTCTAGAATCTAAATGCTACCGGTACACTCATAAGCACTAATAATGAATGCTTTTTCTATCAAATCTAAAGGCGAACCTCACATATTTGGGTGGAGAATTTTTCTGAATATACGGTTATGTGCTAGTCATACAATCTCCTATCCATGAGACGCTTGCTATGGCTAAAGTTTCACTCCTAAATGTTGTAAAAAATTTTAAATTTGGCGCTAAAATTGCACTAACAAGTATTTCTCATAGTTTTATTACACATCTACCATCAAACAAAACAAACTCAAGCGAAAGTGCATATGTAAGGTATCATCTTTTTACCCTCCCCTTACACTTAAGATGAACATTGTCCCCAATGTTCAAGTAAAGAATGTAAAAGTGAAAAAGTAAGAAGAATGAAATCAAATACTCCCCTGATTCGCTCGGTATGGATAATAGGATGGCCAGGTTAAATCTTCCTCCAAGAAAATGAACAATCAAAGCTTCCCTTCCAGAATATAAATCATCTTCTTGTCATACATAACCTGTAAAACCTGACAAAATAGACAAGACAACCTCGCATAAAATCGGCGGCATCCTATAAGTTACTAAATCCTAGAAAACAAGATAAGATATAATGCTTGTGGAATGAAGTTTGCAGATCTCCTGGAGATTATAAAACTTAATAATTCACAAAAACCATAAGACTCCGTTAGAAAAACAAAACCGGTAAAATTTCCAGATTTTTACTCCTGACGCCGTCAAGAGTAAACTCCTGACGCCGTCAGAATTGACCTGCAGAAATTCTTATGTTAAGTTTCGTGAAAATTTCTGGAAAAACTTGGTCCTACTTCCTGAAAATCCTGCAAAACTTCATTATGACTCAATACAAGCATTTGACTCTAACAAATACGAATATACATGTTCATTTAATATTGTGGAGAATCATGATTGGTTTGTTTCTTAAAAACATATTTGGGGTTTCCCCTTACACTTATCTTTTGCAAAAATACCTTTAGGTGGAGTTAAGACTAGGCCAAAACAACAAAGTAAAGTATTTCCACATTTAGTTTAGAAACATGATCTGCCAACAATAAAAATAAAGCATGCATACGGAAGCAAATAACAATCAAACAAAATAAAATCACACAAAACATGGGTTGCCTCCCAAGAAGCGCTTTTCTTTATTTACGAGTCTTGTAGCTAGACTCAAGGTCATGGATTACTACGTGATTTCATCATTAGAAATGATATACCCCATGTAGTTGCGATCATTACTGTTATGGTGATAGTGCCTCAATCTGTCGATACTCGCAATCACCATTCCACCTAATTTACTTCTCAAGTTAGCTACCCCATCTTGGCTCAATCCTTCGATTGTGAATGACCCATACCACCAAGGACTTGGTTTATTGGGTGGTATTCTTGTTTCCAAGTGTCTCAAGAGTACCAAGTTCCCTTCCTCAAATGGTGTATGATTTTCTGCGGGTCGAGTATGTTCGAGTTCGACCTGAATCTTATTGCTTTTTCTTCTTTCATTTTTGGCTTTCTTATAGCTTTTGATTCTTGCCTCCCATGCAAGAATTTTATTCTGAACACGAACGAGTGTCGTGCCAATGTTGTTTTTGATCTTTCTCCAACTCAAATTCTCATGCCCACTTCTCGGGGTCATGGGGAAGCTAATCTTTCTTTTTCCAGATTTAAGCTCAATCTTCCTACCCTCATACTTAATGACAGCCCTAGCGGTGGTGAGGAATGGTGCCCCAAGGATTATTGGCATGCATCCATCCCCTTTATCATCGATGATCATAAAATCAACGGGGTACATGAATCCTGTGACATTAACTAATACATCTTCTGCGATTCCTTGGGGGTATACGTACGAGTGTCCAACAAGAGATAACCTAACACGAGTAGGTGCTGGCATTTTTGACGTTAGTTGGATGTAAATAGTTAGGGGCATAAGATTTACTTCCGATCCTTGGTCGGCGAAAGCACTAAGATGTTTCAAGTCCCCGATGCTCGTTGGTATCTCAAAGTTCCCACATGCTACCTGCTTAGTAGCCACTTTTTGTACCAATAGCTTCTCGAATACTGATCCTCCAGGAAGCGTATCATACTCATCTTTTACTTCTTCCTCTTTCTCAGGAACCTGTCCGGAGGATTGGTTACGCCCATCACCCTTAATCCAATTTGTTATGGTGTTTTTGTTTATATCATGTTTCAGGTAGTAACTCAAAGGTTGGGATTCTGGTGGTTTTTCTAAGGTCTGTTTAGCAGGAGTTTCTACCTTCTCGTTATCCTTATGAACAATGGTGATGGAGTTAACAAATTGGGTGGTGGGAGTGGCGCTTTCTTTCCTTAGTAGTATTCGTTCGGGGGTTCTCTGGTTGGCATACTCCTCCAATAGACTCATCATCTCATTCATTTTCTCCTGCATCTCCTCTTTTTGCTTATAAACTGCTTCCTTGAATCTAGCCAGCCGATCTGAGTGAGTTGCCATATATTCTCTCATCCTAGCATCAAACTCCGAGCTAAGTTCCTTGGGAGGGGAACAAGGTGGGGTGTAGCTCTGAAAAGTCTCGACACGTTCTCTAGAAGGCGACTCAGATAATGGTGCCGAAGTTGGTTTTGAGACAGAATTGACAGTAGCTCGTCTAGGACTTAAAGCCCTCCTTTGCCTTTCCTCAAAATAGTCAACTTTTGCCTCGAGTTTGCATAGGAGTTCATCGGGGATTTCGATGGTCCCTCCAGATGTTGAGACTGCATTGATAGCTGCTTCTACTGTATGATTAAACTCCCACATTTCCTGATTATCAGTGGCGAGCTCCTCGATAATTGCCCAAGACTCCTCGGCGTTCTTATCACGCAGTTTACCTCCCGCGGCCCTATCGATTGTGCACTTAGTGTGATAGTCAACATGGTCGTAGAAAATCTGGACTAATAACCAAAGGTTTATACCATGATGAGGGACCTTGTGGAGGAGATCCTTAAAACGGGCCCAAGCTTCGTAGAAAGTTTCACCCTGCTGCTGTTCAAACATCAGAATGTCATTTCTAAGCATTGCAGTTTTCCCCGGTGGGAAGAATTGAGTGAGGAAGCGATTGGTGAGGTTATCCCATGTGGTCATGGATCCCGCGGGTAAACGCTCAAGCCATTGACTAGCTTGATCCCGTAGAGAGAATTGGAATAGGCGTAAACGGGTGGTCTCTCTAGTTTCAACACCTAGGTCTATGGAGTCTACGATTTTGAGAAAGTCCTTAAGATGTTGGTTTGGATCTTCGGAACGAAGTCCATGGAATGCACATCCGCTTTGTACCAACCGGATGGTGTCGGATCGCAAGGGGGTCACATTGGCTCCGGTGAGCTCAATGGTGTTTCGGTAGCCTTGGTGGCTAGGTCGGGAATACTCTCCTAAGGTTCGGGGCCTAAGGGGTTCTAATGGTGGGTTTTGTTGTGGTGGGATGACAGGTTCAAAGATGTTACCACCTTCCATGATGTCGGATGGTAAAGAGTTACGAACAAAAGCACAAAGAAATGAGATAGACTAAAGAATACCTAAAAATAAAAATAAAATCTTACTAGAAAGGAATCTAGCAAGTAGACCTAATACAAAGAAATTCTAACCTAGACAATAACTATTCCCCGGGCTGCGGCGCCAAAAACTTGATGCGTGGGAATCGCAACAGGCTTTACCTCTCAAGGGATCTTGAGAAGCTTACAACCCCCACCAGACAGTGTACCTGATCGTTGTAGTATAGTATAGTGACAAGTACCGGGGGATTGATCGTTCAGCTTAGGAATAGTGTCGCTAGGATTAGAAAGCCTAAATACTAGTTCTAAAGGTGAGGGATAATTATTTTTGTGTTTTTATATTTTATGGAAAGCAATTAAAAATCTCGGGTTTGAAGGATTTGGGCGGAATTAGTTGCTATTCAACTAACCCAATACCAAGATGCAATCAAAATAAAATACTAGAAATGAAAATAAACTAATTTATACTAAAGTTGTGAGCAGTAATTGGAGAAAATGTGTTTACTTAGATTTCACTACTCCCTAGATATCTTTTACACGTTAATTACTTGTTATAATTGCATGGATGACGGATCGTATTCCTTAATACCATTCATGGGGTGGCACACATAACTCCCCAATTCTATGAGCTCTTATCTCCTCCTACACCATGCCCAGCACAACTATAGGGATTGTAAACAGTGGCTCATGCATTAAATACAACCAATAAAGACCTAGTGCGCCTTGGTTCATGTTTCTAAAGACGTTCAAGCATGTTACCAATTGGAGATCTGCCAGTTTTCATAAGCCTAACATATAAATCATTCATTATTTTCAAGTTTCGTACTCATGTACTTAGTTTTCAAAATTGAGGTTTACTTGAGCAATTATGATATATGTGACTAAAATCTCTCGATCAATTCTGAATATAGAAGACACAAATATCATCTTTCTTATATCAAACCAAACATACTAAACAAAAATAAGGAGAGACAGCAACACCGCAAGAACACATGACCGAAAAAGATAACTATTTTATCTCACGAGTGTCATTTTTGAAGGCTAAAAATTTTACATTATGAGGAAACTAAGCTATATATGTAAACTCACTACATTACTACAATACAAATATAAGCCCAATAGATATAAGTAAATTTTTAAGTAAACTATTGTCGGATGTTTAAAGTCAATAATATTAAGAATCAATTCCCAAAAAACAAGATGTATTTTAATTTTATGAACATACCGAAAAAACAATATTGTACCCTCTTTTATGGAATTCATTAGCCGTTTTATAATCATTACACCGTTTAAGCAAATTATATTTAGGGTTTCGTGTTTGGGGTTTGGGGTTTAGGGTTTGGGGATGGGGGTCGGGGTTGGAGTTGGGGTTGGGGGTTTTGGGTTTGGGGTTTCGGGATTGGTGTTTGGGGTTTGGGGTTTCGGGTTTCAGGTGTGGGGTTTGGGGTTGGGGTTAGGGGTCAGGGGTTTCGGGTTTCGGGTTTTTGGTTTCGGGTTTCAAGTTTTGGGTTTGGGGTTTCGGGTTTCAGGTTTCGAGTTTCGGGTTGGGGTTGGGGGTTGGGGGTTTCGGGTTTCGGGTTTCAGGTTTCAGATTTGGGGTTTGGGGTTGGGGTTGGGGTTGTGGGTTGGGGGATTCGGTTTTCGGGTTTCGAGCTTCGTGCTTCAGGTTTTAGGTTTCGGGTTTGGGGTTTCAGGTATCGGGTTTCGGATCTTGGGTTTGGGTTTTGGTGTTTGGGGTTAGAGTTTTCGGGTTTGGGGTTTCAGGTTTCGGGTTTTGGGTTTGGGGTTTGGGGTTTGAGGTTTTGGGTTTCGGGTTTCGGGTATCGGGTTTTGGGTTTCAGGTTTCGGGTTTCGGGTTTCGGGTTTCGGGTTTTGGCTTTTTGGTTGGGGGTTTGGGGTTTCGGGTTAGAGGTTTCGAGTTTCGGGTTTCAGGTTCGGGTTTGGGTTTCGGGTTTCGGGTTTTGGGTTTCGGGTTTCGGGTTTGTGGTTTGTGGTTACGGGTTTCGGGTATCGGGTTTCGGGTATCGGGTTTTGGGTTTCGGGTTTGGGGTTTGGGTTTTAGGCTTTTGGTTTTAGAGTTTACAAACATAAGCCTAATGGATCCAAGTAAATTTTTAAGCAACATATTCTCGGATGTTTAAAGTCAGTTATATTAAGAATCAATACTTAAAAAACAAGATGTATTTTAATTTTATGAACACACTAAAAAACCAATACTGTACCCTCTTTTATGGAATTCATTAGCATTTTTATAAGCAGTACACCGTTTAAGCAAATTATATACCTTGATACTAATATTATTGCAACTTTTTTGCATGTATGCAAATTTGTGAACTTTATTCTATTTTTGTAATATACATACCATTTTTGTGAACTTATACATTTTTTGCAAAAATTAATTTTAGTTAACTTTTACACAATGTTTATGTATATTATACTACTTTTGTGACTTTTATTCACATTATTTTGAATTTAAACCCATTATTGAAGTGTGCATTATTTAAGTTAGTTATTTTCAAGTTTCGTACTCATGTACCTAGTTTTCAAAATTGAGGTTTACTTGAGTAATTATGATATATGTGACTAAAATCTCTCGATCTATTCCGAATATAGAAGACAATAATATCATCTTTCTTATATCAAACCAAACATATTAAACAAAAATAAGGAGTGACTGCAACACCGCAACAGAACATGACCGAAAAAGATAATTATTTTGTCTCACGGGTGTCATTTTTGAATGCTAAAAATTTTACTTTATGAGGAAACGAAGCTATATGTGTAAACTCACTACATTACTATAATACAAATATAAGCCGAATAGATATAAGTAAATTTTTAAGCAAATTTTTGTCCGATGTTTAAAGTCAATTATATTAAGAATCAATTCTCAAAAAACAAGATGTATTTTAATTTTATGTACATACCGAAAAAACAATATTGTACCCTCTTTTATGGAATTCATTAGTCGTTTTATAATCATTACACCGTTTAAGCAAATTATATTTAGGGTTTCATGTTTAGGGTTTGGGGATTAGGATTTGGGGATGGGGGTCGGGGTTGAAGTTGGGGTTGGGGGTTTTGGGTTTGGGGTTTGGGGTATCGGGATTGGGGTTTAGGGTTTGAGGTTTGGGGTTTGGGGTTTCGGGTTTCAGGTTTCGGGTTTCGGGTGTGGGGATTGGGGTTGGCATGATGGGTCAGGGGTTTGGGGTTTCGGGTTTCAAGTTTTGCGTATGGGGTTTCGGGTTTCAGGTTTCGAGTTTCGGGTTGGGGTTGGGGGTTTCGGGTTTTGGGTTTCAGATTTGGGGTTTGGGGTTGGGGGTTGTGGGTTGGGGGATTCGGGTTTCGGGTTTCGGGTTTCGGGCTTCGATCTTCGGGTTTTAGGTTTCGGGTTTGGGGTTTCAGGTATCGGGTTTCGGATTTCGGGTTTTGGGATCTGGGGTTTGGGGTTTGGGGTTTCGGGTTTCGGGTTTCGGGTTTGGGGTTTGGGGTTTGGGGTTTCTGGTTTTGGCTTTGAGGTTTGGGGTTTGGGGTTTCGGGTTTTAGGTTTCGGGTTTCGGTATTCAGGTTTCGGGTTTGGGTTTCGGGTTTCGGGTTTCGGGATTGTGGTTTGTGGTTTCGGGTTTCGGGTTTCGGGTATCGTGTATCGGGTTTCGGGTATCGGGTTTTGGGTTTCGGGTTTGGGGTTTGGGGTTTAGGCTTTTGGTTTTAGGGTTTACAAACATAAGCCTAATAGATCTAAGTAAATTTTTAAGCAACCTATTCTCGGATGTTTAAAGTCAGTTATATTAAGAATCAATACTCAAAAAACAATATGTATTTTAATTGAATGAACACACTAAAAAACCAATTATGTACCCTCTTTTATGGAATTCATTAGCATTTTTATAAGAAGTACACCGTTTAAGCAAATTATATACCTTGATACTGATATTAATGCAACATTTTTGCATGTATGCAAATTTGTGAACTTTATTCTATTTTTGTAATATACATACCAATTTCGTGAACTTTATACATTTTTTGCAAAAATTAATTTTAGTTAAATTTTACACAATGTTTATGTATATTATACTACTTTTGTGACTTTTATTCACATTATTTTGAATTTAAACCCATTATTGAAGTGTGCATTATTTAAGTTAGTTATTTTCAAGTTTCATACTCATGTACTTAGTTTTCAAAATTGAGGTTTACTTGAGCAATTATGATATATGTGACTAAAATATCTCGATCAATTCCGAATATAGAAGACACAAATATCATCTTTCTTATATCAAACCAAACATATTAAACAAAAATAAGGAGAGACTACAATACCGGAACAACATATGACCGAAAAAGATAACTATTTTGTCTCACAGGTGTCATTTTTGAAGGCTAAAAATTTTACTTTATGAGGAAACTAAGCTATATATGTAAACTCACTACATTACTATAATACAAATATAAGTCCAATAGATATAAGTAAATTTTTAAGCAAACTATTATCGGATGTTTAAAGTCAATTATATTAAGAATCAATTCTCAAAAAACAAGGTGTATTTCAATTTTATGAACATACCGAAAAAACAATATTGTACCCTCTTTTATAGAATTCATTAGCCGTTTTATAATCATTACACCATTTAAGCAAATTTTATTTAGGGTTTCGTGTTAGGGGTTTGGGGTTTAGGGTTTGGGGATGGGGGTTGGGGTTGGTGTTGGGGTTGGAGTTGGGGTTGGGGGTTTTGGGTTTGGGGTTTGGGGTTTGGGGTTTCGGGATTGGGGTTTGGGGTTTCGGGTGTGGGGTTTGGGGTTGGCGTTAGGGGTCAGGGGTTTGGGGTTTGGGGTTTCAAGTTTTGCGTTTGGGGTTTCGGGTTTTAGGTTTCGAGTTTCGGGTTGGGGTTGGGGGTTAGGGGTTGGGGGTTTCGGGTTTCAGGTTTCAGATTTGGGGTTTGGGGTTGAGGGTTGTGGGTTGGGGGATTCGGATTTCGGGTTTCGGTTATTGGGCTTCGGTTTTTAGGTTTCGGGTTTGGGGTTTCAGGTGTCGGGTTTTGGATTTTGGGTTTGGGGTTTGGGGTTTGGGGTTTCAGGTTTGGGGTTCCGGGTTTCGGGTTTGAGGTTTTGGGTTTCGGGTTTTGTGTTTCGGGTTTCGGGTATTGGGTTTCGGGTTTCAGGTTTCTGGTTTCGTGTTTGGGCTTTTTGGTTGGGGGTTGGGGGTTTGGGGTTTCGGTTTAGAGGTTTCGAGTTTCGGGTTTCAGGTTTCGGGTTTCCGTTTCGGGTTTGTGGTTTGTGGTTTGTGGTTTGTGGTTTCGGGTTTCGGGTATTGTGTATCGGGTTTCGGGTATCAGGTTTTGGGTATCGGGTTTCGGTTTCGGGTTTCGGTTTCGGGTTTCGGTTTGGGGTTTGGGCTTTAGGCTTTTGGTTTTAGGGTTTACAAACATAAGCCTAATAGATCTAAGTAAATTTTTAAGCAACCTATTCTCGGATGTTTAAAGTCAGTTATATTAAGAATCAATACTCAAAAAACAAGATGTATTTTAATTTCATGAACACACTAAAAAACCAATACTGTACCCTCTTTTATGGAATTCATTAGCATTTTTATAAGCAGTACACCGTTTAAGCAAATTATATACCTTGATACTGATATTAATGCAACTTTTTTTGCATGTATGCAAATTTGTGAACTTTATTCTATTTTTGTAATATACATACCATTTTTGTGAACTTTATACATTTTTTGCAAAAATTAATTTTAGTTAACTTTTACACAATGTTTATGTATATTATACTACTTTTGTGACTTTTATTCACATTATTTTGAATTTAAACCCATTATTGAAGTGTGCATTATTTAAGTTAGTTGTTTTCAAGTTTCGTACTTATGTACTTAGTTTTCAAAATTGAGGTTTACTTGACCAATTATGATATATGTGACTAAAATCTCTCGATCAATTCCGAATATAGAAGACATAAATATCATCTTACTTATATCAAACAAAACAAATTAAACAAAAATAAGGAGAGACTGCAACACCGCAACAACACATGACAGAAAAAGATAACTATTTTGTCTCACGGGTGTCATTTTTGAAGGCTAAAAATTTTACTTTATGTGGAAACTAAGCTATATGTGTAAACTCACTACATTACTATAATACAAATATAAGCCCAATAGATATATGTAAAATTTTAAGCAAACTATTGTTGGATGTTTAAAGTCAATTATATTAAGAATCAATTCTCAAAAAACAACAGGTATTTTAATTTTATGAACATACCGAAAAAACAATACTGTACCATCTTTTATGGAATTCATTAGCCGTTTTATAATCATTACACCGTTTAAGCAAATAATATTTAGGGTTTTGTGTTTGGGGTTTGGGGTTTGGGGTTTAGGGTTTGGGGATGCAGGTTGGGGTTGGAGTTGGGGTTGGGGGTTTTGGGTTTCGGGTTTCGGGTCTCGGGATTGGGGTTTGGGGTTTCAGGTTTCGGGTTTCAGATTTCGGGTTTCGGGTGTGGGGTTTGGGTTTGGCGTTAGGGGTCAGGGGTCTGGGGTTTGGGGTTTTGGGTTTCAGGTTTCTGGTTTTGGGTTTCGGGTTTCAAGTTTTGGGTTTGGGATTTCGGGTTTCATGTTTCGAGTGACGGGTTAGGGTTGGGGTTGGGGGTTTCGGGTTTCGGGTTTCGGGTTTCTGGTTTCAGATTTTGGGTTTGGGGTTGGGGGTTGTGGGTTGGAGAATTCGGGCTTCGGGCATCGGGTTTTAGGTTTCGGGTTAGGGGTTTCAGGTATCGGGTTGTGGATTTTGGATTTTGGGTTTGGGGTTTGGGGTTTAGGGTTTGGGGTTTCGGTTTTGGTGTTTCGGGTTTCGGGTTTGGGGTTTCGGGTTTGGGGTTTGAGGTTTGGGGTTTCGGGTTTTGTGTTTCTGGTTTCGGGTTTCAGGTTTGGGGTTTGGGCTTTTGGGTTGGGGGTTGGGGGTTTGGGGTTTCGGGTTGGAGGTTTCGAGTTTCGGGTTTCAGGTTTCGGGTTTGGGGTTTGGGGTTTCGGGTTTCGGGTTTCGGGTTTCGGGTTTGTGGTTTGTGGTTTCGGGTATTGGATTTTGGGTTTCGAGTTTCGGTTTCGGGTTTGGAGTTTCGGGTTTGGGGTTTAGGCTTTTGGCTTAAGGGTTTAAAAACGTAAGCCTAATAGATCTAAGTAAATTTTTAAGCAACCTATTCTCGGATGTTTAAAGTCAGTTATATTAAGAATCAATACTCAAAAAACAAAATGTATTTTAATTTTATGAACACACTAAAAAACCAATACTGTACCCTCTTTTATGGAATTCATTAGCATTTTTATAAGCAGTACACCTTTTAAGCAAATTATATACCTTCATACTGATATTAATGCAACTTTTTTGCATGTATGCAAATTTGTGAACTTTATTCGATTTTTGTAATATACATACCATTTTTGTGAACTTTATACATTTTTTGCAAAAAATAATTTTAGTTAACTTTTACATAATGTTTATGTATATTATACTACTTTTGTGACTTTTATTCACATTATTTTGAATTTAAACCCATTATTGAAGTGTGGATTATTTAAGTTAGTTATTTTCAAGTATCGTACTCATGTTCTTAGTTTTCAAAATTGAGGTTTACTTGAGCAATTATGATATATGTGAATAAAATCTCTCGATCAATTCTGAATATAAAAGACACAAATATCGTCTTTCTTATATCAAACCAAACATATTAAACAAAAATAAGGAGAGACTGCAACACCGCAACAACACATGTCCAAAAAAGATAACTATTTTGTCTCACGGGTGTCATTTTTGAAGGCTAAAAATATTACTTTATGAGGAAACTAAGCTATATATGTAAGCTCACTACATTACTATAATACAAATATAAGCCCAATAGATATAAGTAAATTTTTAAGAAAACTATTGTCGGATGTTTAAAGTCAATTATATTAAGAATCAATTCTCAACAAACAAGATGTATTTTAATTTTATGAACATACCAAAAAAACAATATTGTACCCTCTTTTATGAAATTCATTAGCCGTTTTATAATCATTACACTGTTTAAGCAAATTATATTTAGGGTTTAGGGTTTGGGGATGGGGGTTGGGGTTTTGGGTTTGGGGTTTGGGGTTTTGGGATTAGGGTTTGGGATTTCAGGTTTCTGTTTTCGGGTTTCGGGTGTGGGGTTTGGGGTTGGGGTTAGGTGTCAGAGGTTTGGGGTTTCGGTTTTCGGGTTTTGGGTTTCGGGTTTTGGGTTTCGGGTTTCAAGTTTTGGGTTTTGGGTTTCGGGTTTCAGGTTCCGATTTTTGGGTTGAGGTTGGGGGTTAGGGGTTTGGGGTTTGGGGTTTCGGGTTTCAGGTTTCAGATTTGGGGTTTGGGGTTTGGGGTTGGGGGTTGGGGGTTGTGGGTTGGCGGATTCGGGTTTCTGGTTTCGGGCTTCGGGCTTCGGGTTTTAAGTATCGGGTTTGGGTTTTCAGGTATCGGGTTTCGGATTTTGGGTTTGGTGTTTGGGGTTTCGGGTTTGGGGTTTGGGGTTTCGGGTTTCGGGGTTTGTGTTTTGGGTTTCGGGTTTCGGGTTTAGGCTTTTTGGTTGGGGGTTTCGGGTTGGAGGTTTCGAGTTTCGGGTTTCAGGTTTCAGGTTTGGGTTTCAGGTTTCGGGTTTGTGGTATGTGGTTTCGGGTTTCGGATTTTGGGTTTCGGGTACCGGGTATCGGGTTTTGGGTTTCAGATTTCGGTTTCGGGTTTAGAGTTTAGGGTTTGGGGTTTAGGCTTTTGGGTTTAGGGTTTGGGGTTTAGGGTTTGAGGTTTAGGCTTTTGGGTTTAGGGTTTACAAACACAAGCCTAATAGATCTAAGTAAATTTTTAAACAACCTATTCTCAGATGTTTAAAGTCAGTTATATTAAGGATCAATACTCAAAAAACAAGATGTATTTTAATTTTTTGAACACAGTAAAAAACCAATATTCTACCCTCTTTTATGGAAATCATTAGCATTTTTATAAGCAGTACACCGTTTAAGCAAATTGTATACCTTGATACTGATATTAATGCAACTTTTTTGCATGTATGCAAATTTGTGAACTTTATTCTATTTTTGTAATATACATACCATTTTTGTGAACTTTATACATTTTTTGCAAAAATTAATTTTAGTTAACTTTTACACAATGTTTATGTATATTATACTATTTTTGTGACTTTTATTCACATTATTTTGAATTTAAAACCATTATTGAAGTGTGCATTATTTAAGTTAGTTATTTTCAAGTTTCGTACTCATGTACTTAGTTTTCAAAATTGAGGTTTACTTGAGCAATTACGATATATGTGACTAAAATCTCTCGATCAATTCCGAATATAGAAGACACAAATACCGTCTTTCTTATATCAAACCAAACATATTAAACAAAAATAAGCAGAGACTGCAACACCTCAACAACACATGACCGAAAAAGATAACTATTTTGTCTCACGGGTGTCATTTTTGAAGGCTAAAAATTTTACTTTATGAGGAAACTAAGCTATATATGTAAACTCACTACATTGCTATAATACAAATATAAGCCCAATAGATATAAGTAAATTTTTACGCAAACTATTGTCGGATGTTTATAGTTAATTATATAAAGAATCAATTCTCAAAAAACATGATGTATTTTAATTTTATGAACATACCGAAAAAACAATATTGTACCCTCTTCTATGGAATTCATTAGCCGTTTGATAATCATTACACCGTTTAAGCAAATTATATTTAGGGTTTCGTGTTTGGGGTTTGGGGTTTAGGGTTTAGGGATGGGGGTTGGGGTTGGACTTATGGTTGGGGGTTTTGGGTTTGGGGTTTGGGGTTTCGGGATTGGGGTTTGGAGTTTCGGGTTTCGGGTTTGGGGTTTCGGGTTTGGGGTTTCGGGTTTCGGGTATCGGGTTTTGGGTATTGGGTTTTGGGTTTCGGGTTTCGGTTTCGGGTTTGGAGTTTGCGGTTTGGGGTTTAGGCTTTTGGCTTTAGGGTTTACAAACGTAAGCCTAATAGATCTAAGTAAATTTTTAAGCAACCTATTCTCGGATGTTTAAAGTCAGTTATATTAAGAATCAATTCTCAAAAAACAAGATGTATTTTAATTTTTTGAACACAGTAAAAAACCAATGTTGTACCCTCTTTTATGGAATTCATTAGCATTTTTATAAGCAGTACACCGTTTAAGCAAATTGTATACGTTGATACTGATATTAATGCAACTTTTTTGCATGAATGCAAATTTGTGAACTTTATTCTATTTTTGTAATATACATACCATTTTTGTGAACTTTATACATTTTTTGCCAAAATTAATTTTAGTTAACTTTTACACAATGTTTGTGTATATTATACTACTTTTGTGACTTTTATTCACATTATTTTGAATTTAAACCCATTATTGAAGTGTGCATTATTTAAGTTAGTTATTTTCAAGTTTCGTACTCATGTACTTAGTTTTCAAAATTCAGGTTTACTTGAGCAATTATGATATATGTGACTAAAATCTCTCGATCAATTCCGAATATAGAAGACACAAATATCGTCTTTCTTATATCAAACCAAACATATTAAACAAAAATAAGGAGAGACTGCAATACCGCAACAACACATGACCGAAAAAGATAACTATTTTGTCTCACGGGTGTCATTTTTGAAGGCTAAAAACTTTACTTTATGAGGAAACTAAGCTATATATGTAAGCTCACTACATTACTATAATACAAATATAAGCCCAATAGATATAAGTGAATTTTTAAGCAAACTATTGTCGGATGTTTAAAGTCAATTATATTAAGAATCAGTTCTCAAAAAATAAGATGTATTTTAATTTTATGAACATATCGAAAAAACAATATTGTACCCTCTTTTATTAAATTCATTAGCCGTTTTATAATCATTACACTGTTTAAGCAAATTATATTTAGGGTTTCGTGTTTGGGGTTTGGGGTTTAGGGTTTGGGGATGGGGGTTGGGGTTGGAGTTTGGGTTGGGGGTTTTGGGTTTGGGGTTTCGGAATTGGGGTTTGGGGTTTCGGGTTTCAGGTTTCGGGTGTGGGTTTTGGGGTTGGGGTTAGGTATCAGGGGTTTCGGGTTTCGGGTTTTGGGTTTCGGGTTTCAAGTTTTGGGTTTTGGGTTTTGGGTTTCGGGTTTCAGGTTCCAGTTTTGGGTTAGGGATGGGGGTTAGGGGTTGGGGGTTGTGGGTTTGGGGTTGGGGGTTAGGGGTTGTGGGTTGCGGGATTCAGGTTTCTGGTTTCGGGCTTCGGGCTTCGGGTTTTAAGTTTCGGGTTTGGGGTTTCAGGTATCGGGTTTCGGATTTTGGGTTTGGGGTTTGGGCTTTCGGGTTTGGGGTTTGGGGTTTGGGGTTTCGCGTTTGGGGTTTGAGGTTTCGGGTTTCGGGGTTTGTGTTTCAGGTTTCGGGTATCGGGTTTCGGGTTTAGGCTTTTTGGTTGGGGGTTTGGGTTTTCGGGTTGGAGTTTTCGAGTTTCAGGTTTCAGGTTTCAGGTTTGGGTTTCAGGTTTCGGGTTTGTGGTTTGCGGTTTCGAGTTTCGGGTTTCGGGTATCGGGTTTTGGGTTTCAGGTTTCGGTTTCGGGTTTGGGGTTTAGGGTTTGGGGTTTAGGCTTTTGGGTTTAGGGTTTACAAACATAAGCCTAGTAGATCTAAGTAAATTTTTAAGCAACCTATTCTCAGATGTTTAAAGTCAGTTATATTAAGGATCAATACTCAAAAAACAAGATGTATTTTAATTTTATGAACACAGTAAAAAACCAATATTATACCCTCTTTTATGGAATTCATTAGCATTTTTATAAGCAGTACACCGTTTAAGCAAATTGTATACCTTGATACTGATATTAATGCAACTTTTTTGCATATATGCAAATTTGTGAACTTTATTCTATTTTTGTAATATACATACCATTTTTGTGAACTTTATACATTTTTTGCAAAAATTAATTTTAGTTAACTTTTACACAATGTTTATGTATATTATACTATTTTTGTGACTTTTATTCACATTATTTTGAATTTAAACCCATTATTGAAGTGTGCATTATTTAAGTTAGTTATTTTCAAGTTTCGTACTCATGTACTTAGTATTCAAAATTGAGGTTTACTTGAGCAATTATGATATATGTGACTAAAATCTCTCGATCAATTCCGAATATAGAAGACACAAATATCATCTTTCTTATATCAAACCAAACATATTAAACCAAAATAAGGAGAGACTGCAACACCGCAACAACACATGACCGAAAAAGATAACTATTTTATCTCACGGGTGTCATTTTTGAAGGCTAAAAATTTCACTTTATGAGGAAACTAAGCTATATATGTAAGCTCACTACATTACAATAATACAAATATAAGCCCAATAGATATAAGTAAATTTTTAAGCAAACTATTGTCGGATGTTTAAAGTCAATTATATTAAGAATCAATTGTCAAAAAACAAGATGTATTTTAATTTTATGAACATACCGAAAAAACAATACTGTACCCTCTTTTATGGAATTCATTAGCCATTTTATAATCATAACACCGTTTAAGCAAATTATATTTAGGGTTTCGTTTTTCGGGTTTGGGGTTTAGGGTTTGGGGTTGGAGTTTGGGTTGCGGGTTTCGGGATTGGGGTTTGGGTTTTGGGGTTTTGGGGTTTCGGGTTTCAGGTTTCGGGTTTCTTGTGAGGGGTTTGGGGTTAGGGTTAGGTGTCAGGGGTTTAGGGTTTCGGGTTTTGGGTTTCGGGTTTCATGTTTTTGGTTTGGGGTTTCGGGTTTCAGGTTCCGAGTTTTGGGTTGGGGTTGGGGGTTAGGGGTTGGGGGTTTCGGGTTTCGGGTTTCAGGTTTCAGATTTGGGGTTTGGGGTTTACGGTTGGGGGTTGGGTGTTTTGGGTTGGGGGATTCGGGTTTCTGGTTTCGGGCTTCGGGCTACAGGTTTTAGGTTTCGGGTTTGGGGTTTCAGGTATCGGGTTTCGGATTTTGGGTTTGGGGTAGGGTTTCGGGTTTGGGGTTTTGGGTTTGAGGTTTGGGGTTTCGGGGTTTGTGTTTCGGGTTTCGGGTTTGGGCTTTTTGGTTGGGGGTTTCGGGTTGGAGGTTTCGAGTTTCGGGTTTTAGGTTTCAGGTTTGGGTTTCAGGTTTCGGGTTTATGGTTTGTGGTTTCGGGTTTCGGGTATCGGGTATTGGGTTTCGGGTATCGGGTATCGGGTTTTGGGTTTCAGGTTTCGGTTTCGGGTTTGGGGTTTAGGGTTTAGGGTTTAGGCTTTTGGGTTTAGGGTTTACAAACATAAGCCTAATAGATCCAAGTAAATTTTTAAGCAACCTATTCTCGGATGTTTAAAGTCAGTTATATTAAGGATCAATACTCAAAAAACAAGATGTATTTTAATTTTATGAACACAGTAAAAAACCAATACTGTACCCTCTTTTATGGAATTCATTAGCACTTTTATAAGCAGTACACCGTTTAAGCAAATTGTATACCTTGATACTGATATTAATGCAACTTTTTTGCATGTATGCAAATTTGTGAACTTTATTCTATTTTTGTAATTTACACACCATTTTTGTGAACTTTATACATTTTTTGCAAAAATTAATTTTAGTTAACTTTTACACAATGTTTATGTATATTATACTACTTTTGTGACTTTTATTCACATTATTTTGAATTTAAACCCATTATTGAAGTGTGCATTATTTAAGTTACTTATTTTCAAGTTTCGTACTCATGTACTTAGTTTTCAAAATTGATATTTACTTGAGCAATTATGATATATGTGACTAAAATCTCTCGATCAATTCCGAATATAGAAGACACAAATATCATCTTTCTTATATCAAACGAAACATATTAAACAAAAATAAGGAGAGACTGCAACACCGCAACAACACATGACCGAAAAAGATAACTATTTTGTCTCACGGGTGTCATTTTTGAAGGCTAAAAATTTTACTTTATGAGGAAACTAAGCTATATATGTAAACTCACTACATTAATATAATACAAATATAAGCCCAATAGATATAAGTAAATTTTTAAGCAAACTATTGTCGGATGTTTAAAGTCAATTATATTAAGAATCAATTCTCAAAAAACAAGATGTATTTTAATTTTATGAACATACCGGAAAAAGAATATTGTACCCTCTTTTATGGAATTCATTAGCCGTTTGATAATCATTACACCGTTTAAGCAAATTATATTTAGGGCTTCGTGTTTGGGGTTTGGGATTTATGGTTTGGGGATGGGGGTTGGGGTTGGAGTAAGGGTTGGGGGTTTTAGGTTTGGGGTTTGGGGTTTCAGGATTTGGGTTTGGGTTTTGGGTGTGGGGTTTGGGGTTGGTTAGGGGTCAGGGGTTTGGGGTTTTGGGTTTCGGGTTTCTGGTTTTGGGTTTCGGGTTTCAAGTTTTGGGTTTGGGATTTTGGGTTTCAGGTTTCGAGTGACGGGTTGGGGTTGGGGGTTGGGGGTTTCGGGTTTCGGGTTTTAGATTTTGGGTTTGGGGTTGGGGGTTGTGGGTTGGGGGATTCGGCCTTCGGGCAACAGGTTTTAGGTTTCGGGTTTGGGGTTTCAGGTATCGGGTTTGGGGGTTGGGTTTGGGGTTTGGGGTTTGGTGTTTCGGGTTTCGGGTTTGGGGTTTTAGGTTTGGGGTTTGGGGTTTTGTGTTTCGGGTTTCGGGTTTCGGATTTAGGGTTTGGGCTTTTGGGTTGGGGGTTAGGGTTTTGGGTTAGAGGTTTCGAGTTTCGGGTTTCAGGTTTCGGGTTTGGGGTTTGGGGATTCGGGTTTGTGGTTTCTTGTTTCGGGTTTCCGGTTTCGGGTATCGGGTTTCGGGTATTGTGTTTTTGGTTTCGGGTTTCGGTTTTGGGTTTGGAGTTTGGGGTTTGGGGTTTAGGCTTTTGGCTTTAGGGTTTACAAACGTAAGCCTAATAGATCTAAGTAAATTTTTAAGCAACCTATTCTCGGATGTTTAAAGTCAGTTATATTAAGAATCAATACTCAAAAGACAAGATGTATTTTAATTTTATGAACACACTAAAAAACCAATATTGTACCCTCTTTTATGGAATTCATTAGCATTTTTATAAGTAGTACACCATTTAAGCAAATTATATACCTTGATACTGATATTAATGCAACTTTTTTGCATGTATGCAAATTTGTGAACTTTATTCTATTTTTGTAATATACATACCATTCTTGTGAACTTTATACATTTTTTGCAAAAATTAATTTTAGTTAACTTTTACACAATGTTTATGTATATTATACTACTTTTGTGACTTTTATTCACATTATTTTAAATTTAAACCCATTATTGAAGTGTGCATTATTTAAGTTAGTTATTTTCAAGTTTCGTACTCTTGTACTTAGTTTCCAAAATTGAGGTTTACTTGAGCAATTATGATATATGTGACTAAAATCTCTCGATCAATTCCGAATATAGAAGACACAAATATCATCTTTCTTATACCAAACCAAACATATTAAACAAAAATAAGGAGAGACTGCAACACCGCAACAACACATGACTGAAAAAGATAACTATTTTGTCTCACGGGTGTCATTTTTGAAGGCAAAAAATTTTACTTTATAAGGAAACTAAGCTCTATATGTAAGCTCACTACATTACTATAATACAAATATAAGCCCAATAGATATACGTAAATTTTTAAGCAAACTATTGTCGGATGTTTAAAGTCAATTATATTAAGAATCAATTCTCAAAAAACAAGATGTATTTAATTTTATGAACATACCGAAAAAACAATATTGTACCCTCTTTTATGGAATTCATTAGCCGTTTTATAATCATTACACCGTTTAAGCAAATTATATTTAGGGTTTCGTGTTTCGGGTTTGGGGTTTTGGGTTTCGGGTATGGGGTTTAGGCTTGGGGTTAGGGGTCAGGGGTTTGGGGTTTTGGGTTTCGGGTTTCTGGTTTTGGGTTTCGGGTTTCAAGTTTTGGGTTTGGGATTTCGGGTTTCAGGTTTCGAGTGACGGGTTGGGGTTGGGGGTTGGCGGTTTAGGGTTTCGGGTTTCTGGTTTCAGATTTTGGGTTTGGGGTTGGGGGTTGTGGGTTGGGGTATTCGGGCTTCGGGCATCGGGTTTTAGGTTTCGGGTTTGGGGTTTCAGGTATCGGGATTCGTGTTTGGGGTTTGGGGTTTGGGGTTTGGGGTTTGGGGTTTGGGGTTTCGGGTTTGGTGTTTCGGGTTTGGGGTTCGGGGTTTGGGGTTTCGGGTTTGGGGTTTGAGGTTTGGGGTTTCGGGTTTTGTGTTTCGGGTTTCGGGTTTGGGGTTTGGGCTTTTGGGTTGGGGTTGGGGGTTTGGGGTTTCGGGTTGGAGGTTTCGAGTTTTGGGTTTCAGGTTTCGGGTTTGGGGTTTGGGGTTTTGGGTTTGTGGTTTCTGGTTTCGGGTTTCGGGTTTCGGTTATCGGGTATTGGGTTTCGGGTATTGGGTTTTGGGTTTCAGGTTTCGGGTTTCAGTTTTGGGTTTGGAGTTTGGGGTTTGGGGTTTAGGCTCTTGGCTTAGGGTTTACAAACGTAAGCCTAATAGATCTAAGTAAATTTTTAAGCAACCTATTCTCGGATGTTTAAAGTCAGTTATATTAAGAATCAATACTCCAAAAACAAGATGTATTTTAATTTTATGAACACATTAAAAAACCAATACTGTACCCTCTTTTATGGAATTCATTAGCATTTTTATAAGCAGTACACAGTTTAAGCAAATTGTATACCTTGATACTAATATTAATGCAACTTTTTTGCATTTATGCAAATTTGTGAGCTTTATTCTATTTTTTTTTTACTTAAAGGAAAATTTATTAAGTAAAGGGAGCCAAAAGGCAGTACAAGACAAAAAGTACAAAGTGTTAATAAAAAACTAGGACTCTTCCCTAGCTTCCAAACTTATGCACCACAAAAAAAGATGGCATAGGACATATCCCTAGCTCAAATACAAAACAAGAAATAACATCAACTAATACCATAAAACACATACAAATAGCTAGATAGCAAGATGAAAGTAATGAGTCAAAATTCAAACTGGAAACCCATGTATACTTCTGCATCATCAGAGATCAAAGGGACCAACCAATGACCTCCAAACCAGCACAATACACATAGGCTACCAGAAATCTAAGACTCACCACTCATCAAAGCAAATAAAAGAAAACCAGTCCATGCCATCCAATATATCATAAACCACCCAACATCCAACCAATAGAAACTCCACCAGTAATCCAACAATCAACCAAGAAGACCAAATACACCAATCATCAAATAAGCAAGGAAGTGCCAGAAAAGCTGTTTACGAGAATTTGCCTCCTTAAAAACCTTATTATGTAAAACCCAGAGGGTAAAACCATAAATAAGGACAAAAAGAGTGCAACATTCTCCCAAACCTTCCCAAAGATACCATCAATATCCAACAGATTCCATACCCTGTTACACTCCCAAAAACCAGTTCCAGCTTGAAACCAGTTAACCCAAACACCATCTAAAGAACTAATCATTATCATAATTATCCTTTAAGATCTTTTCCACCATTCTTCTATAATAATCATTCTTAATAACCTTCAAATCCCACATATTAGCAGCTTCCATAGAGTTAGAAGTGTACCTAATAGTCAATCCCAGAAGCTTCATTCTTACCTTCCCAACCACAATCTTGAATAAGCAGTCCTCATCTCTAAATTCCTTCCTGAAACATCTGAAGTTTCTTTCCTGCCATAAAAAATAAACACAAGCACCCAATACTAACCTCTGGATCACACTCCAGATAGAATTAGTAGCAGGTTTATTAGAGATAAAAGAAATAATACTTGCCCAATCATCTGAAATACCCTCAAGTTTAGCCATATGTTTACACTTTTCCCACAGTTTCTTCGAAAAAGGGCAAGAGAAGAACAGATGACTGTGAGATTCAGGTTCTCGATTACACAGATGACACACCCTATTCTGAATATCCATCCACTTAGAAATTCTATCAAGAGTTTTCAACCTGCCCTTAATCGCAACCCAAAGAATAAACGCGTGCCTAGGAATACATTGAGAATACCAAACATGTCTATACCAAATAACTTTCGGGCAATCCTCTCTCACAGCTTTCCACACCTCTTTAACAGAAAACTCCTTTTCCTTTCCATTTTTATCAATCCAAATAGCTTTATCTTCCACATCATTCATCAACTTAGGAACCGGAAAATTGGTAACTTCACTAAACCTATCATCCCAATCAATTGGCCAATCCCATTCATTATCCTTCACCATATCCCTGATTTTAGCTTTTAAACTCAAGTTAGCTTCTACAATAATTCTATGATTAATAAGCCTAATAAGTGGACCAGAAGGATTCCACTTATCAAACCATAAATTACAATCCAACCCATTACCAACCTTAACATACACAAACTTATTAACTTTGTCCCTAAGATCCAATAAACTATTCCAACTCCAAGAATAACCCATGTATATCTCCGGATCCCAAATATTTCCACCCTTTAACCAATAAATATTAACCCAACTAACCCATATAGATTTCTTTCTACAAGCAATGTTCCAAAGGTGTTTTGCCATAAGAGCAACATTCCACAGATGAGCAGATCTAAAGCCCAACCCCCCTTGACTCTTAGGTTTACAAACTTCTTTCCACGCAACACTCGCCATTCCCCTAATAGATTCCCCTCTAGTCCACAAAAATTTCTTAAGTATTCTATCAATATCATTACAAGTCTCCTTAGGTAACATGAATAGAGAAGACCAATAGACTTGAAGTGAGTTAAGAATAGAAGAAATAAGTTGTAGTCTACCAGAGAAAGAAAGTACCTTGTTTCTCCAGTCCCCAATTCTTTTCTTAATCACTTCAATTATGCACTTACAATCATTAGCAGACAATCTTTTAGACACCAAAGGTACACCCAAATATCTAATAGGCAGGACTCCTTCCTTGAATGAGCAGAGGATACGGTTAGGATAACGAACTTGAAACGCGGAGCCCGAGCGTTCGGCGAGCGAGTGGTTAGTGGCCAATAGCGCCCTAGTTGATGGCATTCCTCTCTGCGGCTGGCAAGGCATAACCAAACTAATATCAGCTTTCACAGGTTCAGCAACATTACCAAAAAAAGCCTCACTTTTTGCCAAACATGGAAGCAAACCAGAACTTAGTCAAAATTCATCCAACCCTCTTCTTAAAACTGACGCAGAAATAAGATCTCCATGACAGAGCATCAACAAGTCATCCGCAAAACACAAGCTGCTAATCTTTAATTCTTTACACCCCCAATGGTATTTAAAAAGTTTCTCAGCCCTAATTTGCCTCATAACCATCAGAGTTAGCACCTCCATAACTAAAGTAAAAAGATACCTGGAAATGGGGTCCCCTTATCTCAAACCTCTACCAGCTTTAAAGTATCCGTTAGGCTCACCATTAATACAAACAGAGAACGAAGCAGTTGTTAGAAACACCATGATCCAGTGTACCATAACAGGGTGGAACCCAAAGCATTTAAGAATGAATTCAAGAAACTGCCAACTAACGGTATCATACACTTTTTGTATATCTATTTTAAAGTCACACCTACTAGACCCACTCCAAGACTTCCAATTATATCCCCTCATAAACTCTTGAGCTAAAAGAACATTATCACTAATTTGCCTCCCTGGAATAAATGAACTTTGGTTCTCACCAACCAGCTCACTTAACACACCTTTAATCCTATTAGTAATGATTTTACTAATAGTTTTATAAACCACATTACAACAACTAATAGGCCTGTAATCAGAGACATATTTGGGAGAAATGATTTTAGGGATTAAAGAGATAATGGACGCGTTAACCTCTCCAAGAAGTTTTCCACTTCTGAAAAACTCTTTGACAGCCTCACAAGTATCATAACCCACCACCTTCCATGCAGCTTTGAAAAACTTAGATGTATAACCATCTGGACCTGACGCTTTGTTATCCTCAATGTCAAATAAAGCAGCCTTCACCTCCTCATCAGAAACAGGCTTGATAAGGTCAAAAGCAACTTCAGCATCCAATTTTTTAGTGAATAATGTGTGAGGCTCTTCAATAGGATAAACTTCACCACAGGTACCAAAGAAGCTTTTGAAATGGTTAACAAACTTGTTAACCATATCAGCACCATGAAGAACATTACCATCCATATCACGAACATCTTCAATCCTACTCTTAATAACTCTAGTCTTCACCACATTATGGAAATACGCACTGTTGAAGTCCCCCTCTTTCAACCACTGAATCTTAGACTTCTGTTTCAAAAGCAATTCCTCGTCTAATAACGCTCTCTTATAGGCAGCAACAAATAACGACTCTTCTTCCCTTAAAAAGCTATTAGAAGGATCATTACCCAAAGAACTTTGAACCCTATCCAACTCTTCTTTTAACTGCTTAACCTTAACACAAACATCCCCATTTTTCCTATTAAGATCTCTCATATGTTTTTTCAAGAATTTCAACCTCTTAGTAAGAATATACATAGCATATCCTTCTACTGGGACATTCCACTTACTCTCAACAACATCCAAAAACCCCTTATTCTCAGTTAAATAGTTCATGAATCTAAAAGCTTTATTCTTCTTACCTTCAACCTCAGGAACAATCAGAACAGCCGGGGAATGATCAGAGATATTGAAAGGCAGAAAGTTCGAAAAAGACACAGGATAATCATCCACAAACTTAGCATTAGCCAGAACTCTATCAAGCTTTTTAAGGACACCACTACTAGGATCATTCCTTTTTTGGATCCAAGTAAAAAACATCCCAGTAATCTTGACATCTTCAATACCTAAAAAGTCTACACAATTTCTAAAATCTTGAACTCCAAAACTTTTAATCCCAATACCATTAGAATTTTTGTTATAGTCAAGAATAACATTAAAGTCGCCAAGCAAAACCCACGGACAACTACCAGCCAGACTATAGTGATCCCGAAGATTCTCCCAAAGCAACTTCCTATCCTTAATATTAGTCTCCCCGTATACAAATGAGACATATATCAGTTTATCATCACACAACCTTCTAACTAGAAAGTGCATAACTTGACTATTCTGAGAGATCAGTTGGGCGCTAAAAACAGTATGATCCCACCCAACAACTATACTACACCCCTTTTTACTATCCACAGAATTCGACACCCAAACCCAATTACCAAAAACCACATCACATACTTTGTTCACAAACTTCTTCCTTAATTGTGTTTCTATAATACCACACATACTAATATTATTACTATAGATAAATTTCTTGACTTCATTTTGCTTCAGGGAATTACACATTCCCTGAATATTCCATGAAGCAATTTTAATCACCATATTAAACTTGGGATGAGATAGATGCCATATCACCTAGCATCTGAGAATCCACACCAACAACCACATTTGAAATCTCATCCTTAGTAATGAAATCTACAGTACCATAGGTTTCCGCTGCAACTTCATCTTTAATACCATCCATAACATCTTCATAAAACTAGTCCTGCACCATTTTATCCACCTTATGACCTATAATGGACTCATAATGTTGGATCATTTCCTCTGTCCAATTTTCCTTGACTGCATCAGTCAATTCAAGTTCATTCAAATAGAATAAATCAACCTCTGCAATCTGTTTTAATTTCACCCATTGCATAATCTCGGACAACTTATCTCTATACATATCATCATACACCTGTATAAAGGCTTGGTTCTGAGTAAGATCATTACCTTTCATTAATTCCATGCTTTTCTTTTCTGCTTCCTCCTTAGCAATCATCGCCACATTCCTATTTCCATAAACTATATCTTTTTGTAGTTTTGCAATCCTCCCCTTTAGTTCCCCAATTTTAGTAGCCTTTACCTTCGCAACCTGAGATTCTTCCCAAAACGATATCGAATCATCAGTCCATCTACTCTTATCATCATCGGATATCTTCATATCTAACATACAAGCCATATCAATTTTCTTCTTCAAATACTCCCATTCCTGAATTCCTACTTCAATTTTATCATTAGCCAACACATCAAACTTATTACTTGTTTTAATAACTTCTTGTTCCACTTTCTTATCCTTGCCATTTCCACTAATTCCAACATTATTATTCTTTTTCTCATTCTCAGTCACATTTCTTTCATTCCTCATAACGTCTTCCCCATTCTTCTTCTCAACACTACCTCTAATAGGAGCCTCTTTAACATTAACACCAGTATTATATCTTTGAGCCATTCCTCCTCTTCCGTTTAATCCACCTCTGCCTCTATAATTAAACCCACCCCGATAACCATAACTCTGAACACCAGTAGGCCTGCTGGTACTAGCACCATTCTTATCCACTTTCCTCGTTTCATGCCATACTTCCTTCTCCTTATTCTTCTCAGTTACACTAGAAACCTTAGGCGTCTTCTCTGCCACTTCCTTAGCTAACTCCTCCTCAGTCCATACCCTAACCTTACAAGCTTTATAATCGTACCCAAACACTTTACAATGAGTACATAACGGTGGTCTCCAATCATATCCAACCCTCAAGTTCATAGACTTACCCAACTTATTATAACAAATCTCTACAGACTCAGGAAGCTCCCTAGACGCATCCACCTCCACAAGCACTCTAGCAAAACTCGCTCTCCCATAGGCTCTTAAACACATAGATTCTGTTATCCTATCCATAATAATAGGATTTCCAACACTACTAGCAATCCCGCTAATGCCCTCAGTATTCCACGCTTCTAACGGCACACTGTAAATCTTCACCCATATAGGAACTTTTGATGGCTCAGGTTTCACCATACACAATCCCGCTTCCCACTTCTGAACAAAGAATGGCTTTCCATCAACTAACCACGGGCCATTCTCAAGTACATAATTCAACCCTTCATCAGATTTGAACTTAATAAAATGAAGACCACATTCATTGACTAAAATTTCATCAACATGATATGGCCTCCACATCTTTCTAAGATGCCCTGATATTTCCCTATAACTCATATTCACACCCACAAAGTAACCCACTAAAGTCATACACCAGTTCTTGCTTCCTACCTCAATTACCGGATCCATATCAACCACTTTTCTACCAAATTCATTAACCCTTAATGGAAATTCAGACAATTTATTCCCCAAACCCCTAATAGTTCCCTGAAAAGCATTAATAAAAGAAACAGGTTTCTTACCATTAACACTATCCACCATTTCAGTATCCTTTCCATTCATATTTCCACCATTGCTACGACTTTCTTTACCAACAACTTCACTTAAACTAGGCCACTTACTTCCACTATTCTCACCACTCTTATTAGCCAAATTCCCATCATTCAAAACAGCCTTACCAACATTACTAGTACTACCAACATTGTTCAAACCAGGGTTAAGTACAGGGTTTTCATGAAAAGGAACAGGCATTTCATTAGGAACATTACTAGGTTTGCTAACAATGTTTTCAAAATTCTTAACCATACCATTACCCTTGTTAATAGCCACATACTTTTGAGAATTACCTTGTACACCAGCCACAGAAGTAACACCAATATCACTTCCCCTAGACACATCAGTACTCTGCCCATTTACAACCTTCATACCCTGATTAACCACCCCTGTATCAGATTTCATAACAACCTTCTTCAAGCTTTGAGACCCACTATCAAGCTCAACCTCAGTAACTTCCTCCTTAACCTCCAACTCCTCATCATTAGCTTCCATATCTTCAGTACCATCATCCCCATACTCTAAACTATCCATTTCTTTAATTAATTTCCTATTCCTAGCATTACCCTTCTTAGAACCCTTCTTAGACAACTTAGAAATCACATTAATACCCTTCAAAGATAGATTCGCATCATTACTATAATTCCTAGTAGTCCTTTTGGGACGTACAACATCACTTGACTGAGTTGGGGGAGGTACGAAATTAGGGTTTGTGGGATCTGGTTCATTCATGGTGGGATTGATGTTTGGTGGACACGAAATCAGTTATAGAAACTACATAATCAACAATTTAAATAGCAGAAATGGATTTGGGGAAAAGGATGGATGAAATGTTTTTGATATGATTGGATAACGGAAATAACGAAAAAATGAATGGTAATAAATGGGGAGATCCGGCTACTATTCTTATGAGATTATTATATCAAAACATAGATTATGAACAGTAGATTCATAATCAAAAAACAATAATAAAATTCAAAGGTTAGATTAAAAATAGATGATGAATTACTTAATAAAATTGCTTAGGGTTTTTAGAGAGAGAAAGTAACTTTATTCTATTTTTGTAATATACATACCATTTTTGTGAACTTTATACATTTTTTGCAAAAATTAATTTTAGTTAACTTTTACACAATGTTTATGTATATTATACTACTTTTGTGACTTTTATTCACATTATTTTGAATTTAAACCCATTATTGAAGTGTGCATTATTTAAGTTAGTTATTTTGAAGTTTCGTACTCATGTACTTAGTTTTCAAAATTGAGGTTTACTTGAGCAATTATGATATATGTGACTAAAATCTCTCGATCAATTCCGAATATAGAAGACACAAATATCGTCTTTCTTATATCAAACTAAACATATTTAACAAAAATAAGGAGAGACTGCAACACCGCAACAACACATGACCAAAAAAGATAACTATTTTGTCTCACAGGTGTCATTTTTGAAGGCTAAAAATTTTACTTTATGAGGAAACTAAACTATATATGTAAGCTCACTACATTACTTTAATACAAATATAAGCCCAATAGATATAAGTAAATTTTTAAGCAAACTATTGTCGGATGTTTAAAGTCAATTATATTAAGAATCAATTCTGAAAAAACAAGATGTATTTTAATTTTATGAACATACCGAAAAACAATACTGTACCCTCTTTTATGGAATTCATTAGCCGTTTTATAATCATTACACCGTTTAAGCAAATTATATTTAGGGTTTCGTGTTTGGGGTTTGGGGTTTAGGGTTTGGGGATGGGGGTTGGGGTTGGAGTTAGGGTTGGGGGTTTTGGGTTTGGGGTTTGGGGTTTCAGGATTGGGGTTTGGGGTTTCGGGTTTTGGGTGTAGGGTTTGGGGTTGGGGTTAGATGTCAGGGGTTTGGGGTTTCGGGTTATGGGTTTTGGGTTTCGGGTTTCAAGTTTTGGGTTTGGGGTTTCGGGTTTCAGGTTCCGAGTTTTGGGTTGGGGTAGAGGGTTTCGGGTTTCAGGTTTCAGATTTGGGGTTTGGGGTTTGGGGTTGGGGGTTGGGGGTTATGGGTTGGGGGATTCGGGTTTCTGGTTTCGGGCTTCGGGCTACGGGTTTTAGGTTTCGGGTTTGGGGTTTCAGGTATTGGGTTTCGGATTTTGGGATTGGGGTTTCGGGTTTGGGGTTTGGGATTTCGGGTTTGAGGTTTGGGGTTTCGGGGTTTGTGTTTCGGGTTTTGGGTTTCGGGTTTGGGCTTTGTGGTTGGGGGTTGGGGGTTTGGGGTTTCGGGTTGGAGGTTTCGAATTTTGGGTTTCAGGTTTGGGTTTCAGGTTTCAGGTTTGTGGTTTGTGGTTTCGGGTTTCGGGTTTCGGGTTTCGGGTATCGGGTATCGGGTTTTGGGTATCGGGTTTTGGGTTTCAGGTTTCGGTTTCGGGTTCGGGGTTTAGGCTTTTGGGTTTAGGGTGTACAAACATAAGCCTAATAGATCTAAGTAAATTTTAAGCAACCAATTCTCGGATCTTTAAAGTCAGTTATATTAAGGATCAATACTCAAAAAACAAAATGTATTTTAATTTTATGAACACAGTAAAAAACCAATACTGTACCCTCTTTTATGGAATTCATTAGCCTTTTTATAAGCAGTACACCGTTTAAGCAAATTATATACCTTGATACTGATATTAATGCAACTTTTTTGCATGTATGCAAATTTGTGAACTTTATTCTATTTTTGTAACATACATACCATTTTTGGGAACTTTATACATTTTTTGCAAAAATTAATTTTAGTTAACTTTTACACAATGTTTGTGTATATTATACTACTTTTGTGACTTTCATTCACATTATTTTGAATTTAAACCCATTATTGAAGTGTGCATTATTTAAGTTAGTTATTTTCAAGTTTCGTACTCATGTACTTAGTTTTCAAAACTGAGGTTTACTTGTGCGATTATGATATATGTGACTAAAATCTCTCGATCAATTCCGAATATAGAAGACACAAATATCGTCTTTCTTATATCAAACCAAACATATTAAACAAAAATAAGGTGAGACTGCAACACCGCAACAACACATGACCGAAAAAGATAACTATTTTGTCTCACGGGTGTCATTTTTGAAGGCTAAAAATTTTACTTTATGAGGAAACTAAGCTATATATGTAAACTCACTAGATTACTATAATACAAATATAAGCCCAATAGATATAAGTAAATTTTTAAGCAAACTATTGTCGGATGTTTAAAGTCAATTGTATTAAGAATCAATTCTCAAAAAACAAGATGTATTTTAATTTTATGAACATACCAAAAAAACAATATTGTACCCTCTTTTATGGAATTCATTAGCCGTTTGATAATCATTACACCGTTTAAGCAAATATATTTAAGGTTTCGTGTTTGGGGTTTGGGGTTTAGGGTTTGGGGATGGGGTTGGGGTTGGAGTTAGGGTTGGGGGTTTTGGGTTTGGGGTTTGGGGTTGCGGGATTGGGGTTTGGGGTTTGGGGTTTGGGGTTTCGAGTGTGGGGTTTGGGGTTGGGGTTAGGGGTCAGGGGTTTGGGGTTTTGGGTTTCGGGTTTCTGGTTTTAGGTTTCGGGTTTCAAGTTTTGGGTTTGGGATTTCAGGTTTCGGGTTTTGAGTGACGAGTTGGGGTTGGGGTTGGGGGTTGGGGGTTTCGGGTTTTGGGTTTCTGGATTCAGATTTGCGGTTTGGGGTTTTGGGTTTGGGGTTGGGGGTTGTGGGTTGGGGGATTCGGGCATCGGGTTTTAGGTTTGGGGTTTGGGGTTTCAGGTATCGGGTTTGGGGTTTGGGGTTTGGAGTTTGGGGTTTCCGGTTTGGGGTTTGGTGTTTCGGGTTTCGGGTTTCGGGTTTTGTGTTTCGGGTTTTGGGTTTCGGGTTTGGGGTTTGGGCTTTTGGGTTGGGGGTTAGGGGTTTCGGGTTGGAGGTTTCGAGTTTCGGGTTTCAGGTTTCGGGTTTCGGGTTTCGGGTTTCGGGTTTCTGGTTTCTGGTTTCTGGTTTCGGGTTTCGGGTTTCGGGTATCGGGTTTTGGGTTTCAGGTTTTCGTTTCGGGTTTGGGGTTTAGGGTTTGGGGTTTAGGGTTTACAAACATAAGCCTAATAGATCTAAGTAAATTTTAAGCAACCTATTCTCGGATGTTTAAAGTCAGTTATATTAAGGATCAATACTCAAAAAACAAAATGTATTTTAATTTTATGAGCCCAGTAAAAAACCAATACTGTACCCTCTTTTATGGAATTCATTAGCCTTTTTATAAGCAGTACACCGATTCAGCAAATTATATACCTTGATACTGATATTAATGCAACTTTTTTGCATGTATGCAAATTTGTGAACTTTATTCTATTTTTGTAATATAAATACCATTTTTGTGAACTTTATACATTTTTTGCAAAAATTAATTTTAGTTAACTTTTACATAATGTTTATGTATATTATACTACTTTTGTGACTTTTATTCACATTATTTTGAATTTAAACCCATTATTGAAGTGTGCATTATTTAAGTTAGTTATTTTGAAGTTTCGTACTCATGTACTTAGTTTTCAAAATTGAGGTTTACTTGAGCAATTATGATATATGTGACTAAAATCTCTCGATCAATTCCGAATATAGAAGACACAAATATCGTCTTTCTTATATCAAACTAAACATATTTAACAAAAATAAGGAGAGACTGCAACACCGCAACAACACATGACCGAAAAAGATAACTATTTTGTCTCACAGGTGTCATTTTTGAAGGCTAAAAATTTTACTTTATGAGGAAACTAAACTATATATGTAAGCTCACTACATTACTTTAATACAAATATAAGCCCAATAGATATAAGTAAATTTTTAAGCAAACTATTGTCGGATGTATAAAGTCAATTATATTAAGAATCAATTCTCAAAAAACAAGATGTATTTTAATTTTATGAACATACCGAAAAACAATACTGTACCCTCTTTTATGGAATTCATTAGCCGTTTTATAATCATTACACCGTTTAAGCAAATTATATTTAGGGTTTCGTGTTTGGGGTTTGGGGATGGGGGTTGGGGTTGGAGTTAGGGTTGGGGGTTTTGGGTTTGGGGTTTGGGGTTTCAGGATTGGGGTTTGGGGTTTCGGGTTTCGGGTTTCGGGTGTAGGGTTTGGGGTTGGGGTTAGGTGTCAGGGGTTTGGGGTTTCGGGTTTCGGGTTATGGGTTTTGGGTTTCGGGTTTCAAGTTTTGGGTTTGGGGTTTCGGGTTTCAGGTTCTGAGTTTTGGGTTGGGGTAGGGGGTTTCGGGTTTCAGGTTTCAGATTTGGGGTTTGGGGTTTGGGGTTGGGGGTTGGGGGTTATGGGTTGGGGGATTCGGGTTTCTGGTTTCGGGCTTCGGGCTACGGGTTTTAGGTTTCGGGTTTGGGGTTTCAGGTATTGGGATTCGGATTTTGTGATTGGGGTTTCGGGTTTGGGGTTTGGGGTTTCGGGTTTGAGGTTTCGGGTTTCGGGTTTGTGTTTCGGGTTTTGGGTTTCGGGTTTGGGCTTTGTGGTTGGGGGTTGGGGGTTTGGGGTTTCGGGTTGGAGGTTTCGAATTTTGGGTTTCAGGTTTCAGGTTTCAGGTTTGGGTTTCAGGTTTCAGGTTTGTGGTTTGTGGTTTCGGGTTTCGGATTTCGTGTATCGGGTATCGGGTTTTGGGTATCAGGTTTTAGGTTCCAGGTTTCGGTTTCGGGTTCGGGGTTTAGGCTTTTGGATTTAGGGTTTACAAACATAAGCCTAATAGATCTAAGTAAATTTTAAGCAACCAATTCTCGGATGTTTAAAGTCAGTTATATTAAGGATCAATACTCAAAAAACAAAATGTATTTTAATTTTATGAACACAGTAAAAAACCAATACTGTACCCTCTTTTATGGAATTCATTAGCCTTTTTATAAGCAGTACACCGTTTAAGCAAATTATATACCTTGATACTGATATTAATGCAACTTTTTTGCATGTATGCAAATTTGTGAACTTTATTCTATTTTTGTAACATACATACCATTTTTGAGAACTTTATACATTTTTTGCAAAAATTAATTTTAGTTAACTTTTACACTATGTTTGTGTATATTATACTACTTTTGTGACTTTTATTCACATTATTTTGAATTTAAACCCATTATTGAAGTGTGCATTATTTAAGTTAGTTATTTTCAAGTTTCGTACTCATGTACTTAGTTTTCAAAATTGATGTTTACTTGTGCAATTATGATATATGTGACTAAAATCTCTCGATCAATTCCGAATATAGAAGACACAAATATCGTCTTTCTTATATCAAACCAAACATATTAAACAAAAATAAGGTGAGACTGCAACACCGCAACAACACATGACCGAAAAAGATAACTATTTTGTCTCACGGGTGTCATTTTTGAAGGCTAAAAATTTTACTTTATGAGGAAACTAAGCTATATATGTAAACTCACTAGATTACTATAATACAAATATAAGCCCAATAGATATAAGTAAATTTTTAAGCAAACTATTGTCGGATGTTTAAAGTCAATTGTATTAAGAATCAATTCTCAAAAAACAAGATGTATTTTAATTTTATGAACATACCGAAAAAACAATATTGTACCCTCTTTTATGGAATTCATTAGCCGTTTGATAATCATTACACCGTTTAAGCAAATATATTTAGGGTTTCGTGTTTGGGGTTTGGGGTTTAGGGTTTGGGGATGGGGGTTGGGGGTTTTGGGTTTGGGGTTTGGGGTTTCGGGATTGTGGTTTGGGGTTTGGGGTTTGGGGTTTGGGGTTTCGAGTGTGGGGTTTGGGGTTGGTGTAACACCCCCAAAATACCGCAGCGGAAGACTGTGTCATAGGGGTGCTACTTCATAATACAAAGTACAAGTTATAGAAAACGAACTCTAAATGAGACGTTTTGAAAAGTTACCATTTGATTAATGAATTCAAAGTTACAAACATGAGATTCCAAAGTATGATACATAAATGTATACAAAGTTTTGAATGGTAAATGATAAAAGCATAAGTCTTCAGAACATTCAGCTTGACTCTAAGTTCCACGCACTAGCTATCTCCTTACTAACCTGAGATAAACATGCTAAAGTGTCAACACAATGGTTGGTGAGTTCATAGAGTTTGTCTTAAAACAGTTGAAAAAGCCTTAAAGAATGATCACACAGCAAAGGCATCATGAATCCACTCAGTTACAAGTCCTGCCATAAGAGACTTGTAACCTGTGTGTTCACAACCCACTGCTAACATATAGTATAATAAAGACATGTATAAGTTCATCAAAACAATTAAGCAATTAGTAGTGAGTCTCTACTTCATCTCCGAAGACCTCACTTAGGAGCCAATTCCCAAAGACAACTGGGAGCCACTTTCCAAAGAAAACTGGGAGCCACTTCCCAAAGATAAAAGTTTGCTGGGAGCCACTTCCCAAAGATAAAAGATTACTGGGAGCCACTTCCCAAAGTATAAAACAGTCATGTATGTATGAAATCAAGTATAATGCAATCAAGTATAAGACAATCAAGTATGAAACAATCAAGTATAAATGTTTAAGAGTATTTGTACAAGTAAGCAAGTAGTTGAGCATGTATCCCCCCCAAGAGTTAAAACAAGTATGAAAAGAGTAGGGGCTATGACTCACCTTAAGCTTATGTAATGAGAAATGATAGTGGTAGTCGAATCGCGAAAGTCTCTAAGAGCAGCCTATAATAGAACGTTGCGACTTAGGTTTGGAGTAACGTCTAAGATTACGAAGAATTCCCAATATATGTCTTGCATAATGTTCATGATGTAGTACTTAGTATATAGTGTAAGTCTTTGAATATAAATGGTTTATGAAACATGTATAGTTTGTACATCTCTTACTACCGTTCGGGCCGACATAATTCAGAAGTCATGGAGTAAACGTTCGAGGAGCCAGGACACTTTAATTCGTAAATCCACAACTCATCTCGACGGCTTACTTAATGAACTCCTCACAGCAGGCTCCCTACTATTGTAGTATTTGATAACATATATATATATATAAGCTTTTTGATCTTTAAAAGTTATATGGTCTTTAGCCGTGGCTTTTCCGTGACCTTGGTCATTGTTACCATGGTCTTGAGACTCAACCTTGGCTTTAGCCATGGTTGTGGTCTCGGCTTTAGGTCATTAGACCTTTTGGTCTCATCTAAATATAATCATTATATAGTAACTTTGGTCTAAAAATGGGCTGTTAAGAATTTGAAGAAATTATCACTCGGAAAGCGTTTTCAGGGCTCGAGCTTCTTTGTTCCTGAACGAAAACGTCGTTCCGGACAACTTTCGTGTTTTAACTTTTTGATGAATCAGACCAGAAGTTGGACTTTCAAAAATCAAAATTTGATCAAAATGCTATTTAGGCAGTTTTGCCGTTTTGGTTTCGCTAACTTCAAATGGTCATAACTTTTGACTCGTGTACTCATTTTGGGTGATTCAAATTGCTATGTTTTCCTTGTTAAGTCCTCTATAACAGTAAGTAAGTGTCAAATATCATAGTTGTACTATTTTGGTCGTGGTTCTCCATAAAAATCACTAGTTTGCTTGTTTACTTGTCATAAGTTAACATATGTATACCAATACTTGTTTTATCCATTTTTAAACATCATGAACACAATAACAAGAACATATATAGCATGAAAGAACCATAATAAGCATGAAAATGATATTGAGCAAGAAAGTGTATAAGGGTTTGCTTACAACTTTTGGCTTTCTAAAGAAAGGAAGTCAAGTATAGAACTAGGACACTAAACCTAAGCTTGTAAACCCTTCACCATGACTCTTGTAACCCTTGCTAGCCTTGATCTAACCCTTGTGAAAACCATTTAACTTCAGCCCTAGTAACCTTGTGTAGCTCCTAATTCAACCATGGAATCACCAAACAAACTTAAGAACTAGGTAGAGAATACTAAGACCTTGAACTTTGTAGTGTAACTTGTATATTGAAGATCAAAGGATCATGGTGCTAGGATTAAAGGGTGTGGTGTTTTTATTGATGAAGAAAGGAAGAAGAATGAGTTTTCTAAGTCATGAATGAGTTATTTATATAGGCTAGGATGAGGAGGTTAGGAAAGTGCCTAAACTTGGTGACAAAGTTGTAAATAAGTATGATCTAATGGCTAAAGTCATGAGATAATGCCACAAGTGTGAATCCCCCCCCCCTAGTGGCGGTTCATAAGGGATAAGGGTGACTAGATGAGTAGTCATGGTCTTTGGATGATAATATCCTAAGTATGTAGCTAGTTTTGACTCCGTAAATTGCTAACCGTAAGTTGTTAAGTCACGAAACGTAAAACCGGGTATCCTAAAAATATGAAACTTATAAATATGGTAGAACTTATCAATATACTCCATAATAAAATATAAAATGAGTGGTAGGATCTATCGGGTGCTAAAACCCTGCTAAAAACTGGAAACACGGGTCTAAAACGCGTAATTCGCGTAAAACGCTGAACTGGAAAATGTAAAATTCCGAAACTTTTGGAATTGTCCTAAAATGAGAGAAAATCATATTTCTATTGTTTATAATGTTTTATGGACATATCGGGATGCTGGAATGACGTTTAAACATAAAAGTAAATCTCGGACACGGCTTTGTGATTTTTGCAGAAATGATCCGACGAGCGTCAAACTCTCGGATTATCGTTAAAATAGTTTAACTTACGAGAATATGAAATAAAAATTTCTGAGATGAATAGTGAAAAGTGAATAGTAAAAGTGAATAGTAAAATTTTCGGGAATAAAAGTTAACCTGAAAATGCGAATTGTTACAGTCTCTACCCCTTAAGGAGAACTTTGTCCCGATGTTCAGTTGATGTTTACTACTTACGGTGTGTCTAAAAGAATTCGGGATTTCAGGATCTCTAAAATAGTGGTGTTCACGCTGATTTGTCTAAGGTTCTGGTTAAGGAGTTGTATCGGCTACAATTAAGCCCACTTATTTATAACACATTACTTACATAAAGAAGCGTCCAAATTTATGTAAGTAAGGTCTCATAAACTTATGGTTCGGTGATTTATAATTTCTTTATTTAAATGAAGAGGCGTCCCAATCCATTTAAATAAGGAGATTCTAAATCATCCTACTTAAGAATTTCCGACACAAAATCCACCTTCTGAGGTCGATAGTAAGATAATCAAGTCATCAAATCCCTAAAGCTAAGCAATAATATTATTTAACTCAAATCTTGTGTCTCATCAAACAAGAACTGTCACAAGATCAAGTTAAATAATTAGTTATTACTGAGCTCCATGTTTTTAATGACTCGACGAATCTCTGGGGCTCCTTATAATACTAAAGTCACATCAACTAACAGTGTGGAACTAAACCAACAACTACCAAGAAGCGTATGTGTATGTAGTGTGTGTAAGGCAAATAAAGAGGAGAGTCTCAACGTATAAAGTAGTTATAGTCTAGGCACTAAATGCAACCTAGTTCTCTATAACCAAGGCTCTGGTACCAATCTGTAACACCCCCAAAATACCGCAGCGGAAGATTGTGTCATAGGGGTGCTACTTCATAATACAAAGTACAAGTTATAGAAAACGAACTCTAAATGAGACGTTTTGAAAAGTTACCATTTGATTAATGAATTCAAAGTTACAAACATGAGAATCCAAAGTATGATACATAAATGTATACAAAGTTTTGAATGGTAAATGATAAAAGCATAAGTCTTCAGAATATTCAGCTTGACTCTAAGTTCCACGCACTAGCTATCTCCTTACTAACCTGAGATAAACATGCTAAAGTGTCAACACAATGGTTGGTGAGTTCATAGAGTTTGTCTTAAAACAGTTGAAAAAGCCTTAAAGAATGATCACACAGCAAAGGCATCATGAATCCACTCAGTTACAAGTCCCGCCATAAGAGACTTGTAACCTGTGTGTTCACAACCCACTGCTAATATATAGTATAATAAAGACATGTATAAGTTCATCAAAACAATTAAGCAATTAGTAGTGAGTCTCTACTTCATCTCTGAAGACCTCACTTACGAGCCAATTCCCAAAGACAACTGGGAGCCACTTCCCAAAGAAAACTGGGAGCCACTTCCCAAAGATAAAAGTTTGCTGGGAGCCACTTCCCAAAGATAAAAGATTACTGGGAGCCACTTCCCAAAGTATAAAACAGTCATGTATGTATGAAATCAAGTATAATGCAATCAAGTATAAGACAATCAAGTATGAAACAATCAAGTATAAATGTTTAAGAGTATTTGTACAAGTAAGTAAGTAGTTGAGCATGTATCCCCCCCAAGAGTTAAAACAAGTATGAAAAGAGTAGGGGCTATGACTCACCTTAAGCTTATGTAATGAGAAATGATAGTGGTAGTCGAATCGCGAAAGTCTCTAAGAGCAGCCTATAATAGAACGTTGCGACTTAGGTTTGGAGTAACGTCTAAGATTACGAAGAATTGCCAATATATGTCTTGCATAATGTTCATGATGTAGTACTTAGTATATAGTATAAGTCTTTGAATATAAATGGTTTATGAAACATGTATAGTTTGTACATCTCTTACTACCGTTCGGGCCGACATAATTCAGAAGTCATGGAGTAAACGTTCGAGGAGCCAGGACACTTTAATTCGTAAATCCACAACTCATCTCGACGGCTTACTTAATGAACTCCTCACATGAGGCTCTCTACTATTGTAGTATTTGATAACATATATATATATATATAAGCTTTTTGATCTTTAAAAGTTATATGGTCTTTAGCCGTGGCTTTGCCGTGACCTTGGTCATTGTTACCATGGTCTTGAGACTCAACCTTGGCTTTAGCCATGGTTGTGGTCTCGGCTTTAGGTCATTAGACCTTTTGGTCTCATCTAAATATAATCATTATATAGTAACTTTGGTCTAAAAATGGGCTGTTAAGAATTTGAAGAAATTATCACTCGGAAAGCGTTTTCAGGGCTCGAGCTTCTTTAACCCTGAACGAAAACGTCGTTCCGGACAACTTTCGTGTTTTAACTTTTTGATGAATCAAGCCAGAAGTGGGACTTTCAAAAATCAAAATTTGATCAGAATGCTATTTAGGCAGTTTTGCCGTTTTGGTTTCGCTAACTTCAAATGGTCATAACTTTTGACTCGTGTACTCGTTTTGGGTGATTCAAATTGCTATGTTTTCCTTGTTAAGTCCTCTATAACAGTAAGTAAGTGTCAAATATCATAGTTGTACTATTTTGGCCGTGGTTCTCCATAAAAATCACTAGTTTGCTTGTTTACTTGTCATAAGTTAACATATGTATACCAATACTTGTTTTATCCATTTTTCAACATCATGAACACAATAACAAGAACATATATAGCATGAAAGAACCATAATAAGCATGAAAATGATATTGAGCAAGAAAGTGTATAAGGGTTTGCTTACAACTTTTGGCTTTCTAAAGAAAGGAAGTCAAGTATAGAACTAGGACACTAAACCTAAGCTTGTAAACCCTTCACCATAACTCTTGTAACCCTTGCTAGCCTTGATCTAACCCTTGTGAAAACCATTTAAATTCAGCCCTAGTAACCTTGTGTAGCTCCTAATTCAACCATGGAATCACCAAACAAACTTAAGAACTAGGTAGAGAATACTAAGACCTTGAACTTTGTAGTGTAACTTGTATATTGAAGATCAAAGGATCATGGTGCTAGGATTAAAGGGTGTGGCGTTTTTATTGATGAAGAAAGGAAGAAGAATGAGTTTTCTAAGTCATGAATGAGTTATTTATATAGGCTAGGATGAGGAGGTTAGGAAAGTGTTAGGAAAGTGCCTAAACTTGGTGACAAAGTTGTAAATAAGTATGATCTAATGGCTAAAGTCATGAGATGATGCCACAAGTGTGAATCCCCCCCCCTAGTGGCGGTTGATAAGGGATAAGGGTGACTAGATGAGTAGTCATGGTCTTTGGATGATAATATCCTAAGTATGTAGCTAGTTTTGACTCCGTAAATTGCTAACCGTAAGTTGTTAAGTCACGAAACGTAAAACCGGGTATCCTAAAAATATGAAACTTATAAATATGGTAGAACTTATCAATATACTCCATAATAAAATATAAAATGAGTGGTAGGATCTATCGGGTGCTAAAACCCTGCTAAAAACTGGAAACACGGGTCTAAAACGCGTAATTCGCGTAAAACGCTGAACTGGAAAATGTAAAATTCCGAAACTTTTGGAATTGTCCTAAAATGAGAGAAAATCATATTTCTATTGTTTATAATGTTTTATGGACATATCGGGATGCTGGAATGACGTTTAAACCTAAAAGTAAATCTCGGACACGGCTTTGTGATTTTTGCAGAAATGATCCGACGAGCGTCAAACTCTCGGATTATCGTTAAAATAGTTTAACTTACGAGAATATGAAATAAAAATTTCGGAGATGAATAGTGAAAAGTGAATAGTAAAAGTGAATAGTAAAAAGTGAATAGTAAAATTTTCGGGAATAAAAGTTAACCTGAAAATGCGAATTGTTACAGTTGGGGTTAGGGGTCAGGGGTTTGGGGTTTGGGGTTTTGGGTTTCGGGTTTCTGGTTTTAGGTTTCGGGTTTCAAGTTTTGGGTTTGGGATTTCAGGTTTCAGGTTTTTAGTAACGGGTTGGGGTTGGGGTTGGGGGTTGGAGGTATCGGGTTTCGGGTTTCTGGTTTCAGATTTGCGGTTTGGGGTTTTGGGTTTGGGGTTGGGGGTTGTGGGTTGGGGGATTCGGGCATCGGGTTTTAGGTTTCGGGTTTGGGGTTTCAGGTATCGGGTTTGGGGTTTGGGGTTTCGGGTTTGGTGTTTCTGGTTTCGGGTTTCGGGTTTGAGGTTTGGGGTTTCGGGTTTTGTGTTTCGGGTTTTGGGTTTCGGGTTTGGGGTTTGGGCTTTTGGGTTGGGGGTTAGGGGTTTCGGGTTGGAGGTTTCGAGTTTCGAGTTTCAGGTTTCGTGTTTGGGGTTTGGGGTTTCGGGTTTCTGGTTTCTGGTTTCGGGTATCGGGTATCGGGTTTCGGGTATTGGGTTTTGGGTTTCGGGTTTCGGTTTCGGTTTTGGAGTTTGGGGTTTAGGCTTTTGGCTTTAGGGTTTACAAACGTAAGCCTAATAGATCTAAGTAAATTTTTAAGCAACCTATTCTCGGATGTTTAAAGTCAGTTATATTAAGAATCAATACTCAAAAAACAAGATGTATTTTAATTTTATGAACACACAAAATAACCAATATTGTACCCTCTTTTATGGAATTCATTAGCATTTTTATAAGCAGTACACCGTTTAAGCAAATTATATACCTTGATACTGATATAAATGCAACTTTTTTGCATGTATGCAAATTTGTCAACTTTATTCTATTTTTTTTTTACTTAAAGGTAAATTTATTAAGTAAAGGGAGCCAAAAGGCTAAACAAGACAAAAAGTACAAAGTGTTAATAAAAGACTAGGACACTTCCCTAGCTTCCACACTTATGCACCACAAAACAAGATGGCATAGGACATATCCCTAGCTCAATACCAAAACAATAAATAACATCAACTAATACTATAAAAATCCATACAAATAGCAGGATAGCAAGATGAAAGTAATGAGTCAAAATTCAAACTAGAAACCCAAGTATACTTCTGCATCATCAGAGATCAAAGGGACCAACCAATGACCTCCAAACCAGCACAATACACATAGGCTACTAGAAATCTAAGACTCACCACTCATCAAAGCCAAAAACAGAAAACCAGCCCATGCCATCTAATATATCAGAAACCACCCAGCATCCAACCAATAGAAACTCCACCAGAAATCCAGCAATTCAACCAAGAAAACCAATTACTTCAACATCAAATAAGCAAGGAAGTGCCAGAAAAGCTGTTTACAAGAATTTGCCTCCTTAAAAACCTTATTATGTAAAACCTAGAGGGTAAAACCATAAATAAGGACAAAAAGAGTGCAACATTCTCCCAAACCTTCCCAAATATACCATCAATCTCCAACAGATTCCATACCCTATTACACTCCCAAAAACCAGTTCCAGCTTGAAACCAGTTAACCCAAACACCATCCATAGCACTAATCATTATCATAATTATGCTTCAAGATCTCTTCCGCCATTCTTCTATAGTATTCATCTTTAATAATCTTTAAATCCCAAATATTAGCAGCTTCAATGGAGTTAGGAGAATACCTAATATTAAGACCCAGAAGCTTTAATCTCACAGTCCCAACCACAGTCTTGAGTAAACTGTCCACATCTCTAAACTCCTTCCTGAAACATCTGAAGTTTCTTTCCTGCGAAACAAAATAAACACAAGCACCCAACACTAATCTCTGGATCACACTCCAGATAGAATTAGTAGCAGGTTTATTAGAGATAAAAGAAATAATACTAGCCCAATCATTTGAGATATCCTCAAGTTTAGCCATAAGATTACACTTTTCCCAAAGTCTCTTCGAAAACGGGCAGAGGAAGAACAGATGACTGTGAGATTCAAGTTCATGATTACATAGATGACACACCATACTCTGAACATCCACCCACTTAGAAATTCTATCAAGAGTTTTCAACCTGCCCTTAATCGCAACCCAAAGAATAAACGCGTGCCTTGGGATACATTGTGAATACCAAACATGTCTATACTAAATCACTTTTGGGCCATCCTCTCAAACAGCTTTCCATACCTCTTTAACAGAAAATTCCTTATCCTTTCCATTTTTATCAACCCAAATAGCTTTATCATCCAACTCATTAATCAACTTAGGAACCGGAACATTAGTAACTTCACTAAACCTATCACTCCAATCAATAGGCCAATCCCATTCATTATCCTTCACCATATCACTGACTTTAGCTTTTAAACTCAAATTAGCTTCAACAATAATACTATGATTAATATATCTAATAAGCAGACCAGAATGATGCCACTTATCAAACCATAAGTTACAACCCCTCCCATTACCAACTTTAACATACACAAAACTCTTAACTTTGTCTCTAAGATCCAATAAACTATTCCAACTCCATGAATAACCCCTATATATCTCCGGATCCCAAATATTTCCACCCTTTAACCAATAAATATTAACCCAACTAACCCATATAGATTTCTTTCTACTAGCAATGTTCCAAAGGTGTTTGGCCATAAGAGCAACATTCCACTGATGAGCAGATCTCAAACCTAACCCCCCTTGACTCTTAGGTTTACAAACTTCTTTCCACGCAACACTCGCCATTCCCCTAATAGATTCCCCTCTAGTCCACAGAAATTTCTTAAGTATTCTATCAATATCATTACAAGTCTCCTTAGGTAACATGAAAAGGGAAGACCAATAGACTTGAAGTAAATTAAGAATAGAAGAAATAAGTTGTAATCTACCAGCGAAAGAAAGTACCTTGTTTCTCCAGTCCCCAATTCTTTTCTTAATCACTTCAATTATACACTTACAATCATTAGCAGACAATCTTTTAGACACCAACAGAACACCCAAATATCTAATAGGCAAGACTCCTTCCTTGAACGGCATAACCAAACTAATATCAGCTTTCACAGGTTCTGAAACATTACCAAAAAAAGCCTCACTTTTCGCCAAACTAGGAAGTAAACCAGAACTTAGACAGAATTCATCCAACCCTCTTCTTAAAACTGACGCAGAAATAAGGTCACCATGACAGAGCATCAACAAGTCATCCGCAAAACGCAAGCTGCTAATCTTTAATTCTTTACACCCCCAGTGGTATTTAAATAACTTCTCAGCCTTAATTTGCCTCACAACCATCAAATTAAGCACTTCCATAACTAAAGTAAAAAGATACGGGGAAATTGGATCCCCTTGTCTCAATCCCCTACCAGCTTTAAAGTATCCATTGGGTTCACCATTAATGCAAACAGAAAAAGAAGCAGTGGTAAGACACACCATAATCCAGTGAACCATCACAGGGTGAAACCCAAAGTATTTAAGAATTAACTCAAGAAACTGCCAATTAACCGTATCATATGCTTTTTGTATATCTATTTTAAAAGCACACCTACTAGAACCACTCCAAGACTTCCAATTATAACCAGGCATAAACTCTTGAGCTAAAAGGACATTATCACTAATTTGCCTCCCCGGTATAAAAGCACTTTGGTTTTCACCAACCAGGTCACATAACACACCTTTTATCCTATTAGTAATGATTTTACTAATAGTTTTATAAACCACATTACAACAACTTATCGGCCTGTAATCAGAGACATACTTAGGGGAAACGACTTTAGGAATTAAAGAAATAATGGAAGCATTAACCTCACCAAGAAGTTTACCACTACTGAAGAATTCTTTGATAGCAGCACATGTATCATGACCAACAACATTCCAAGCCGCCTTGAAGAACTTGGAAGTATATCCATCCGGACCTGAAGCTTTATTATCCTCAATGTCAAAAAGCGCAGCCTTCACTTCCTCATCAGAAACAGGTTTGATAAGATCAACCGCAATCTCAGCATCCAACTTATTAGTGAACAATGTGTGAGGCTCATCAATCGGGTATACTTCTCCACAGGTACCAAAAAAGTCTTTGAAATGGTCAACAAATTTATTAACCATGTCAGCCCCCTGAAGAATATTACCATCACTATCATGAATAACTTCAATCCTACTCTTAATAACTCTACCCTTCACCACATTATGAAAATAAGCACTATTGAAATCCCCCGCTTTCAACCACTGAATCTTAGACTTCTGTTTCAAAAGCAATTCCTCGTCTAACAATGCTTTCTTATAAGCAGCAGCATATATCGATTCTTCATCTCTTAAAAAGCTATTACAAGGATCATTATTCAAAGCATTTTGAACCTTGTCTAGTTCATCTTTTAGAGTCTTAACCTTAACACAAACATCCCCATTCTGCTTATTGAAATCCCTCATATGTTTTTTCAAAAACTTCAACCTCTTAGTTAAAAAGTTCATGAACCTAAAAGCTTTATTTTTCTTACCTTCAACCTCTGGAATAATCAATACAGCCGGAGAATGATCGGAAACATTGAATGGAAGAAAGTTAGAAAAGGAAGCAGGATAATCATCCACAAATTTATTATTAGCCATAACTCTATCAAGCTTTTTAAGGACACCACTACTAGGATCATTCCTTTTTTGGAACCAAGTAAAAAATATCCCAGTAATCTTGACATCTTCAATACCTAAAAAGTCTACACAATTTCTAAAGTCTTGAACACCAAAACTTTTGACCCCAATACCATTAGAATTTTCGTTATAGTCAAGAATAACATTAAAGTCGCCAAGCAAAACCCACGGACAACTACCAACCAAACTATAGTGATCCCGAAGATTCTCCCAAAGCAACTTCCTATCCTTAACATTAGTCTCCCCGTATAAAAAAGAGACGTATATCAGTTTATCATCACACAACCTTCTAACTAGAAAGTGCATCACTTGGCTATACTGAGAGATCAGTTGGGCGCTAAAAACAGTATGATCCCACCCAACAACTATTCTACATCCCTTTTTACTATCCACTGAATTCGACACCCAAACCCAATTACCAAAAACCTCATCACATACTTTATTCACAAACTTCTTCCTTAATTGTGTTTCTATAATACCACACATACTAATATTATTACTATATATAAATTTCTTGACTTTATTTTGCTTCAGGGAATTACACATTCCCTGAATATTCCATGAAGCAATTTTAATCACCATATTAAACTTGGGATGAGACAGATGCCATATCACCTAGCATCTGAGAATCCACACCAACAACCACATTTGAAACCTCATCCTTAGTAATGAAATCTGCAGTACCATGGGTTTCCGCTGCAACTTCATCTTTAATACCATCCATAACATCTTCATAAAACTGATCCTGCATCATTTTATCCACCTTATGACCCATAATGGACTCATAATGTTGGATCATTTCCTCTGTCCAATTTTCCTTGACTGCATCAGTCAATTCTTGTTCATTCAAACAGAATAAATCAACCTCTGCAATCTGTTTTAATTTCACCCATTGCATAATCTCGGACAACTTATCTCTATATATATCATCATAAACCTGTATAAAGGCTTGGTTCTTAGTAAGATCATTACCTTTCATTAATTCCACGCTTTTCTTTTCTGCTTCCTCCTTAGCAATCATCGCCACATTCCTATTTCCATAAACTATATCTTTTTGTAGTTTTGCAATCCTCCCCTTAAGTTCCCCAATTTTAGTAGCCTTTACCTTCGCAACCTGAGATTCTTCCCACAACAATATCAAATCCTCAGTCCATATATTCCTATCATCATCAGAAATCTTCATATCTAACTTACAAGCCATATCAATTTTCTTCTTCATATCCTCCCACTCCTGACTTCCTACTTCAATTTTATCACTTGCCAATGCATCAAACTTATTACTTGTTTTGATAACTTCCTTTTCCATTTTCTTATTCTTACCATCCCCAATAACTCCAACAGTATTCTTCTTCTTCTCAGTTTCAGTCACATTTCTTTCATTCCTCGTATCATCAACAACAGACTTCTTCTCACCATTACTTTTAACCGGAACCTCTCTAAAACTAGGCCTTTGAGACATTCCTCCCCTACCATACAAACCACCTCTTCCCCTATTATTATATCCACCTCTATAACCATAGTTCTGAACCCCCACAGGCCTGCTGGTACTAGCACCATTCTTATCCACTTTCCTCGTTTCATGCCACACTTCCTTCTCCTTATTCTTCTCAGTTACACTAGAAACCTTGGGCGTCTTCTCTGCCACTTCCTTAGCCAACTCCTCCTCAGTCCATACCCTAACCTTACAAGCTTTATAATCATGCCCAAACACTTTGCAATGCGTACATAATGGTGGCTTCCAATCATATCCAACCCTCAAGTTCATAGACTTACCGAACTTACTATAACAAATCTCTATAGACTCAGCAAGTTCCTTAGACGCATCCACCTCCACAAGCACTCTAGTAAAACTCGCTCTCCCATACGCTCTTAAACACATAGACTCTGTAATCCTATCCATGATAATAGGATTTCCAACACTACTAGCTATCCTGCTAATACCGTCAGTATTCCACGCTTCTAACGGCACATTGTAAATCTTCACCCATATAGGAACTTTAGAAGGCTCAGGTTTCACCATACACAACCCCGCTTCCCATTTCTGAACAAAAAACGGCTTGCCATCCACTAACCATGGACCATTCTCTAGAACATAATTCAACCCTTCATCAGATTTAAACTTAATAAAGTGAAGAACACTCTCATTGACTAAAATTTCATCAACATGATATGGCCTCCACATCCTTCTAAGATGCCCTGATATCTCCCTATAGCTCATATTCACACCCACAAAATACCCCACTAAAGTCATACACCAATTCTTGCTTCCTATCTCAATTACCGGATCCATATCAACCACTTTTCTACCAAACTCATTGACTCTTAAAGGAATTTCAGATAATTTATTCCCCAAACCCCCAATAGTTCCCTGAAAAGCATTAATAAAAGAAACAGGTTTCTTACCATTAACACTATCCACCATTTCAGTATCCTTTCCATTCATATTTCCACCATTGCTACCACTTTCTTTACCAACAACTTCACTTAAACTAGGCCATTTACTCCCACTATTCTCACCACTCTTACTAGCCAAATTCCCATCATTCAAACGAGCCTTACCAACATTACTAGTACTACCAACATTCTTCAAACCAGGGTTAAGTATTGGGTTTTCATGAACAGAAACTGGCATTTCAGAAGGAACATAACTAGACTTACTAACAATGTTTTCAATATTCTTAACCATATCATTAACAATACCATTACCCACATTAATAGCCCCCTACTTTAGAGAACTACCTTGCACTCCAACCATAGAACTCATACCAATATTATTACCCTTAGACCCATCATTACCCTGCCCATTAACAACCTTCCTACCCTGATTAACAACCCCTGTATCTGATTCCATAGCAACCTTCTTCAAGCTTTGAGACCCACTAACAAGCTCACCCTCAGTACCTTCCTCCTTAACCTCCAACTCCTCATCATTAGCTTCCATATCTTCAGTACCATCATCCCCATACTCTAAACCATCCATTTCTTTCATTAATTTCCTATTCCTAACACTACCCTTCTTAGAACCCTTCTTAGACACCTTAGAAATCACATTAAAACCCTTCATAGCTATTTTAACATCACTACTTGAATTCCTAGTAGTCCTTTTGGGACGTACAACATCATTTAACTGAATTGGGGGAGGTACAAAATTAGGGTTTGTGGGATCTGGTTCATTCATGGTGGAATCGATGTAAGGTGGACACGAAATCAGTAAAAGAAACTACATAATCAAAGGTTTGATTAGCAGAAAAGAAATTGGGGAAAAGGATCGATGAACAGTTGGTGATATGAGAGGATAACGGAAAAAACGAAAAAATAAATGGTAATAAATGGGGGAGATCCGGATACTATTTCAATAAGAATTTTATATCAAAACATAGATCATGAACAGTAGATTCATAATCAAAAAACAATAATAAAATTCAATGGTTGGATTAAAAATAGATGATGAATTACTTAATAAAATTGCTTAGGGTTTTTAAGGTTTTTAGAGAGAGAAAGTAAACTTTATTCTATTTTTGTAATATACATACCATTTTTGTGAACTTTATACATTTTTTGCAAAAATTAATTTTAGTTAACTTTTACACAATGTTTATGTATATTATACTACTTTTGTGACTTTTATTCACATTATTTTGAATTTAAACCCATTATTGAAGTGTGCATTATTTAAGTTAGTTATTTTGAAGTTTCGTACTCATGTACTTAGTTTTCAAAATTGAGGTTTACTTGAGCAATTATGATATATGTGACTAAAATCTCTCGATCAATTCCGAATATAGAAGACCCAAATATCGTCTTTCTTATATCAAACCAAACATATTAAACAAAAATAAGGAGAGACTGCAATACCGCAACAACACATGACCGAAAAAGATAACTATTTTGTCTCACGGGTGTCATTTTTGAAGGCTAAAAATTTTACTTTATGAGGAAACTAAGCTATATATGTAAGCTCACTACATTACTATAATACCAATATAAGCCTAATAGATATAAGTAAATTTTTAAGCAAACTATTGTCGGATGTTTAAAGTCAATTATATTAAGAATCAAATCTCAAAAAACAAGATGTATTTTAATTTTATGAACATACCGAAAAAACAATACTGTACCCTCTTTTATGGAATTCATTAGCCGTTTTATAATCATTACACGGTTTAAGCAAATTATATTTAGGGTTTCGTGTTTCGGGTTTGGGGTTTAGGGTTTGTGGATGGGGGTTGGGGTTGGAGTTAGGGCTGGGGGTTTTGGGTTTGGGGTTTCGGGATTGGGGTTTGGGGTTTGGGGTTTCTGGTGTGGGGTTTGGGGTTGGGGTTAGGGGTCAGGGGTTTGGAGTTTTGGGTTTCGGGTTTCTGGTTTTGGGTTTCGGGATTCAAGTTTTGGGTTTGGGATTTCGGGTTTCATGTTTCGAGTGACGGGTTGGGGTTGGGGTTGGGGGTTGGGGGTTTCGGGTTTCTGGTTTCAGATTTTGGGTTTGGGGTTTTGGGTTTGGGGTTGGGGGTTGTGGGTTGGGGGATTCGGGCTTCGGGCCTCGGGTTTTAGGTTTCGGGTTTGGGTTTTCAGGTATCGGGTTTGGGGTTTAGGGTTTGGGGTTTCGGTTTCGTGTTTCGGGTTTCGGGTTTTGGGTTTGGGGTTTCGGGTTTGGGGTTTGAGGTTTGGGGTTTCGGGTTTTGAGTTTTGGGTTTCGGGTTTCGGGTTTGGGCTTTTGCGTTGGGGGTTGGGGTTTGGGGTTTCGGGTTGGAGGTTTCGAGTTTCGGGTTTCAGGTTTCGGGTTTGGGGTTTGGGGTTTTGGGTTTCGGGTTTGTGCTTTCTGGTTTCGGGTATCGGGTATCGGGTTTTGGGTATTGGGTTTTGGGTTTCGGGTTTTGGTTTCGGGTTTGGAGTTTGGGGTTTGGGGTTTAGGCTTTTGGCTTTAGGGTTTACAAACGTAAGCCTAATAGATCTAAGTAAATTTTTAAGCAACCTATTCTCGGATGTTTAAAGTCAGTTATATTAAGAATCAATACTCAAAAAACAAGATGTATTTTAATTTTATGAACACACTAAAAAACCAACACTGTACCCTCTTTTATGGAATTCATTAGCATTTTTATAAGCAGTACACCGTTTAAGCAAATTATATACCTTGATATTAATGCAACTTTTTTGCGTGTATGCAAATTAGTGAACTTTATTCTATTTTTGTAATATACATACCATTTTTGTGAACTTTATACATTTTTTGCAAAAATTAATTTTAGTTAACTTTTACACAATGTTTATGTATATTATACTACTTCTGTGACTTTTATTCACATTATTTTGAATTTAAACCTATTATTGAAGTGTGCATTATTTAAGTTAGTCATTTTCAAGTTTCGTACTCATGTACTTAGTTTTCAAAATTGAGGTTTACTTGAGCAATTATGATATATGTGACTAAAATCTCTCGATCAATTCCAAATATAGAAGACACAAATATCATCTTTCTTATATCAAACCAAACATATTAAACAAAAATAAGGACAAAGTGCAACACCGCAACAACACATGACCGAAAAAGATAACTATTTTGTCTCACGGGTGAAAATTTTACTTCATGAGGAAACTAAGCTATATATGTAAACTCACTACATTACTATAATACAAATATAAGCCCAATAGATATAAGTAAATTTTTAAGCAAACTATTGACGGATGTTTAAAGTCAATTATATTATGAATCAATTCTCAGAAAACAAGATGTATTTTAATTTTATGAACACACTAAAAAACCAATATTGTACCCTCTTTTATGGAATTCATTAGCATTTTTATAAGCAGTACACCGTTTAAGCAAATTATATACCTTGATACTGATATTAATGCAACTTTTTTGCATGTATGCAAATTTGTGAACTTTATTCTATTTTTGTAATATACATACCATTTCTGTGAACTTTATACATTTTTTGCAAAAACTAATTTTAGTTAACTTTTACACAATGTTTATGTATATTATACTACTTTTGAGACTTTTATTCACATTATTTTGAATTTAAAGCCATTATTGAAGTGTGCATTATTTAAGTTAGTTATTTTCAAGTTTCGTACTCATGTACTTAGTTTTCAAAATTGAGGTTTACTTGAGCGATTATGATATATGTGACCAAAATCTCTTGATCATTTCGAAATATAGAAGACACAAATATCATCTTTCTTATATCAAACCAAACATATTAAACAAAAATAAGGAGAGACTGCAATACCGCAACAACACAAGAGCGAAAAAGATAACTATTTTGTCTCACGGGTGTCATTTTTGAAGGCTAAAAATTTTACTTCATGAGGAAACTAAGCTATATATGTAAACTCAATACATTACTATAATACAAATATAAGCCCAGTAGATATAAGTAAATTTTTAAGCAAACTATTGTCGAATGTTTAAAGTCAATTATATTAAGAATCAATTCTCAGAAAACGAGCTGTATTTAAGTTTTATGAACACACTAAAAAACCAATACTGTACCCTCTTTTATGGAATTCATTAGCATTTTTATAAGCAGTACACCGTTTAAGCAAATTATATACCTTAATACTGATATTAATGCAACTTTTTTGCATGTATGCAAATTTGTGAACTTTATTCTATTTTTGTAATATACATACCATTTTTGTGAACTTTATACATTTTTTGCAAAAATTAATTTTAGTTAACTTTTACACAATGTTTATGTATATTATACTACTTTTGTGACTTTTATTCACATTATTTTGAATTTAAACCCATTATTGAAGTGTGCATTATTTAAGTTAGTTATTTTCAAGTTTCGTACTCATGTACTTAGTTTTCAAAATTGAGGTTTATTTGAGCAATTATGATATATGTGACTAAAATCTCTCGATCAATTCCAAATATAGAAGACACAAATATCATCTTTCTTATATCAAACCAAACATATTAAACAAAAATAAAGAGAGACTGCAGCACCGCAACAACACATGACCGAAAAAGATAACTATTTTGTCTCACGGGTGTCATTTTTGAAGGCTGAAAATTTTACTTCATAAGGAAACTAAGTTATATATGTAAACACACTACATTACTATAATACAAATATAAGCCCAATAGATATAAGTAAATTTTTAAGCAAACTATTGACGGATGTTTAAAGTCAATTATATTATGAATCAATTCTCAGAAAACAAGATGTATTTTAATTTTATGAACACACTAAAAAACCAATATTGTACCCTCTTTTATGGAATTCATTAGCATTTTTATAAGCAGTACACCGTTTAAGCAAATTATATACCTTGATACTGATATTAATGCAACTTTTTTGCATGTATGCGAATTTGTGAACTTTATTCTATTTTTGTAATATACATACCATTTCTGTGAACTTTATACATTTTTTGCAAAAACTAATTTTAGTTAACTTTTACACAATGTTTATGTATATTATACTACTTTTGAGACTTTTATTCACATTATTTTGAATTTAAAGCCATTATTGAAGTGTGCATTATTTAAGTTAGTTATTTTCAAGTTTCGTACTCATGTACTTAGTTTTCAAAATTGAGGTTTACTTGAGCGATTATGATATATGTGACCAAAATCTCTTGATCATTTCGAAATATAGAAGACACAAATATCATCTTTCTTATATCAAACCAAACATATTAAACAAAAATAAGGAGAGACTGCAATACCGCAACAACACAAGAGCGAAAAAGATAACTATTTTGTCTCACGGGTGTCATTTTTGAAGGCTAAAAATTTTACTTCATGAGGAAACTAAGCTATATATGTAAACTCAATACATTACTATAATACAAATATAAGCCCAGTAGATATAAGTAAATTTTTAAGCAAACTATTGTCGAATGTTTAAAGTCAATTATATTAAGAATCAATTCTCAGAAAACGAGCTGTATTTAAGTTTTATGAACACACTAAAAAACCAATACTGTACCCTCTTTTATGGAATTCATTAGCATTTTTATAAGCAGTACACCGTTTAAGCAAATTATATACCTTAATACTGATATTAATGCAACTTTTTTGCATGTATGCAAATTTGTGAACTTTATTCTATTTTTGTAATATACATACCATTTTTGTGAACTTTATACATTTTTTGCAAAAATTAATTTTAGTTAACTTTTACACAATGTTTATGTATATTATACTACTTTTGTGACTTTTATTCACATTATTTTTAATTTAAACCCATTATTGAAGTGTGCATTATTTAAGTTAGTTATTTTCAAGTTTCGTACTCATGTACTTAGTTTTCAAAATTGAGGTTTATTTGAGCAATTATGATATATGTGACTAAAATCTCTCGATCAATTCCAAATATAGAAGACACAAATATCATCTTTCTTATATCAAACCAAACATATTAAACAAAAATAAAGAGAGACTGCAGCACCGCAACAACACATGACCGAAAAAGATAACTATTTTGTCTCACGGGTGTCATTTTTGAAGGCTGAAAATTTTACTTCATAAGGAAACTAAGTTATATATGTAAACACACTACATTACTATAATACAAATATAAGCCCAATAGATATAAGTAAATTTTTAAGCAAACTATTGTCGGATGTTTAAAGTCAATTATATTAAGAATCAATTCTCAGAAAACAAGATGTATTTTAATTTTATGAACACACTAAAAAACCAATACTGTACCCTCTTTTATGGAATTCATTAGCATTTTTATAAGCAGTACAGCGTTTAAGCAAATTATATACCTTGATACTGATATTAATGCAACTTTTTTGCATGTATGCGAATTTGTGAACTTTATTCAATTTTTGTAATATACATACCATTTTTGTGAACTTTATACATTTTTTGCAAAAATTAATTTAAGTTAACTTTTACACAATGTTTATGTATATTATACTACTTTTGTGACTCTTATTCACATTATTTTGAATTTAAACCCATTATCGAAGTGTGCATTATTTAAGTTAGTTATTTTCAAGTTTCGTACTCATGTACTTAGTTTTCAAAATTGAGGTTTACTTGAGCAATTATGATATATGTGACTAAAATCTCTCGGTCAATTCCAAATATAGAAGACACAAATATCATCTTTTTCTTATATCAAACCAAACATATCAAACAAAAATAAGGAGAGACTGCAACAATGCAACAACACATGACCGAAAAAGATAACTATTTTGTCTCACAGGTGTCATTTTTGAAGGCTGAAAATTTTACTTCATGAGGAAACTAAGCTATATATGTAAACTCAATACATTACTATAATACAAATATAAGCCCAGTAGATATAAGTAAATTTTTAAGCAAACTATTGTCGAATGTTTAAAGTCAATTATATTAAGAATCAATTCTCAGAAAACGAGCTGTATTTAAGTTTTATGAACACACTAAAAAACCAATACTGTACCCTCTTTTATGGAATTCATTAGCAATTTTATAAGCAATACACCGTTTAAGCAAATTATATACCTTAATACTGATATTAATGCAACTTTTTTGCATGTATGCAAATTTGTGAACTTTATTCTATTTTTGTAATATACATACCATTTTTGTGAACTTTATACATTTTTTGCAAAAATTAATTTTAGTTAACTTTTACACAATGTTTATGTATATTATACTACTTTTGTGACTTTTATTCACAATATTTTTAATTTAAAGCCATTATTGAAGTGTGCATTATTTAAGTTAGTTATTTTCAAGTTTCGTACTCATGTACTTAGTTTTCAAAATTGAGGTTTACTTGAGCGATTATGATATATGTGACCAAAATCTCTTGATCAATTCAAAATATAGAAGACACAAATATCATCTTTCTTATATCAAACCAAACATATTAAACAAAAATAAGGAGAGACTGCAATACCTCAACAACACAAGAGCGAAAAAGATAACTATTTTGTCTCCCGGGTGTCATTTTTCAAGGATAAAAATTTTACTTCATGAGGAAACTAAGCTATATATGTAAACTCAATACATTACTATAATACAAATATAAGCCCAGTAGATATAAGTAAATTTTTAAGCAAACTATTGTCGAATGTTTAAAGTCAATTATATTAAGAATCAATTCTCAGAAAACGAGATGTATTTAAGTTTTATGAACACACTAAAAAACCAATACTGTACCCTCTTTTATGGAATTCATTAGCATTTTTATAAGCAGTACACCGTTTAAGCAAATTATATACCTTAATACTGATATTAATGCAACTTTTTTGCATGTATGCAAATTTGTGAACTTTATTCTATTTTTGTAATATACATACCATTTTTGTGAACTTTATACATTTTTTGCAAAAATTAATTTTAGTTAACTTTTACACAATGTTTATGTATATTATACTACTTTTGTGACTTTTATTCACATTATTTTTAATTTAAACCCATTATTGAAGTGTGCATTATTTAAGTTAGTTATTTTCAAATTTCGTACTCATGTACTTAGTTTTCAAAATTGAGGTTTACTTGAGCGATTATGATATATGTGACTAAAATCTCTCGATCAATTCCAAATATAGAAGACACAAATATCATCTTTCTTATATCAAACCAAACATATTAAACAAAAATAAGAAGAGACTGCAGCACCGCAACAACACATGACCGAAAAAGATAACTATTTTGTCTCACGGGTGTCATTTTTGAAGGCAGAAAATTTTACTTCATAAGGAAACTAAGTTATATATGTAAACACACTACATTACTATAATACAAATATAAGCCCAATAGATATAAGTAAATTTTTAAACAAACTATTGTCGGATGTTTAAAGTCAATTATATTAAGAATCAATTCTCAGAAAACAAGATGTATTTTAATTTTATGAACACACTAAAAAACCAATACTGTACCCTCTTTTATGGAATTCATTAGCATTTTTATAAGCAGTACACCGTTTAAGCAAATTATATACCTTGATACTGATATTAATGCAACTTTTTTGCATGTATGCGAATTTGTGAACTTTATTCAATTTTTGTAATATACATACCATTTTTGTGAACTTTATACATTTTTTTCAAAAATTAATTTAAGTTAACTTTTACACAATGTTTATGTATATTATACTACTTTTGTGACTCTTATTCACATTATTTTGAATTTGAACCCATTATCGAAGTGTGCATTATTTAAGTTAGTTATTTTCAAGTTTCGTACTCATGTACTTAGTTTTCAAAATTGAGGTTTACTTGAGCTATTATGATATATGTGACTAAAATCTCTCGGTCAATTCCAAATATAGAAGACACAAGTATCATCTTTTTCTTATATCAAACCAAACATATCAAACAAAAATAAGGAGAGACTGCAACAATGCAACAACACATGACCGAAAAAGATCACTATTTTGTCTCACAGGTGTCATTTTTGAAGGCTGAAAATTTTACTTCATGAAGAAACTAAGCTATATATGTAAACTCAATACATTACTATAATACAAATATAAGCCCAGTAGATATAAGTAAATTTTTAAGCAAACTATTGTCGAATGTTTAAAGTCAATTATATTAAGAATCAATTCTCAGAAAACGAGCTGTATTTAAGTTTTATGAACACACTAAAAAACCAATACTGTACCCTCTTTTATGGAATTCATTAGCATTTTTATAAGCAGTACACCGTTTAAGCAAATTATATACCTTAATACTGATATTAATGCAACTTTTTTGCATGTATGCAAATTTGTGAACTTTATTCTATTTTTGTAATATACATACCATTTTTGTGAACTTTATACATTTTTTGCAAAAATTAATTTTAGTTAACTTTTACACAATGTTTATGTATATTATACTACTTTTGTGACTTTTATTCACATTATTTTTAATTTAAACCCATTATTGAAGTGTGCATTATTTAAGTTAGTTATTTTCAAGTTTCGTACTCATGTACTTAGTTTTCAAAATTGAGGTTTATTTGAGCAATTATGATATATGTGACTAAAATCTCTCGATCAATTCCAAATATAGAAGACACAAATATCATCTTTCTTATATCAAACCAAACATATTAAACAAAAATAAGGAGAGACTGCAGCACCGCAACAACACATGACCGAAAAAGATAACTATTTTGTCTCACGGGTGTCATTTTTGAAGGCTGAAAATTTTACTTCATAAAGAAACTAAGTTATATATGTAAACACACTACATTACTATAATACAAATATATGCCCAATAGATATAAGTAAATTTTTAAGCAAACTATTGTCGGATGTTTAAAGTCAATTATATTAAGAATCAATTCTCAGAAAACAAGATGTATTTTAATTTTATGAACACACTAAAAAACCAATACTGTACCCTCTTTTATGGAATTCATTAGCATTTTTATAAGCAGTACACCGTTTAAGCAAATTATATACCTTGATACTGATATTAATGCAACTTTTTTGCATGTATGCGAATTTGTGAACTTTATTCTATTTTTGTAATATACATACCATTTCTGTGAACTTTATACATTTTTTGCAAAAACTAATTTTAGTTAACTTTTACACAATGTTTATGTATATTATACTACTTTTGAGACTTTTATTCACATTATTTTGAATTTAAAGCCATTATTGAAGTGTGCATTATTTAAGTTAGTTATTTTCAAGTTTCGTACTCATGTACTTAGTTTTCAAAATTGAGGTTTACTTGAGCGATTATGATATATGTGACCAAAATCTCTTGATCATTTCGAAATATAGAAGACACAAATATCATCTTTCTTATATCAAACCAAACATATTAAACAAAAATAAGGAGAGACTGCAATACCGCAACAACACAAGAGCGAAAAAGATAACTATTTTGTCTCACGGGTGTCATTTTTGAAGGCTAAAAATTTTACTTCATGAGGAAACTAAGCTATATATGTAAACTCAATACATTACTATAATACAAATATAAGCCCAGTAGATATAAGTAAATTTTTAAGCAAACTATTGTCGAATGTTTAAAGTCAATTATATTAAGAATCAATTCTCAGAAAACGAGCTGTATTTAAGTTTTATGAACACACTAAAAAACCAATACTGTACCCTCTTTTATGGAATTCATTAGCATTTTTATAAGCAGTACACCGTTTAAGCAAATTATATACCTTAATACTGATATTAATGCAACTTTTTTGCATGTATGCAAATTTGTGAACTTTATTCTATTTTTGTAATATACATACCATTTTTGTGAACTTTATACATTTTTTGCAAAAATTAATTTTAGTTAACTTTTACACAATGTTTATGTATATTATACTACTTTTGTGACTTTTATTCACATTATTTTTAATTTAAACCCATTATTGAAGTGTGCATTATTTAAGTTAGTTATTTTCAAGTTTCGTACTCATGTACTTAGTTTTCAAAATTGAGGTTTATTTGAGCAATTATGATATATGTGACTAAAATCTCTCGATCAATTCCAAATATAGAAGACACAAATATCATCTTTCTTATATCAAACCAAACATATTAAACAAAAATAAAGAGAGACTGCAGCACCGCAACAACACATGACCGAAAAAGATAACTATTTTGTCTCACGGGTGTCATTTTTGAAGGCTGAAAATTTTACTTCATAAGGAAACTAAGTTATATATGTAAACACACTACATTACTATAATACAAATATAAGCCCAATAGATATAAGTAAATTTTTAAGCAAACTATTGTCGGATGTTTAAAGTCAATTATATTAAGAATCAATTCTCAGAAAACAAGATGTATTTTAATTTTATGAACACACTAAAAAACCAATACTGTACCCTCTTTTATGGAATTCATTAGCATTTTTATAAGCAGTACAGCGTTTAAGCAAATTATATACCTTGATACTGATATTAATGCAACTTTTTTGCATGTATGCGAATTTGTGAACTTTATTCAATTTTTGTAATATACATACCATTTTTGTGAACTTTATACATTTTTTGCAAAAATTAATTTAAGTTAACTTTTACACAATGTTTATGTATATTATACTACTTTTGTGACTCTTATTCACATTATTTTGAATTTAAACCCATTATCGAAGTGTGCATTATTTAAGTTAGTTATTTTCAAGTTTCGTACTCATGTACTTAGTTTTCAAAATTGAGGTTTACTTGAGCAATTATGATATATGTGACTAAAATCTCTCGGTCAATTCCAAATATAGAAGACACAAATATCATCTTTTTCTTATATCAAACCAAACATATCAAACAAAAATAAGGAGAGACTGCAACAATGCAACAACACATGACCGAAAAAGATAACTATTTTGTCTCACAGGTGTCATTTTTGAAGGCTGAAAATTTTACTTCATGAGGAAACTAAGCTATATATGTAAACTCAATACATTACTATAATACAAATATAAGCCCAGTAGATATAAGTAAATTTTTAAGCAAACTATTGTCGAATGTTTAAAGTCAATTATATTAAGAATCAATTCTCAGAAAACGAGCTGTATTTAAGTTTTATGAACACACTAAAAAACCAATACTGTACCCTCTTTTATGGAATTCATTAGCAATTTTATAAGCAATACACCGTTTAAGCAAATTATATACCTTAATACTGATATTAATGCAACTTTTTTGCATGTATGCAAATTTGTGAACTTTATTCTATTTTTGTAATATACATACCATTTTTGTGAACTTTATACATTTTTTGCAAAAATTAATTTTAGTTAACTTTTACACAATGTTTATGTATATTATACTACTTTTGTGACTTTTATTCACATTATTTTTAATTTAAAGCCATTATTGAAGTGTGCATTATTTAAGTTAGTTATTTTCAAGTTTCGTACTCATGTACTTAGTTTTCAAAATTGAGGTTTACTTGAGCGATTATGATATATGTGACCAAAATCTCTTGATCAATTCAAAATATAGAAGACACAAATATCATCTTTCTTATATCAAACCAAACATATTAAACAAAAATAAGGAGAGACTGCAATACCTCAACAACACAAGAGCGAAAAAGATAACTATTTTGTCTCCCGGGTGTCATTTTTCAAGGATAAAAATTTTACTTCATGAGGAAACTAAGCTATATATGTAAACTCAATACATTACTATAATACAAATATAAGCCCAGTAGATATAAGTAAATTTTTAAGCAAACTATTGTCGAATGTTTAAAGTCAATTATATTAAGAATCAATTCTCAGAAAACGAGATGTATTTAAGTTTTATGAACACACTAAAAAACCAATACTGTACCCTCTTTTATGGAATTCATTAGCATTTTTATAAGCAGTACACCGTTTAAGCAAATTATATACCTTAATACTGATATTAATGCAACTTTTTTGCATGTATGCAAATTTGTGAACTTTATTCTATTTTTGTAATATACATACCATTTTTGTGAACTTTATACATTTTTTGCAAAAATTAATTTTAGTTAACTTTTACACAATGTTTATGTATATTATACTACTTTTGTGACTTTTATTCACATTATTTTTAATTTAAACCCATTATTGAAGTGTGCATTATTTAAGTTAGTTATTTTCAAATTTCGTACTCATGTACTTAGTTTTCAAAATTGAGGTTTACTTGAGCGATTATGATATATGTGACTAAAATCTCTCGATCAATTCCAAATATAGAAGACACAAATATCATCTTTCTTATATCAAACCAAACATATTAAACAAAAATAAGAAGAGACTGCAGCACCGCAACAACACATGACCGAAAAAGATAACTATTTTGTCTCACGGGTGTCATTTTTGAAGGCAGAAAATTTTACTTCATAAGGAAACTAAGTTATATATGTAAACACACTACATTACTATAATACAAATATAAGCCCAATAGATATAAGTAAATTTTTAAACAAACTATTGTCGGATGTTTAAAGTCAATTATATTAAGAATCAATTCTCAGAAAACAAGATGTATTTTAATTTTATGAACACACTAAAAAACCAATACTGTACCCTCTTTTATGGAATTCATTAGCATTTTTATAAGCAGTACACCGTTTAAGCAAATTATATACCTTGATACTGATATTAATGCAACTTTTTTGCATGTATGCGAATTTGTGAACTTTATTCAATTTTTGTAATATACATACCATTTTTGTGAACTTTATACATTTTTTTCAAAAATTAATTTAAGTTAACTTTTACACAATGTTTATGTATATTATACTACTTTTGTGACTCTTATTCACATTATTTTGAATTTGAACCCATTATCGAAGTGTGCATTATTTAAGTTAGTTATTTTCAAGTTTCGTACTCATGTACTTAGTTTTCAAAATTGAGGTTTACTTGAGCTATTATGATATATGTGACTAAAATCTCTCGGTCAATTCCAAATATAGAAGACACAAGTATCATCTTTTTCTTATATCAAACCAAACATATCAAACAAAAATAAGGAGAGACTGCAACAATGCAACAACACATGACCGAAAAAGATCACTATTTTGTCTCACAGGTGTCATTTTTGAAGGCTGAAAATTTTACTTCATGAAGAAACTAAGCTATATATGTAAACTCAATACATTACTATAATACAAATATAAGCCCAGTAGATATAAGTAAATTTTTAAGCAAACTATTGTCGAATGTTTAAAGTCAATTATATTAAGAATCAATTCTCAGAAAACGAGCTGTATTTAAGTTTTATGAACACACTAAAAAACCAATACTGTACCCTCTTTTATGGAATTCATTAGCATTTTTATAAGCAGTACACCGTTTAAGCAAATTATATACCTTAATACTGATATTAATGCAACTTTTTTGCATGTATGCAAATTTGTGAACTTTATTCTATTTTTGTAATATACATACCATTTTTGTGAACTTTATACATTTTTTGCAAAAATTAATTTTAGTTAACTTTTACACAATGTTTATGTATATTATACTACTTTTGTGACTTTTATTCACATTATTTTTAATTTAAACCCATTATTGAAGTGTGCATTATTTAAGTTAGTTATTTTCAAGTTTCGTACTCATGTACTTAGTTTTCAAAATTGAGGTTTATTTGAGCAATTATGATATATGTGACTAAAATCTCTCGATCAATTCCAAATATAGAAGACACAAATATCATCTTTCTTATATCAAACCAAACATATTAAACAAAAATAAGGAGAGACTGCAGCACCGCAACAACACATGACCGAAAAAGATAACTATTTTGTCTCACGGGTGTCATTTTTGAAGGCTGAAAATTTTACTTCATAAAGAAACTAAGTTATATATGTAAACACACTACATTACTATAATACAAATATATGCCCAATAGATATAAGTAAATTTTTAAGCAAACTATTGTCGGATGTTTAAAGTCAATTATATTAAGAATCAATTCTCAGAAAACAAGATGTATTTTAATTTTATGAACACACTAAAAAACCAATACTGTACCCTCTTTTATGGAATTCATTAGCATTTTTATAAGCAGTACAGCGTTTAAGCAAATTATATACCTTGATACTGATATTAATGCAACTTTTTTGCATGTATGCGAATTTGTGAACTTTATTCTATTTTTGTAATATACATACCATTTTTGTGAACTTTATACATTTTTTGCAAAAATTAATTTAAGTTAACTTTTACACAATGTTTATGTATATTATACTACTTTTGTGACTCTTATTCACATTATTTTGAATTTAAACCCATTATCGAAGTGTGCATTATTTAAGTTAGTTATTTTCAAGTTTCGTACTCATGTACTTAGTTTTCAAAATTGAGTTTTACTTGAGCAATTATGATATATGTGACTAAAATCTCTCGATCAATTCCAAATATAGAAGGCACAAATATCATCTTTCTTATATCAAACCAAACATATTTAACAAAAATAAAGAGAGACTGCAGCACCGCAACAACACATGACCGAAAAAGATAACTATTTTGTCTCACGGGTGTCATTTTTGAAGGCTGAAAATTTTACTTCATAAGGAAACTAAGTTATATATGTAAACACACTACATTACTATAATACAAATATAAGCCCAATAGATATAAGTAAATTTTTAAGCAAACTATTGTCGGATGTTTAAAGTCAATTATATTAAGAATCAATTCTCAGAAAACAAGATGTATTTTAATTTTATGAACACACTAAAAAACCAATACTGTACCCTCTTTTATGGAATTCATTAGCATTTTTATAAGCAGTACACCGTTTAAGCAAATTATATACCTTGATACTGATATTAATGCAACTTTTTTGCATGTATGCGAATTTGTGAACTTTATTCAATTTTTGTAATATACATACTGTCACACCCCCAAAATCGGGTCCAGCGGAAGCATACGTGTAGCTGGGGTGTAACTCAATCGGTAACACAACACAAGTACAAAAATGGTTTTCACTTTAATTATTTAGAATAAAATCGTTTAATCAAAATGTTGAATTTACATCGTTAAAAGTAGTGCGGAAGTAGGCCCTTAAAAGTAGTTTAAAACGGTCCCCATATAAATAATCAGAGTCTTCTATGACCGTGCCATGCCCTGCCAAAACCTCCTGTAGCGTGCCATAGGTTAAAACCTGAAAATACATGCTAAAGTGTCAACACGAGGTTGGTGAGTTCATAGAGTTTGTTTAACAAGTAAAGTTTATGCATATGTATGAAGGTTTCCCAGCAAAGGCATCGTAAATCCACTCAGTTACAAGTCCCGCCATAAGAGCCTTGTAACCTGTGTGTTTACAACCCACTGCTACAATATATAGTTTCTCAGGATTATATTCACCCAAGGTCAAGCATAGACACAAAGGCGGGGGCCTCTCCCCAAATAGTACTACGACATCCAAGGTCAAGTCTAGACACAAGGGTAGGGGGCATCTTCCCATGAGTACTATCAATACCTCTCCTTTGACAGATTACTGGGTGCCGTTTCCCAAAGCATAAAAGTTTACTGGGTGTCGTTTCCCAAAGCATAAAAGTTTAAACGTTTCAAGTATCAAGTAAGTATAACACAGTTAAGTATAACACAATCACGTATGTATAAAATCAAGTATAAGTGTCATCAAGTATAAAAGTAATAAAGTATAAATGTTTTAAATATTTGTACAAGTATAAACAAGTAGTTGAGCATGTATCTCCCCCAAAGAGTTAAAACAAGTGTAAAGAGTAAAAGTGGGGCTATGACTCACCTGGTACGATAGTTACGATGACAAAAGTGGATACACAGAAATGAGGTTCGATCTCTAACCGCAACCTAATATGAATGATAGTGATCTACTTAGATCATGAAAGGATGTAATGAATGCACATGCACATGAAGTCTATACCACTCGTACTTTGAAAATAATAGTTATCGTTGAAATTCAATGTTTTCCGATACTTGGTGAAAATAAGCCCAATTAGCTTCGTAAAGACTAGTCGTGTAATAATATATAAAGTGTTAGTGTTTGGTCTTGGCGTTTTGAAAACCTTGAGATGTCATCTCATTGATGGGTTAATAAACTTTTGATGGTACGTGCCTCAACGGCTAGGAAGGACGGTTCTCCATTGTTCGTTTGGTGTAAGTATATTGTTTAGTGCGCAAAATATTCTCTATTAGAAAAGCTGTCAAAAATATATATAGTTCGTCTAGTTTCAAACGTGTATATCTTAGTCGTTATAAGCCCGTTTTCTATGTTCTTTATATTCCCGGAATCGTGGGACAACATACTAACATATTTTTGATAAGTCGGGATGGCTAGATTTAGTTTTACACCTCGAAACAGTCGTGACAACTGTTCATCAGCAAAGGATTTTCAGAAAATAGTTTTCGTCGTTAAACTCGTTTTTAGCGTATCTCCTTCGTTATTAACTCGTTTTTATCCCCGTTTTCGGCTATAGTTTCGTATCGGAGAGTATTTTCTAAATCTTTGGTCAAAAGTTACACCCTTGCCCCTGATCTTTCCACGTTTTCCAAAAAGGGACAGCAGGTTTTTATATATGTTTAGAATCCATTTTTAATGTTCCAAACTAGTTTCTAATCCAACCAAACCACTTTCAATCACCACAAAACTAGTCTATTCCTACCATACACCTTCTTAGGGTGTCATGGGTTCCTAAACCTCATAAATCAAGTGGATCTAACAAGGATCTAACTATAATCCATTTCTAGAGTTTCAAAGTTATAAAAAGTATAAATAGAGTGGTATAAATTAACATATGCATATGGATCTTGAATAAACAACATGAAACTAGAAAAATGAAAGTATGGAAAGATCAACAAGTGATCTTGAAGCTTACTTGATGATTGGATGAGAAAATATATAATAACCTAGGGTTTTACCACAAAACCCCAACAAGGAACACTAACTAAGCTTGAATAAGACTTGATCTCCAAAAATAAATGGTTTCTTCTTGTTGGTTCATCCTTGGCCGATCCACACAAAAGAGAGAAAGAGAAGAGAGTATTTTGCTAGTTTTGTTTGGTGTAAATGAAAGAGATATGGTGTAATGGAGTATATATACATGGACTAGGTCAAAAAGTTGGTCCAAGTTATTAATGCTTAGGGTGGCTAGGGGGGGTGGGGTGGCCAAAAGTGGAAGGAAACAAGGAAGGCTTGTTGGTGGCTAAATTAATGAGCTTGTCCCCAAGGTGTATGTATTAGTTTAGTTCTTTTGTGTATTAGGCGTTATCGGGTACCGAGTTAACTAAAAATAAATGTTACCGAGGTGAAATAAAATACGACGAAGTTGTAAAAGTTATAAAATAATATTCCTGATGAGAATCGGGTGTTAAAATAATGATCGGGTTGAAATATCGCAAACCGACGAAGTTATAAGCTTCGACCGGAAAACGTAACAGTTGATTTGAAAACACCGGGTAAATTAATAATATAATTTTTATATTATTATTATGAGTATAAAAATGTGTTAGGACCATAGTTGGGAGTATCGGATCAATTATTCAAAACAATAGTTCATAAGATAACGTTTATTAGTTTAATAATCGTACGTTTACAAAAATGACGCAACCCACGTATAAATGACAAATTTTCTCCGGAGATGAATAGTGTTTTATGAATAGTAAAATTTTAAAACGCTTCTCAGAATATCAAACTGACCTCAAAAATGATGAATAGTAAAATGATGAATAGTGATCGATGAATAGTAACCGATGAATAGTAAATGTGAAAGTTCGGGAAAAGACCAGAATTTACGAGTTGTGACAGTCTCTACCCCTTAAGGGAACTTCGTCCTGAAGTTCAGTTAACGTTGGTCTCAGAAGTGTTATAAAGGTGAAGATTCATGAGATGAAACGACCAGTTGACGTGTTTTCAGGCGGCGGTTTACGAGGTGATAAAAAGTATAAGCGTTTTGACAATGAGGGTATACACACACATAAATGAAACATTTGGAAATTGAGTAGAGGATTCAAACCAGACAGAATTTTTATTATAACCATTCTCAGTGTTGCAAAATTCATTTCTGAGTCGGATATAGGTAGTCAGCCTATGTCCCACTATCCCGGGTTGAATATAGGTGACTAGTCTATATTCCACCGAGGTTCCATGAATTTTGAAATACTCAGCTCAGTTATACTACCAAGACGTACAGAAAGACTAAGGCAGGTGACCAAACTCGAGGTCAAAGGATGAAACTATGCAAGGAGAAACATAACAGGGTGACATATATGATACGTGAACATGCTTATATGAAAGACAATGATAGAAATCAACTAGAATAAGTGAGTATAATAAACCAGATAATGAGAGACAAATCTCATCACCTAAGTCAGCAACAAACCACAAGTGAGGCTTCAGCTTGGCAGGCAGGCACGTGACGGTCATAGGGTTAAGTTTTTCGTAAAAGTAGCTATAGTCTAGGTTTTAAAAACACTTAGTTCGCTATAGCCAAAGCTCTGATACCAATCTGTCACACCCCCAAAATCGGGTCCAGCGGAAGCATACGTGTAGCTGGGGTGTAACTCAATCGGTAACACAACACAAGTACAAAAATGGTTTTCACTTTAATTATTTAGAATAAAATCGTTTAATCAAAATGTTGAATTTACATCGTTAAAAGTAGTGCGGAAGTAGGCCCTTAAAAGTAGTTTAAAACGGTCCCCATATAAATAATCAGAGTCTTCTATGACCGTGCCATGCCCTGCCAAAACCTCCTGTAGCGTGCCATAGGTTAAAACCTGAAAATACATGCTAAAGTGTCAACACGAGGTTGGTGAGTTCATAGAGTTTGTTTAACAAGTAAAGTTTATGCATATGTATGAAGGTTTCCCAGCAAAGGCATCGTAAATCCACTCAGTTACAAGTCCCGCCATAAGAGCCTTGTAACCTGTGTGTTTACAACCCACTGCTACAATATATAGTTTCTCAGGATTATATTCACCCAAGGTCAAGCATAGACACAAAGGCGGGGGCCTCTCCCCAAATAGTACTACGACATCCAAGGTCAAGTCTAGACACAAGGGTAGGGGGCATCTTCCCATGAGTACTATCAATACCTCTCCTTTGACAGATTACTGGGTGCCGTTTCCCAAAGCATAAAAGTTTACTGGGTGTCGTTTCCCAAAGCATAAAAGTTTAAACGTTTCAAGTATCAAGTAAGTATAACACAGTTAAGTATAACACAATCACGTATGTATAAAATCAAGTATAAGTGTCATCAAGTATAAAAGTAATAAAGTATAAATGTTTTAAATATTTGTACAAGTATAAACAAGTAGTTGAGCATGTATCTCCCCCAAAGAGTTAAAACAAGTGTAAAGAGTAAAAGTGGGGCTATGACTCACCTGGTACGATAGTTACGATGACAAAAGTGGATACACAGAAATGAGGTTCGATCTCTAACCGCAACCTAATATGAATGATAGTGATCTACTTAGATCATGAAAGGATGTAATGAATGCACATGCACATGAAGTCTATACCACTCGTACTTTGAAAATAATAGTTATCGTTGAAATTCAATGTTTTCCGATACTTGGTGAAAATAAGCCCAATTAGCTTCGTAAAGACTAGTCGTGTAATAATATATAAAGTGTTAGTGTTTGGTCTTGGCGTTTTGAAAACCTTGAGATGTCATCTCATTGATGGGTTAATAAACTTTTGATGGTACGTGCCTCAACGGCTAGGAAGGACGGTTCTCCATTGTTCGTTTGGTGTAAGTATATTGTTTAGTGCGCAAAATATTCTCTATTAGAAAAGCTGTCAAAAATATATATAGTTCGTCTAGTTTCAAACGTGTATATCTTAGTCGTTATAAGCCCGTTTTCTATGTTCTTTATATTCCCGGAATCGTGGGACAACATACTAACATATTTTTGATAAGTCGGGATGGCTAGATTTAGTTTTACACCTCGAAACAGTCGTGACAACTGTTCATCAGCAAAGGATTTTCAGAAAATAGTTTTCGTCGTTAAACTCGTTTTTAGCGTATCTCCTTCGTTATTAACTCGTTTTTATCCCCGTTTTCGGCTATAGTTTCGTATCGGAGAGTATTTTCTAAATCTTTGGTCAAAAGTTACACCCTTGCCCCTGATCTTTCCACGTTTTCCAAAAAGGGACAGCAGGTTTTTATATATGTTTAGAATCCATTTTTAATGTTCCAAACTAGTTTCTAATCCAACCAAACCACTTTCAATCACCACAAAACTAGTCTATTCCTACCATACACCTTCTTAGGGTGTCATGGGTTCCTAAACCTCATAAATCAAGTGGATCTAACAAGGATCTAACTATAATCCATTTCTAGAGTTTCAAAGTTATAAAAAGTATAAATAGAGTGGTATAAATTAACATATGCATATGGATCTTGAATAAACAACATGAAACTAGAAAAATGAAAGTATGGAAAGATCAACAAGTGATCTTGAAGCTTACTTGATGATTGGATGAGAAAATATATAATAACCTAGGGTTTTACCACAAAACCCCAACAAGGAACACTAACTAAGCTTGAATAAGACTTGATCTCCAAAAATAAATGGTTTCTTCTTGTTGGTTCATCCTTGGCCGATCCACACAAAAGAGAGAAAGAGAAGAGAGTATTTTGCTAGTTTTGTTTGGTGTAAATGAAAGAGATATGGTGTAATGGAGTATATATACATGGACTAGGTCAAAAAGTTGGTCCAAGTTATTAATGCTTAGGGTGGCTAGGGGGGGTGGGGTGGCCAAAAGTGGAAGGAAACAAGGAAGGCTTGTTGGTGGCTAAATTAATGAGCTTGTCCCCAAGGTGTATGTATTAGTTTAGTTCTTTTGTGTATTAGGCGTTATCGGGTACCGAGTTAACTAAAAATAAATGTTACCGAGGTGAAATAAAATACGACGAAGTTGTAAAAGTTATAAAATAATATTCCTGATGAGAATCGGGTGTTAAAATAATGATCGGGTTGAAATATCGCAAACCGACGAAGTTATAAGCTTCGACCGGAAAACGTAACAGTTGATTTGAAAACACCGGGTAAATTAATAATATAATTTTTATATTATTATTATGAGTATAAAAATGTGTTAGGACCATAGTTGGGAGTATCGGATCAATTATTCAAAACAATAGTTCATAAGATAACGTTTATTAGTTTAATAATCGTACGTTTACAAAAATGACGCAACCCACGTATAAATGACAAATTTTCTCCGGAGATGAATAGTGTTTTATGAATAGTAAAATTTTAAAACGCTTCTCAGAATATCAAACTGACCTCAAAAATGATGAATAGTAAAATGATGAATAGTGATCGATGAATAGTAACCGATGAATAGTAAATGTGAAAGTTCGGGAAAAGACCAGAATTTACGAGTTGTGACACATACCATTTTTGTGAACTTTATACATTCTTTGCAAAAATTAATTTAAGTTAACTTTTACACAATGTTTATGTATATTATACTACTTTTGTGACTCTTATTCACATTATTTTGAATTTGAACCCATTATCGAAGTGTGCATTATTTAAGTTAGTTATTTTCAAGTTTCGTACTCATGTACTTAGTTTTCAAAATTGAGGTTTACTTGAGCAATTATGATATATGTGACTAAAATCTCTCGGTCAATTCCAAATATAGAAGACACAAATATCATCTTTTTCTTATTTCAAACCAAACATATCAAACAAAAATAAGGAGAGACTGCAACAATGCAACAACACATGACCGAAAAAGATAACTATTTTGTCTCACAGGTGTCATTTTTGAAGGCTGAAAATTTTACTTCATGAAGAAACTAAGCTATATATGTAAACTCAATACATTACTATAATACAAATATAAGCCCAGTAGATATAAGTAAATTTTTAAGCAAACTATTGTCGAATGTTTAAAGTCAATTATATTAAGAATCAATTCTCAGAAAACGAGCTGTATTTAAGTTTTATGAACACACTAAAAAACCAATACTGTACCCTCTTTTATGGAATTCATTAGCATTTTTATAAGCAGTACACCGTTTAAGCAAATTATATACCTTAATACTGATATTAATGCAACTTTTTTGCATGTATGCAAATTTGTGAACTTTATTCTATTTTTGTAATATACATACCATTTTTGTGAACTTTATACATTTTTTGCAAAAATTAATTTTAGTTAACTTTTACACAATGTTTATGTATATTATACTACTTTTGTGACTTTTATTCACATTATTTTTAATTTAAACCCATTATTGAAGTGTGCATTATTTAAGTTAGTTATTTTCAAGTTTCGTACTCATGTACTTAGTTTTCAAAATTGAGGTTTATTTGAGCAATTATGATATATGTGACTAAAATCTCTCGATCAATTCCAAATATAGAAGACACAAATATCATCTTTCTTATATCAAACCAAACATATTAAACAAAAATAAGGAGAGACTGCAGCACCGCAACAACACATGACCGAAAAAGATAACTATTTTGTCTCACGGGTGTCATTTTTGAAGGCTGAAAATTTTACTTCATAAAGAAACTAAGTTATATATGTAAACACACTACATTACTATAATACAAATATATGCCCAATAGATATAAGTAAATTTTTAAGCAAACTATTGTCGGATGTTTAAAGTCAATTATATTAAGAATCAATTCTCAGAAAACAAGATGTATTTTAATTTTATGAACACACTAAAAAACCAATACTGTACCCTCTTTTATGGAATTCATTAGCATTTTTATAAGCAGTACAGCGTTTAAGCAAATTATATACCTTGATACTGATATTAATGCAACTTTTTTGCATGTATGCGAATTTGTGAACTTTATTCTATTTTTGTAATATACATACCATTTTTGTGAACTTTATACATTTTTTGCAAAAATTAATTTAAGTTAACTTTTACACAATGTTTATGTATATTATACTACTTTTGTGACTCTTATTCACATTATTTTGAATTTAAACCCATTATCGAAGTGTGCATTATTTAAGTTAGTTATTTTCAAGTTTCGTACTCATGTACTTAGTTTTCAAAATTGAGTTTTACTTGAGCAATTATGATATATGTGACTAAAATCTCTCGATCAATTCCAAATATAGAAGGCACAAATATCATCTTTCTTATATCAAACCAAACATATTTAACAAAAATAAAGAGAGACTGCAGCACCGCAACAACACATGACCGAAAAAGATAACTATTTTGTCTCACGGGTGTCATTTTTGAAGGCTGAAAATTTTACTTCATAAGGAAACTAAGTTATATATGTAAACACACTACATTACTATAATACAAATATAAGCCCAATAGATATAAGTAAATTTTTAAGCAAACTATTGTCGGATGTTTAAAGTCAATTATATTAAGAATCAATTCTCAGAAAACAAGATGTATTTTAATTTTATGAACACACTAAAAAACCAATACTGTACCCTCTTTTATGGAATTCATTAGCATTTTTATAAGCAGTACACCGTTTAAGCAAATTATATACCTTGATACTGATATTAATGCAACTTTTTTGCATGTATGCGAATTTGTGAACTTTATTCAATTTTTGTAATATACATACCATTTTTGTGAACTTTATACATTCTTTGCAAAAATTAATTTAAGTTAACTTTTACACAATGTTTATGTATATTATACTACTTTTGTGACTCTTATTCACATTATTTTGAATTTGAACCCATTATCGAAGTGTGCATTATTTAAGTTAGTTATTTTCAAGTTTCGTACTCATGTACTTAGTTTTCAAAATTGAGGTTTACTTGAGCAATTATGATATATGTGACTAAAATCTCTCGGTCAATTCCAAATATAGAAGACACAAATATCATCTTTTTCTTATTTCAAACCAAACATATCAAACAAAAATAAGGAGAGACTGCAACAATGCAACAACACATGACCGAAAAAGATAACTATTTTGTCTCACAGGTGTCATTTTTGAAGGCTGAAAATTTTACTTCATGAAGAAACTAAGCTATATATGTAAACTCAATACATTACTATAATACAAATATATGCCCAGTAGATATAAGTAAATTTTTAAGCAAACTATTGTCGAATGTTTAAAGTCAATTATATTAAGAATCAATTCTCAGAAAACGAGCTGTATTTAAGTTTTATGAACACACTAAAAAACCAATACTGTACCCTCTTTTATGGAATTCATTAGCATTTTTATAAGCAGTACACCGTTTAAGCAAATTATATACCTTAATACTGATATTAATGCAACTTTTTTGCATGTATGCAAATTTGTGAACTTTATTCTATTTTTGTAATATACATACCATTTTTGTGAACTTTATACATTTTTTGCAAAAATTAATTTTAGTTAACTTTTACACAATGTTTATGTATATTATACTACTTTTGTGACTTTTATTCACATTATTTTTAATTTAAACCCATTATTGAAGTGTGCATTATTTAAGTTAGTTATTTTCAAGTTTCGTACTCATGTACTTAGTTTTCAAAATTGAGGTTTATTTGAGCAATTATGATATATGTGACTAAAATCTCTCGATCAATTCCAAATATAGAAGACACAAATATCATCTTTCTTATATCAAACCAAACATATTAAACAAAAATAAGGAGAGACTGCAGCACCGCAACAACACATGACCGAAAAAGATAACTATTTTGTCTCACGGGTGTCATTTTTGAAGGCTGAAAATTTTACTTCATAAGGAAACTAAGTTATATATGTAAACACACTACATTACTATAATACAAATATAAGCCCAATAGATATAAGTAAATTTTTAAGCAAACTATTGTCGGATGTTTAAAGTCAATTATATTAAGAATCAATTCTCAGAAAACAAGATGTATTTTAATTTTATGAACACACTAAAAAACCAATACTGTACCCTCTTTTATGGAATTCATTAGCATTTTTATAAGCAGTACAGCGTTTAAGCAAATTATATACCTTGATACTGATATTAATGCAACTTTTTTGCATGTATGCGAATTTGTGAACTTTATTCTATTTTTGTAATATACATACCATTTTTGTGAACTTTATACATTTTTTGCAAAAATTAATTTAAGTTAACTTTTACACAATGTTTATGTATATTATACTACTTTTGTGACTCTTATTCACATTATTTTGAATTTAAACCCATTATCGAAGTGTGCATTATTTAAGTTAGTTATTTTCAAGTTTCGTACTCATGTACTTAGTTTTCAAAATTGAGGTTTACTTGAGCAATTATGATATATGTGACTAAAATCTCTCGGTCAATTCAAAATATAGAAGACACAAATATCATCTTTTTCTTATATCAAACCAAACATATCAAACAAAAATAAGGAGAGACTGCAACAACACATGACCGAGAAAGATAACTATTTTGTCTCACAGGTGTCATTTTTGAAGGCTGAAAATTTTACTTCATGAAGAAAGTAAGCTATATATGTAAACTCACTACATTACTATAATACAAATATAAGCCCAATAGATATAAGTAAATTTTTAAGCAAACTATTGACGGATGTTTAAAGTCAATTATATTATGAATCAATTCTCAGAAAACAAGATGTATTTTAATTTTATGAACACACTAAAAAACAATACTGTACCCTCTTTTATGGAATTCATTAACATTTTTATAAGCAGTACACCGTTTAAGCAAATTATATACCTTGATACAGATATTAATGCAACTTTTTTGCATGTATGCGAATTTGTAAACTTTATTCTATTTTTGTAATATACATAACATTTCTGTGAACTTTATACATTTTTTGCAAAAACTAATTTTAGTTAACTATTACACAATGTTTATGTATATTATACTACTTTTCTGACTTTTATTCACATTATTGTGAATTTAAAGCCATTATTGAAGTGTGCATTATTTAAGTTAGTTATTTTCAAGTTTCATACTCGTGTACTTAGTTTTCAAAATTGAGGTTTACTTGAGCGATTATGATATATGTGACCAAAATCTCTTGATCAATTCGAAATATAGAAGACACAAATATCATCTTTCTTATATCAAACCAAACATATTAAACAAAAATAAGGAGAGACTGCAATACCGCAACAACACAAGAGCGAAAAAGATAACTATATTGTCTCACGGGTGTCATTTTTGAAGGCTAAAAATTTTACTTCATGAGGAAACTAAGCTATATATGTAAACTCAATACATTACTATAATACAAATATAAGCCCAGTAGATATAAGTAAATTTTTAAGCAAACTATTGTCGAATGTTTAAAGTCAATTATATTAAGAATCAATTCTCAGAAAACGAGTTGTATTTAAGTTTTATGAACACACTAAAAAACCAATACTGTACCCTCTTTGATGGAATTCATTAGCATTTTTATAAGCAGTACACCGTTTAAGCAAATTGTATACCTTGATACTGATATTAATGCAACTTTTTTGCATATATGCAAATTTGTGAACTTTATTCTATTTTTGTAATATACATACCATTTTTGTGAACTTTATACATTTTTTGCAAAAATTAATTTTAGTTAACTTTTACACAATGTTTATGTATATTATACTATTTTTGTGACTTTTATTCACATTATTTTGAATTTAAACCCATTATCGAAGTGTGCATTATTTAAGTTAGTTATTTTCAAGTTTTGTACTCATGTACTTAGTTTTCAAAATTGAGGTTTACTTGAGCAATTATGATATATGTGACTAAAATCTCTCGGTCAATTCCAAATATAGAAGACACAAATATCATCTTTTTCTTATATCAAACCAAACATATCAAACAAAAATTAGGAGAGACTGCAGCATATAATACAAAAATTTTACTTCATGAGGAAACTAAGCTATATATGTAAACTCACTAAATTACTCTAATACAAATATAAGCCAAATAGATATAAGTAAATTTTTAAGCAAACTATTGTCGGATGTTTAAAGTCAATTATATTAAGTATCAATTCTCAGAAAACAAGATGTATTTTAATTTTATGAACACACTAAAAAACCAATACTGTACCCTCTTTTATGGAATTCATTAGTATTTTTATAAGCAGTACACCGTTTAAGCAAATTATATACCTTGATACTAATATTAATGCAACTTTTTTGCATGTATGCGAATTTGTGAACTTTATTCTATTTTTGTAATATACATACCATTTTTGTGAACTTTATACATTTTTTGCAAAAATTAATTTTAGTTAAATTTTACTCAATGTTTATGTATATTATACTACTTTTGTGACTTTTATTCACATTATTTTGAATTTAAACCCATTATTGAAGTGTGCGTTATTTAAGTTAGTTATTTTCAAGTTTCGTAATCATGTACTTAGTTTTCAAAATTGAGGTTCACTTGAGCAAATATGATATATGTGACTAAAATCTCTTGATCAATTCCAAATATAGAAGACACAAATATCATCTTTCTTATATCAAACCAAACATATTAAACAAAAATAAGGAGAGACTGCGACACCGCAACAACACATGACCGAAAAAGATAACTATTTTGTCTCACGAGTGTCATTTTTGAAGGCTGAAAATTTTACTTCATGAGGAGACTAAGCTATATATGCAAACTCAATACATTACTATAATACAAATATAAGCCCAATAGATATAAGTAAATTTTTAAGCAAACTATTGTCGAATGTTTAAAGTCAATTATTTTAACAATCAATTTTCAGAAAACGAGATGTATTTTAATTTTATGAACACACTAAAAAACCAATACTGTACCCTCTTTTATGGAATTCATTAGCATTTTTATAAGCAGTACACCGTTTAAGCAAATTATATACCTTAATACTGATATTAATGCAACTTTTTTGCATGTATGCAAATTTGTGAACTTTAGTCTATTTTTGTAATATATATACCATTTTTGTGAACTTTATACATTTTTTGCAAAAATTAATTTTAGTTAACTTTTACACAATGTTTATGTATATTATACTACTTTTGTGACTTTTATTCACATTATTTTTAATTTAAAAACCCATTATTGAAGTGTGCATTATTTAAGTTAGTTATTTTCAAGTGTCGTACTCATGTACTTAGTTTTCAAAATTGAGGTTTTATTTGAGCAATTATGATATATGTGACTAAAATCTCTCGATCAATTCCAAATATAGAAAACACAAATATCATCTTTCTTATATCAAACCAAACATATTAAACAAAAATAAGGAGAGACTGCAGCACCGCAACAACACATGACCGAAAAAGATAACTATTTTGTCTCACGGGTGTCATTTTTGAAGTCTGAAAATTTTACTTCATAAGGAAACTAAGTTATATATGTAAACACACTACATTACTATAATACAAATATAAGCCCAATAGATATAAGTAAATTTTTAAGCAAACTATTGTCGGATGTTTAAAGTCTATTTTATTAAGAATCAATTCTAAGAAAACAAGACGTATTTTAATTTTATGAACACACTAAAAAACCAATACTGTACCCTCTTTTATGGAATTCATTAGCATTTTTATAAGCAGTACACCATTTAAGCAAATTATATACCTTGATACTGATATTAATGCAACTTTTTTGCATGTATGCAAATTTGTGAACTTTATTCTATTTTTGTAATATACATACCATTTTTGTGAACTTTATACATTTTTTGCAAAAATTAATTTAAGTTAACTTTTACACAATGTTTATGTATATTATACTACTTTGGTGACTTTTATTCACATTATTTTGAGTTTAAACCCATTATTGAAGTGTGCATTATTTAAGTTAGTTATTTTCAAGTTTCGTACTCATGTACTTAGTTTTCAAAATTGAGGTTTACTTGAGCAATTATGATATATGTGGCTAAAATCTCTTGATAAATTTCAAATATAGAAGACACAAATATCATCTTTCTTATATCAAACCAAACACATTAAACAAAAATAAAGAGAGACTGCAACACCGCAACAACACATGACCGAAAAAGATAACTATTTTGTCTCACGGGTGTCATTTTTGAAGGCTGAAAATTTTACTTCATGAGGAAACTAAGCTATATATGTAAACTCAATACATTACTATAATACAAATATAAGCCCAATAGATATAAGTAAATTTTTAAGCAAACTATTGTCGGATGTTTAAATTCAATTATATTAAGAATCAATTCTCAGAAAACAAGACGTATTTTAATTTTATGAACACACTAAAAAACCAATATTGTACCCTCTTTTATGGAATTCATTAGCATTTTTATAAGCAGTACACAGTTTAAGCAAATTATATACCTTGAAACTGATATTAATGCAACTTTTTTGCATGTATGAAAATTTGTGAACTTTATTCTATTTTTGTAATATACATACCATTTTTGTGAACTTTATACATTTTTTGCAAAAATTAATTTTAGTTAACTTTTAGACAATGTTTATGTATATTATACTACATTTGTGACTTTTATTCACATTATTTTGAATTTAAACCTATTATTGAAGTGTGCATTATTTAAGTTAGTTATTTTCAAGTTTCGCACTCATGTACTTAGTTTTCAAAATTGAGGTTTACTTGAGCAATTATGATATATGTGACTAAAATCTCTAGATCAATTCCAAATATAGAAGACACAAATATCATCTTTCTAATATCAAACCAAACATATTAAACAAAAATAAGGAGAGAATGCAATACCGCAACAACACATGACCGAAAAAGATAACTATTTTGTCTCACGGGTGTCATTTTTGAAGGCTGAAAATTTTACTTCATGAGGAAACTAAGCTATATATGTAAACTCACTACATTACTATAATACAATTATTAGCCCAATAGATATAAGTAAATTTTTAAGCAAACTATTGTCGGATGTTTAAATTCAATTATATTAAGAATCAATTCTCAGAAAACAAGATGTATTTTAATTTTATGAACACACTAAAAAACCAATATTGTACCCTCTTTTATGGAATTCATTAGCATTTTTATAAGCAGTACACCGTTTAAGCAAATTATATACCTTGATACTGATATTAATGCAACTTTTTTGCATGTATGCGAATTTGTGAACTTTATTCTATTTTTGTAATATACATACCATTTTTGTGAACTTTATACATTTTTTGCAAAAATTAATTTAAGTTAACTTTTACACAATGTTTATGTATATTATACTACTTTTGTGACTCTTATTCACATTATTTTGAATTTAAACCCATTATTGAAGTGTGCATTATTTAAGTTAGTTATTTTCAAGTTTCGTACTCATGTACTTAGTTTTCAAAATTGAGGTTTACTTGAGCAATTATGATATATGTGACTAAAATCTCTTAATCAATTCCAAATATAGAAGACACAAATATCATCTTTCTTATATCAAACCAAACATATTAAACAAAAATAAGGAGAGACTGCAACACCGCAATAACACATGACCGAAAAAGATAACTATTTTGTCTCACGGGTGTCATTTTTGTAGGCTGAAAAATTTACTTCATGAGGAAACTAAGCTATATATGTAAACTCAATACATTACTATAATACAAATATAAGCTCAATAGATATAAGTAAATTTTTAAACAAACTATTGTCGGATGTTTAAAGTCAATTATATTAAGAATCAATTCTCAGAAAACGAGATGTATTTTAATTTTATGAACACACTAAAAAACCAATACTGTACCCTCTTTTATGGAATTCATTAGCATTTTTATAAGAAGTACACCGTTTAAGCAAATTATATACCTTGATACTGATATTAATGCAACTTTTTTGCATGTATGCAAATTTGTGAACTTTATTCTATTTTTGTAATATACATACCATTTTTGTGAACTTTATACATTTTTTGCAAAAATTAATTTAAGTTAACTTTTACACAATGTTTATGTATATTATACTACTTTTGTGACTCTTATTCACATTATTTTGAATTTAAACCCATTATTGAGGTGTGCATTATTTAAGTTAGTTATTTTCAAGTTTCGTACTCATGTACTTAGTTTTAAAAATTGAGGTTTACTTGAGCAATTATGATATATGTGACTAAAATCTCTTAATCAATTCCAAATATAGAGGACACAAATATCATCTTTCTTAGATCAAACCAAACATATTAAACAAAAATAAGGAGAGACTGCAACACCGCAACAACACATGACCGAAAAAGATAACTATTTTGTCTCACGGGTGTCATTTTTGAAGGCTGAAAATTTTACTTCATGAGGAAACTAAGCTATATATGTAAACTCACTACATTACTATAATACAAATATAAGCCCAATAGATATAAGTAAATTTTTAAGCAAACTATTGTCGGATGTTTAAAGTCAATTATATTAAGAATCAATTCTCAGAAAACAATATGTATTTTAATTTTATGAACACACTAAAAAACCAATACTGTACCCTCTTTTATGGAATTCATTAGCATTTTTTTAAGCAGTACACCGTTTGAGCAAATTATATACCTTGATACTGATATTAATGCAACTTTTTTGCATGTATGCGAATTTGTGAACTTTATTCTATTTTTGTAATATACATACCATTTTTGTGAACTTTATACATTTTTTGCAAAAATTAATTTAAGTTAACTTTTACACAATGTTTATGTATATTATACTACTTTTGTGACTCTTATTCACATTATTTTGAATTTAAACCCATTATTGAAGTGTGCATTATTTAAGTTAGTTATTTTCAAGTTTCGTACTCATGTACTTAGTTTTCAAAATTGAGGTTTACTTGAGCAATTATGATATATGTGACTAAAATCTCTTAATCAATTCCAAATATAGAAGACACAAATATCATCTTTCTTATATCAAACCAAACATATTAAACAAAAATAAGGAGAGACTGCAACACCGCAATAACACATGACCGAAAAAGATAACTATTTTGTCTCACGGGTGTCATTTTTGTAGGCTGAAAAATTTACTTCATGAGGAAACTAAGCTATATATGTAAACTCAATACATTACTATAATACAAATATAAGCTCAATAGATATAAGTAAATTTTTAAACAAACTATTGTCGGATGTTTAAAGTCAATTATATTAAGAATCAATTCTCAGAAAACGAGATGTATTTTAATTTTATGAACACACTAAAAAACCAATACTGTACCCTCTTTTATGGAATTCATTAGCATTTTTATAAGAAGTACACCGTTTAAGCAAATTATATACCTTGATACTGATATTAATGCAACTTTTTTGCATGTATGCAAATTTGTGAACTTTATTCTATTTTTGTAATATACATACCATTTTTGTGAACTTTATACATTTTTTGCAAAAATTAATTTTAGTTAACTTTTAGACAATGTTTATGTATATTATACTACATTTGTGACTTTTATTCATATTATTTTGAATTTAAACCTATTATTGAAGTGTGCATTATTTAAGTTAGTTATTTTCAAGTTTCGCACTCATGTACTTAGTTTTCAAAATTGAGGTTTACTTGAGCAATTATGATATATGTGACTAAAATCTCTAGATCAATTCCAAATATAGAAGACACAAATATCATCTTTCTAATATCAAACCAAACATATTAAACAAAAATAAGGAGAGAATGCAATACCGCAACAACACATGACCGAAAAAGATAACTATTTTGTCTCACGGGTGTCATTTTTGAAGGCTGAAAATTTTACTTCATGAGGAAACTAAGCTATATATGTAAACTCACTACATTACTATAATACAATTATTAGCCCAATAGATATAAGTAAATTTTTAAGCAAACTATTGTCGGATGTTTAAATTCAATTATATTAAGAATCAATTCTCAGAAAACAAGATGTATTTTAATTTTATGAACACACTAAAAAACCAATATTGTACCCTCTTTTATGGAATTCATTAGCATTTTTATAAGCAGTACACCGTTTAAGCAAATTATATACCTTGATACTGATATTAATGCAACTTTTTTGCATGTATGCGAATTTGTGAACTTTATTCTATTTTTGTAATATACATACCATTTTTGTGAACTTTATACATTTTTTGCAAAAATTAATTTAAGTTAACTTTTACACAATGTTTATGTATATTATACTACTTTTGTGACTCTTATTCACATTATTTTGAATTTAAACCCATTATTGAAGTGTGCATTATTTAAGTTAGTTATTTTCAAGTTTCGTACTCATGTACTTAGTTTTCAAAATTGAGGTTTACTTGAGCAATTATGATATATGTGACTAAAATCTCTTAATCAATTCCAAATATAGAAGACACAAATATCATCTTTCTTATATCAAACCAAACATATTAAACAAAAATAAGGAGAGACTGCAACACCGCAATAACACATGACCGAAAAAGATAACTATTTTGTCTCACGGGTGTCATTTTTGTAGGCTGAAAAATTTACTTCATGAGGAAACTAAGCTATATATGTAAACTCAATACATTACTATAATACAAATATAAGCTCAATAGATATAAGTAAATTTTTAAACAAACTATTGTCGGATGTTTAAAGTCAATTATATTAAGAATCAATTCTCAGAAAACGAGATGTATTTTAATTTTATGAACACACTAAAAAACCAATACTGTACCCTCTTTTATGGAATTCATTAGCATTTTTATAAGAAGTACACCGTTTAAGCAAATTATATACCTTGATACTGATATTAATGCAACTTTTTTGCATGTATGCAAATTTGTGAACTTTATTCTATTTTTGTAATATACATACCATTTTTGTGAACTTTATACATTTTTTGCAAAAATTAATTTAAGTTAACTTTTACACAATGTTTATGTATATTATACTACTTTTGTGACTCTTATTCACATTATTTTGAATTTAAACCCATTATTGAGGTGTGCATTATTTAAGTTAGTTATTTTCAAGTTTCGTACTCATGTACTTAGTTTTAAAAATTGAGGTTTACTTGAGCAATTATGATATATGTGACTAAAATCTCTTAATCAATTCCAAATATAGAGGACACAAATATCATCTTTCTTAGATCAAACCAAACATATTAAACAAAAATAAGGAGAGACTGCAACACCGCAACAACACATGACCGAAAAAGATAACTATTTTGTCTCACGGGTGTCATTTTTGAAGGCTGAAAATTTTACTTCATGAGGAAACTAAGCTATATATGTAAACTCACTACATTACTATAATACAAATATAAGCCCAATAGATATAAGTAAATTTTTAAGCAAACTATTGTCGGATGTTTAAAGTCAATTATATTAAGAATCAATTCTCAGAAAACAATATGTATTTTAATTTTATGAACACACTAAAAAACCAATACTGTACCCTCTTTTATGGAATTCATTAGCATTTTTTTAAGCAGTACACCGTTTGAGCAAATTATATACCTTGATACTGATATTAATGCAACTTTTTTGCATGTATGCGAATTTGTTAGCTTTGTTCTATTTTTATAATATACATACCATTTTTGTGAACTTTATACATTTTTTGCAAAAATTAATTTTAGTTAACTTTTACACAATGTTTATGCATATTATACTACTTTTGTGACTTTTATTCACATTATTTTGAATTTAAACCCATTATTGAAGTGTGCATTATTTAAGTTTGTTATTTTGAAGTTTCGTACTCATGTACTTAGTTTTTAAAATTGAGGTTTACTTGAGCAATTATGATATATGTGACTAAAATCTCTTGATCAATTCCAAATATAGAAGTCACAAATATCATCTTTCTTATATCATACCAAACATATTAAACAAAAATAAGGAGAGACTGCAACACCGCAACAACACATGACCAAAAAAGATAGCTATTTTGTCTCACGGGTGTCATTTTTGAAGGCTGAAAATTTTACTTCATGACGAAGCTAAGCTATATATGTAAACTCAAAACATTACTATAATACAAATATAAGCCCGATAGATATAATTAAATTTTTAACCAAACTAGTGTCGGATGTTTAAAGTCAATTATATTAAGAATCAATTCTCAGAAAACGAGATGTATTTTAATTTTATGAACACACTAAAAAACCAATACTGTACCCTCTTTTATGGAATTCATTAGCATTTTTATAAGCAGTACACCGTTTAAGCAAATTATATACCTTGATACTGATATTAATGCAACTTTTTTGCATGTATGCAAATTTGTGAACTTTATTCTATTTTTGTAGTGTACATACCATTTTTGTGAACTTTATACATTTTTTGCAAAAATTAATTTTAGTTAACTTTTACACAATGTTTATGTATATTATACTACTTTTGTGACTTTTATTCACATTATTTTGAATTTAAACCCATTATTGAAGTGTGCATTATTTAAGTTAGTTATTTTCAAGTCTCGTACTCATGTACTTAATTTTCAAAATTGAGGTTTATTTGAGCAATTATGATATATGTGACTAAAATCTCTCGATCAATTCCAAATATAGAAGACACAAATATCATCTTTCTTATATCAAACCAAACATATTAAACAAAAATAAGGAGAGACTGCAACACCGCAACAACACATGACCGAAAAAGATAAGTATTTTGTCTCACGGGTGTCATTTTTGAAGGCTGAAAATTTTACTTCATGAGGAAACTAAGCTATATATGTAAACTCACTACATTACTATAATACAAATATAAGCCCAATAGATATAAGAAAATTTTTAAGCAAACTATTGTCGGATGTTTAAAGTCAATTATATTATGAATCAATTCTCAGAAAACAAGATGTATTTTAATTTTATGAACACACTAAAAAACCAATACTGCACCCTCTTTTATGGAATTCATTAGCATTTTTATAAGCAGTACACCGTTTAAGCAAATTATTTTTGTAATATACATACAATTTTTGTGAACTTTATACATTTTTTGCAAAAATTAATTTTAGTTAACTTTTACACAATGTTTATGCATATTATACTACTTTTGTGACTTTTATTCACATTATTTTGAATTTTAACCCATTATTGAAGTGTGCATTATTTAAGTTAGTTATTTTCAAGTTTCGTACTCATGTAGTTAGTTTTCAAAATTGAGGTTTACTTGAGCAATTATGATATAATTGACTAAAATCTCTTGATCAATTCGAAATATAGAAGACACAAATATCATCTTTCTTATATCAAACCGAACATATTAATCAAAAATAAGGAGAGACTGCAACACCGCAACAACACATAACTGAAAAAGATAACTATTTTGTCACACGGGTGTCATTTTTGAAGGCTGAAAATTTTACTTCATGAGGAAACTAAGGTATATATGTAAACTCAATACATTACTGTTATACAAATATAAGCCCAATAGATATAAGTAAATTTTTAAGCAAACTAGTGTCGGATGTTTAAAGTCAATTATATTAAGAATCAATTCTCAGAAAACAAGATGTATTTTAATTTTATGAACACACTAAAAAACCAATAATGTACCCTCTTTTATGGAATTCATTAGCATTTTTATAAGCAGTACACCATTTAAGCAAATTATATATCTTGATACTGATATTAATGCAAGTTTTTTGCATGTATGCAAATTTGTGAACTTTATTCTATTTTTGTAATATACATACCATTTTTGTGAAATTTATACATTTTTTGCAAAAATAAATTTTAGTTAACTTTTACACAATGTTTATGCATATTATACTACTTTTGTGACTTTTATTCACATTATTTTGAATTTAAACCCATTATTGAAGTGTACATTATTTAAGTTTGTTATTTTGAAGTTTCGTACTCATGTACTTAGTTTTTAAAATTGAGGTTTACTTGAGCAATTATGATATATGTGACTAAAATCTCTTGATCAATTCCAAATATAGAAGACACAAACATCATCTTTCTTATATCAAACCAAACATATTAAACAAAAATAAGGAGAGACTGCAACACCGCAACAACACATGACCGAAAAAGATAGCTATTTTGTCACACGGGTGTCATTTTTGAAGGCTGAAAATTTTACTTCATGAGGAAACTAAGCTATATATGTAAACTCACAACATTACTATAATACAAATATAAGCCGAATAGATATAAGTAAATTTTTAAGCAAACTATTGTCGGATGTTTAAAGTCATTTATATTAAGAATCAATTCTCAGAAAACAAGATGTATTTTTATTTTATGAACACGCTAAAAAACCAATACTGTACCCTCTTTTATGGAATTCATTAGCATTTTTATAAGCAGTACACCGTTTAAGCAAATTATCTACCTTGATGCTGATATTAATGCAACTTTTTTGCATGTATGCGAATTTGTTAGCTTTGTTCTATTTTTGTAATATACATACCATTTTTGTGAACTTTATACATTTTTTGCAAAAATTAATTTTAGTTAACTTTTACACAATGTTTAGCCATATTATACTACTTTTGTGACTTTTATTCACATTATTTTGAATTTAAACCCATTATTGAAGTGTGGATTATTTAAGTTAGTTATTTTCAAGTTTCGTACTCATGTAATTAGTTTTCAAAATTGAGGTTTACTTGAGCAATTATGATATATGTGACTAAAATCTCTTGATCAATTCAAAATATAGAAGAAACAAATATCATCTTTCTTATATCAAATCTAACATATTAATCAAAAATAAGGAGAGACTGCAACACCGCAACAACAAATGACCGAAAAAGATAAATATTTTGTCTCACGGGTGTCATTTTTGAAGGCTGAAAATTTTACTTCATGAGGAAACTAAGCTATATATGTAAACTCAATACATTACTATAATACAAATATAAGCCCAATAGATATAAGTAAATTTTTAAGCAAACTAGTGTCGGATGTTTAAAGTCAATTATATTAAGAATCAATTCTCAGAAAACAAGATGTATTTTAATTTTATGAACACACTAAAAAACCAATACTGTACCCTCTTTTATGGAATTCATTAGCATTTTTATAAGCAGTACACCGTTTAAGCAAATTATATACCTTGATGCTGATATTAATGCAACTTTTTTGCATGTATGCAAATTTGTGAACTTTATTCTATTTTTGTAATATACATACCATTTTTGTGAACTTTATACATTTTTTGCAAAAATTAATTTTAGTTAACTTTTACACAATGTTTATGCATATTATACTACTTTTGTGACTTTTATTCACATTATTTTGAATTTAAACCCATTATTGAAGTGTGCATTATTTAAGTTAGTTATTTTCAAGTTTCGTACTCATGTAGTTAGTTTTCAAAATTGAGGTTTACTTGAGCAATTATGATATAATTGACTAAAATCTCTTGATCAATTCGAAATATAGAAGACACAAATATCAACTTTCTTATATCAAACCAAACATATTAATCAAAAATAAGGAGAGACTGCAACACCGCAACAACACATAACTGAAAAAGATAACTATTTTGTCACACGGGTGTCATTTTTGAAGGCTGAAAATTTTACTTCATGAGGAAACTAAGGTATATATGTAAACTCAATACATTACTATTATACAAATATAAGCCCAATAGATATAAGTAAATTTTTAAGCAAACTAATGTCGGATGTTTAAAGTCAATTATATTAAGAATCAATTCTCAGAAAACAAGATGTATTTTAATTTTATAAAAACACACTAAAAAACCAATAATGTACCCTCTTTTATGGAATTCATTAGCATTTTTATAAGCAGTACACCATTTAAGCAAATTATATACCTTGATACTGATATTAATGCAAGTTTTTTGCATGTATGCATATTTGTGAACTTTATTCTATTTTTGTAATATACATACCATTTTTGTGAACTTTATACATTTTTTGCAAAAAAAAATTTTAGTTAACTTTTACACAATGTTTATGCATATTATACTACTTTTGTGACTTTTATTCACATTATTTTGAATTTAAACCCATTATTGAAGTGTGCATTATTTAAGTTTGTTATTTTGAAGTTTCGTACTCATGTACTTAGTTTTAAAAATTGAGGTTTACTTGAGCAATTATGATATATGTGACTAAAATCTCTTGATCAATTCCGAATATAGAATACACAAATATCATCTTTCTTATAACAAACCAAACATATTAAACAAAAATAAGGAGAGACTGCAACACCGCAACAACACATGACCGAAAAAGATAGCTATTTTGTCTCACGGGTGTCATTTTTGAAGGCTGAAAATTTTACTTCATGAGGAAACTAAGCTATATATGTAAACTCACAACATTACTATAATACAAATATAAGCCGAATAGATATAAGTAAATTTTTAAGCAAACTATTGTCGGATGTTTAAAGTCATTTATATTAAGAATCAATTCTCAGAAAACAAGATGTATTTTTATTTTATGAACATACTAAAAAACCAATACTGTACCCTCTTTTATGGAATTCATTAGCATTTTTATAAGCAGTACACCGTTTAAGCAAATTATATACCTTGATGCTGATATTAATGCAACTTTTTTGCATGTATGCGAATTTGTTAGCTTTGTTCTATTTTTGTAATATGCATACCATTTTTGTGAACTTTATACATTTTTTGCAAAAATTAATTTTAGTTAACTTTTACACAATGTTTATCCATATTGTACTACTTTTGTGACTTTTATTCACATTATTTTGAATTTAAACCCATTATTGAAGTGTGCATTGTTTAAGTTAGTTATTTTCAAGTTTCGTACTCATGTAGTTAGTTTTCAAAATTGAGGTTTACTTGAGCAATTATGATATATGTGACTAAAATCACTTGATCAATTCCAAATATAGAAGAAACAAATATCATCTTTCTTATATCAAATCAAACATATTAATCAAAAATAAGGAGAGACTGCAACACCGCAACAACAAATGACCGAAAAAGATAAATATTTTGTCTCACGGGTGTCATTTTTGAAGGCTGAAAATTTTACTTCATGAGGAAACTAAGCTATATATGTAAACTCAATACATTACTATAATACAAATATAAGCCCAATAGATATAAGTAAATTTTTAAGCAAACTAGTGTCGGATGTTTAAAGTCAATTATATTAAGAATCAATTCTCAGAAAACAAGATGTATTTTAATTTTATGAACACACTAAAAAACCAATAATGTACCCTCTTTTATGGAATTCATTAGCATTTTTATAAGCAGTACACCATTTAAGCAAATTATATACCTTGATACTGATATTAATGCAAGTTTTTTGCATGTATGCAAATTTGTGAACTTTATTCTATTTTTGTAATATACATACCATTTTTGTGAACTTTATACATTTTTTGCAAAAATAAATTTTAGTTAACTTTTACTCAATGTTTATGCATATTATACTACTTTTGTGACTTTTATTCTCTTTATTTTGAATTTAAACCCATTATTGAAGTGTGCATTATTTAAGTTTGCTATTTTGAAGTTTCGTACTCATGTACTTAGTTTTTAAAATTGAGGTTTACTTGAGCAATTATGATATATGTGACTAAAATCTCTTGATCAATTCCAAATATAGAAGACACAAATATCATCTTTCTTATAACAAACCAAACATATTAAACAAAAATAAGGAGAGACTGCAACACCGCAACAACACATGACCGAAAAAGATAGCTATTTTGTCTCACGGGTGTCATTTTTGAAGGCTGAAAATTTTACTTCATGAGGAAATTAAGCTATATATGTAAACTCACAACATTACTATAATACAAATATAAGCCGAATAGATATAAGTAAATTTTTAAGCAAACTATTGTCGGATGTTTAAAGTCATTTATATTAAGAATCAATTCTCAGAAAACAAGATGTATTTTTATTTTATGAACATACTAAAAAACCAATACTGTACCCTCTTTTATGGAATTCATTAGCATTTTTATAAGCAGTACACCGTTTAAGCAAATTATATACCTTGATGCTGATATTAATGAAACTTTTTTGCATGTATGCGAATTTGTTAGCTTTGTTCTATTTTTGTAATATACATACCATTTTTGTGAACTTTATACATTTTTTGCAAAAATTAATTTTAGTTAACTTTTACACAATGTTTATCCATATTATACTACTTTTGTGACTTTTATTCACATTATTTTGAATTTAAACCCATTATTGAAGTGTGCATTATTTAAGTTAGTTATTTTCAAGTTTCGTACTCATGTAGTTAGTTTTCAAAATTGAGGTTGACTTGAGCAATTATGATATATGTGACTAAAATCTCTTGATCAATTCCAAATATAGAAGAAACAAATATCATCTTTCTTATATCAAATCGAACATATTAATCAAAAATAAGGAGAGACTGCAACACCGCAACAACAAATGACCGAAAAAGATAAATATTTTGTCTCACGGGTGTCATTTTTGAAAGCTGAAAATTTTACTTCATGAGGAAACTAAGCTATATATGTAAACTCAATACATTACTATAATACAAATATAAGCCCAATAGATATAAGTAAATTTTTAAGCAAACTAGTGTCGGATGTTTAAAGTCAATTATATTAAGAATCAATTCTCAGAAAACAAGATATATTTTAATTTTATGAACACACTAAAAAACCAATACTATACCCTATTTTATGGAATTCATTAGCATTTTTATAAGCAGTAAACCGTTTAAGCAAATTATATACCTTGATGCTGATATTAATGCAACTTTTTTGCATGTATGCGAATTTGTGAACTTTATTCTATTTTTGTAATATACATACCATTTTTGTGAACTTTATACATTTTTTGCAAAAATTAATTTTAGTTAACTTTTACACAATGTTTATGCATATTATACTACTTTTGTGACTTTTATTCACATTATTTTGAATTTAAACCCATTATTGAAGTGTGCATTATTTAAGTTAGTTATTTTCAAGTTTCGTACTCATGTAGTTAGTTTTCAAAATTGAGGTTTACTTGAGCAATTATGATATAATTGACTAAAATCTCTTGATCAATTCGAAATATAGAAGACACAAATATCATCTTTCTTATATCAAACCAAACATATTAATCAAAAATAAGGAGAGACTGCAACACCGCAACAACACAGAACTGAAAAAGATAACTATTTTGTCACACGGGTGTCATTTTTGAAGGCTGAAAATTTTACTTCATGAGGAAACTAAGGTATATATGTAAACTCAATACATTACTATTATACAAATATAAGCCCAATAGATATAAGTAAATTTTTAAGCAAACTAGTGTCGGATGTTTAAAGTCAATTATATTAAGAATCAATTCTCAGAAAACAAGATGTATTTTAATTTTATGAACACACTAAAAAACCAATAATGTACCCTCTTTTATGGAATTCATTAGCATTTTTATAAGCAGTACACCATTTAAGCAAATTATATACATTGATACTGATATTAATGCAAGTTTTTTGCATGTATGCAAATTTGTGAACTTTATTCTATTTTTGTAATATACATACCATTTTTGTGAACTTTATACATTTTTTGCAAAAATAAATTTTAGTTAACTTTTACTCAATGTTTATGCATATTATACTACTTTTGTGACTTTTATTCACATTATTTTGAATTTAAACCCATTATTGAAGTGTGCATTATTTAAGTTTGCTATTTTGAAGTTTCGTACTCATGTACTTAGTTTTTAAAATTGAGGTTTACTTGAGCAATTATGATATATGTGACTAAAATCTCTTGATCAATTCCAAATATAGAAGACACAAATATCATCTTTCTTATAACAAACCAAACATATTAAACAAAAATAAGGAGAGACTGCAACACCGCAACAACACATGACCGAAAAAGATAGCTATTTTGTCTCACGGGTGTCATTTTTGAAGGCTGAAAATTTTACTTCATGAGGAAACTAAGCTATATATGTAAACTCACAACATTACTATAATACAAATATAAGCCGAATAGATATAAGTAAATTTTTAAGCAAACTATTGTCGGATGTTTAAAGTCATTTATATTAAGAATCAATTCTCAGAAAACAAGATGTATTTTTATTTTATGAACATACTAAAAAACCAATACTGTACCCTCTTTTATGGAATTCATTAGCATTTTTATAAGCAGTACACCGTTTAAGCAAATTATATACCTTGATGCTGATATTAATGCAACTTTTTTGCATGTATGCGAATTTGTTAGCTTTGTTCTATTTTTGTAATATACATATCATTTTTGTGAACTTTATACATTTTTTGCAAAAATTAATTTTAGTTAACTTTTACACAATGTTTATCCATATTATACTACTTTTGTGACTTTTATTCACATTATTTTGAATTTAAACCCATTATTGAAGTGTGCATTATTTAAGTTAGTTATTTTCAAGTTTCGTACTCATGTAGTTAGTTTTCAAAATTGAGGTTTACTTGAGCAATTATGATATATGTGACTAAAATCTCTTGATCAATTCCAAATATAGAAGAAACAAATATCATCTTTCTTATATCAAATCAAACATATTAATAAAAAATATGGAGAGACTGCAACACCGCAACAACAAATGACCGAAAAAGATAAATATTTTGTCTCACGGGTGTCATTTTTGAAGGCTGAAAATTTTACTTCATGAGGAAACTAAGCTATATGTAAACTCAATACATTACTATAATACAAATATAAGCCCAATAGATATAAGTAAATTTTTAAGCAAACTAGTGTCGGATGTTTAAAGTCAATTATATTAAGAATCAATTCTCAGAAAACAAGATGTATTTTAATTTTATGAACACACTAAAAAACCAATACTGTACCCTCTTTTATGGAATTCATTAGCATTTTTATAAGCAGTACACCGTTTAAGCAAATTATATACCTTGATGCTGATATTAATGCAACATTTTTGCATGTATGCGAATTTGTGAACTTTATTCTATTTTTGTAATATACATACCATTTTTGTGAACTTTATACATTTTTTGAAAAAATTAATTTTAGTTAACTTTTACACAATGTTTATGTATATTATACTACTTTTGTGACTCTTATTCACATTATTTTGAATTTAAACCCATTATTGAAGTGTGCATTATTTAAGTTAGTTATTTTCAAGTTTCGTACTCATGTACTTAGTTTTCAAAATTGAGGTTTACTTGAGCAATTATGATATATGTGACTAAAATCTCTTGATCAATTCCAAATATAGAAGTCACAAATATCATCTTTCTTATATCATACCAAACATATTAAACAAAAATAAGGAGAGACTGCAACACCGCAACAACACATGACCGAAAAAGATAACTATTTTGTCTCACGGGTGTCATTTTTGAAGGCTGAAAATTTTACTTCATGAGGAAACTAAGCTATATATGTAAACTCACTACATTACTATAATACAAATATAAGCCCAATAGATATAAGTAAATTTTTAAGCAAACTATTGTCGGATGTTTAAAGTCAATTATATTAAGAATCAATTCTTAGAAAACAAGATGTATTTTAATTTTATGAACACACTAAAAAACCAATACTGTACCCTCTTTTATGGAATTCATTAGCATTTTTATAAGCAGTACACCGTTTAAGCAAATTATATACCTTGATACTGATATTAATGCAACTTTTTTGTATGTATGCAAATTTGTGAACTTTATTCTATTTTTGTACTGTACATACCATTTTTGTGAACTTTATACATTTTTTGCAAAAATTAATTTTAGTTAACTTTTACACAATGTTTATGTATATTATACTACTTTTGTGACTTTTATTCACGTTATTTTGAATTTAAACCCATTATTGAAGTGTGCATTATTTAAGTTAGTTATTTTCAAGTCTCGTACTCATGTACTTAGTTTTCAAAATTGAGGTTTATTTGAGCAATTATGATATATGTGACTAAAATCTCTCGATCAATTCCAAATATAGAAGACACAAATATCATCTTTCTTATATCAAACCAAACATATTAAACAAAAATAAGGAGAGACTGCAACACCGCAACAACACATGACCGAAAAAGAAAACTATTTCGTCTCACGGGTGTCATTTTTGAAGGCTGAAAATTTTACTTCATGAGGAAACTAAGCTATATATGTAAACTCACTACATTACTATAATACAAATATAAGCCCAATAGATATAAGAAAATTTTTAAGCAAACTATTGTCGGATGTTTAAAGTCAATTATATTAAGAATCAATTCTCAGAAAACAAGATGTATTTTAATTTTATGAACACACTAAAAAACCAATATTGCACCCTCTTTCATGGAATTCATTAGTATTTTTATAAGCAGTACACCGTTTAAGCAAATTATTTTTGTAATATACATACCATTTTTGTGAACTTTATACATTTTTTGCAAAAATTAATTTTAGTTAACTTTTACACAATGTTTATGCATATTATACTACTTTTGTGACTTTTATTCACATTATTTTGAATTTAAACCCATTATTGATGTGTGCATTATTTAAGTTAGTTATTTTCAAGTTTCGTACTCATGTAGTTAGTTTTCAAAATTGAGGTTTACTTGAGCAATTATGATATATGTGACTAAAATCTCTCGGTCAATTCCAAAAATAGAATACACAAATACCATCTTTCTTATATCAAACCAAACATATTAAACAAAAATAAGGGGAGACTGCAACACCGCAACAATCATGAACGAAAAAGATAACTATTTTGTCTCACGGGTGTCATTTTTGAAGGCTGAAAATTTTACTTCATGAGGAAACTAAGCTATATATGTGAACTCACTACATTACTATAATACAAATATAAGCCCAATAGATATAAGTAAATTTTTAAGCAACTCACATTATTTTGAGTTTAAACCCATTATCAAAGTGTGCATTATTTAAGTTAGTTATTTTCAAGTTTCGTACTCATGTACTTAATTTCGAAAATTGAGGTTTACTTGAGCTATTATGATATATGTGACTAAAATCTCTCGATCAATTCCAAATATAGAAGACACAAATATCATCTTTCTTATATCAAACCAAACATATTAAACAAAAATAAGGAGAGACTGCAACACCGCAACAACACATGACCGAAAAAGATAACTATTTTGTCTCACGGGTGTCATTTTTGAAGGCTGAAAATTTTACTTCATGAGGAAACTAAGCTATATATGTAAACTCACCACATTACTATTATACAAATATAAGCCCAATAGATATAAGTAAATTTTTAAGCAAACTATTGTCGGATGTTTAAAGTCAATTATATTAAGAATCAATTCTCAGAAAACAAGTTGTATTTTAATTTTATGAACACACTAAAAAACCAATACTGTACCCTCTTTTATGGAATTCATTAGCATTTTTATAATCAGTACACCGTTTAAGCAAATTATATACCTTGATACTGATATTAATGCAACTTTTTTGCATGTATGCGAATTTGTGAACTTTATTCTATTTTCGTAATATACATACCATTTTTGTGAACTTTATACATTTTTTGCAAAAATTAATTTTAGTTAACTTTTACACAATGTTTATGTATATTATACTACTTTTGTAACTTTTATTCACATTATTTTGAATTTAAACCCATTATCGAAGTGTGCATTATTTAAGTTAGTTATTTTTAAGTTTCGTACTCATGTACTTAGTTTTCAAAATTGAGGTTTACTTGAGCAATTATGATATATGTGACAAAAATGTCTTGATCAATTCCTAACATAGAAGACACAAATATCATCTTTCTTATATCAAACCAAACATATTAAACAAAAATAAGGAGAGACTGCAACACCGCAACAACACATGACCGAAAAAGATAACTATTTTCTCTCACGGGTATCATTTTTGAAGGCTGAAAATTTTACTTCATGAGGAAACTAAGCTATATATGTAAACTCACTACACTACCATAACACAAATATAAGCCCAATAGATATAAGTAAATTTTCTCAACCAGCTCACTACTCACTAAAGTCTATGTGAGAAACCAAGCTATTTCACTCCTGTGGGATTCAAACCCACCGCGTAGGCAGCTTTCGAATAGGCCTTGATTACACCCAGTAAGGATGCGAAAGCAACTGACTAAATATAGTCTGGAGCTGGACACCATCTTAAGTAATAGAACTCCCAGTTGTGTTACACGAACCTTTCTTTCTCTTCTGAGTTCTCTTAGATGAGAAATGAAAAGAATTAGTCCCACACGAGGTTTGTGAATTAGTGTACGTAGTGCAATCAATGCTCTGGTTCCTAGGGCCGCACCGGCAAGAGAAATAAAGGTAGAACGGGCGGATATAAGTACTGCTTTCGGCTGTTCGGCCTTTGCGCGAATAGCGGCATTCCTTACAGGGAATGGTCCCTTAAAGTCTAACCCACGTTCTTTTGACTCAAAGCAAACTATTGTCGGATGTTTAAAGTCAATTATATTAAGAATCAATTCTCAGAAAACAAGATTTATTTTAATTTTATGAACACACTAAAAAACCAATACTATACCCTCTTTTATAGAATTCATTAGCATTTTTATAAGCAGTACCCCGGTTAAGCAAATTATATACCTTGATACTGACATTAATGCAACTTTTTTGCATGTATGCGAATTTTTGAACTTTATTCTATATTTGTAGTATACATACCATTTTTGTGAACTTTTTACATTTTTTGCAAAAATTAATTTTAGTTAACTTTTACACAATGTTTATGTATATTATACTACTTTTGTGACTTTTATTCACATTATTTTGAATTTAAACCCTTTATTGAAGTGTGCATTATTTAAGTTAGTTATTTTCAAGTTTCATACTCATGTACTTAGTTTTCAAAATTGAGGTTTACTTAAGCAATTATGATATATGTGACTAAAATCTCTTGATCAATTCCAAATATAGAAGACACAAATATCATCTTTCTTATATCAAACCAAACATATTAAACAAAAATTAGGAGAGACTGCAACACCGCAACAATACATGACCGAAAAAGATAACTATTTTGTCTTACGGGTGTCATTTTTGAAGGCTGAAAATTTTACTTCATGAGGTAACTAAGCTATATATGTAAACTCACTACATTACTGTAATACAAATATAAGCCCAATAGATATAAGTAAATTTTTAAGCAAACTATTGTCGGATGTTTAAAGTCAATTACATTAAGAATCAATTCTCAGAAAACAAGATGTATTTTAATTTTATTAACACATTAAAAAACCAATATTGTACCCTCTTTTATGGAATTCATTAGCATTTTTATATGCAGTACACCGTTTAAGCAAATTATATACCTTGATACTGATCTTAATGCAACTTTTTTGCATGTATGCGAATTTGTGAACTTTATTCTATTTTTGTAATATACATACCATTTTTGTGAACTTTATACTTTTTTTGAAAAATTAATTTTAGTTAACTTTTACACAATGTTTATGTATATTATACTACTTTTGTGACTTTTATTCACATTATTTTGAATTTAAACCCATTATCAAAGTGTGCATTATTTAAGTTAGTTATTTTCAAGTTTCGTACTCATGTACTTAGTTTCGAAAATTGAGGTTTACTTGAGCTATTATGATATATGTGACTAAAATCTCTCGATCAATTCCAAATATAGAAGACACAAATATCATCTTTCTTATATCAAACCAAACATATTAAACAAAAATAAGGAGAGACTGCAACACCGCAACAACACATGACCGAAAAAGATAACTATTTTGTCTCAGGGGTGTCATTTTTGAAGGCTGAAACTTTTACTTCATGAGGAAACTAAGCTATATATGTAAACTCACCACATTACTATTATATAAATATAAGCCCAATAGATATAAGTAAATTTTTAAGCAAACTATTGTCGGATGTTTAAAGTCAATTATATTAAGAATCAATTCTCAGAAAACAAGATGTATTTTAATTTTATGAACACACTAAAAAACCAATACTGTACCCTCTTTTATGGAATTCATTAGCATTTTTATAAGCAGTACCCCGGTTAAGCAAATTATATACCTTGATACTGACATTAATGCAACTTTTTTGCATGTATGCGAATTTGTGAACTTTATTCTATATTTGTAATATACATACCATTTTTGTGAACTTTTTACATTTTTTGCAAAAATTAATTTTAGTTAACTTTTACACAATATTTATGTATATTATACTACTTTTGTGACTTTTATTCACATTATTTTGAATTTAAACCCTTTATTGAAGTGTGCATTATTTAAGTTAGTTATTTTCAAGTTTCATACTCGTGTACTTAGTTTTCAAAATTGAGGTTTACTTGAGCAATTATGATATATGTGACTAAAATCTCTTGATCAATTCCAAATATAGAAGACACAAATATCATCTTTCTTATATCAAACCAAACATATTAAACAAAAATAAGGAGAGACTGCAACACCGCAACAATACATGACCGAAAAAGATAACTATTTTGTCTCACGGGTGTCATTTTTGAAGGCTGAAAATTTTACTTCATGAGGTAACTAAGCTATATATGTAAACTCACTACATTACTGTAATACAAATATAAGCCCAATAGATATAAGTAAATTTTTAAGCAAACTATTGTCGGATGTTTAAAGTCAATTACATTAAGAATCAATTCTCAGAAAACAAGATGTATTTTAATTTTATTAACACATTAAAAAACCAATATTGTACCCTCTTTTATGGAATTCATTAGCATTTTTATAAGCAGTACACCGTTTAAGCAAATTATATACCTTGATACTGATCTTAATGCAACTTTTTTGCATGTATGCGAATTTGTGAACTTTATTCTATTTTTGTAATATACATACCATTTTTGTGAACTTTATACTTTTTTTGAAAAATTAATTTTAGTTAACTTTTACACAATGTTTATGTATATTGTACTACTTTTGTGACTTTTATTCACATTATTTTGAATTTAAACCCATTATCAAAGTGTGCATTATTTAAGTTAGTTATTTTCAAGTTTCGTACTCATGTACTTAGTTTCGAAAATTGAGGTTTACTTGAGCTATTATGATATATGTGACTAAAATCTCTCGATCAATTCCAAATATAGAAGACACAAATATCATCTTTCTTATATCAAACCAAACATATTAAACAAAAATAAGGAGAGACTGCAACACCGCAACAACACATGACCGAAAAAGATAACTATTTTGTCTCAGGGGTGTCATTTTTGAAGGCGGAAACTTTTACTTCATGAGGAAACTAAGCTATATATGTAAACTCACCACATTACTATTATACAAATATAAGCCCAATAGATATAAGTAAATTTTTAAGCAAACTATTGTCGGATGTTTAAAGTCAATTATATTAAGAATCAATTCTCAGAAAACAAGATGTATTTTAATTTTATGAACACACTAAAAAACCAATACTGTACCCTCTTTTATGGAATTCATTAGCATTTTTATAATCAGTACACCGTTTAAGCAAATTATATACCTTGATACTGATATTAATGCAACTTTTTGGCATGTATGCGAATTTGTGAACTTTATTCCATTTTTTTTTTTTTTTACTTAAAGGTAAATTTATTAAGTAAAGGAAGCCAAACGGCCGAACAAGACAAAACAAGCGCAAAGTGTAAATAAAAGACTAGGACACATCCCTAGCTTCCACACTTATGCACCACAAAACAAGATGGCATAGGACAAATCCCTAGCTCAATACCAAACAATAAAAAACATCAACTAATACTAAAAATCCATACAAATAGCAGAAATAGCAAGATGAAAGTAATGAGACAAAATTCAAACTAGAAACCCAAGTATACTTCTGCATCATCAGAGATCAAAGGGACCAACCAATGACCTCCAAACCAGCACAATACACATAGGCTACTAGAAATCTAAGACTCACCACTCATCAAAGCCAAAAACAGAAAACCAGCCCATGCCATCTAATATATCAGAAACCACCCAGCATCCAACCAATAGAAACTCCACCAGAAATCCAGCAAATCAACCAAAGACCAATTACTTCAACATCAAATAAGCAAGGAAGTGCCAGAAAAGCTGTTTAGAAGAATTTTTGTAACAATTCGCAATTTCAGGTTAACTTTTATTCCTGAAAATTTTACTATTCACTTTTTACTATTCACTTTTCACTATTCATCTCAGAAATTTTTATTTCATATTCTCGTAAGTTAAACTATTTTAACGATAATCCGAGAGTTTGACGCTCGTCGGATCATTTCTGCAAAAATCACAAAGCCGTGTCCGAGATTTACTTTTAGGTTTAAACGTCCTTCCAGCATCCCGATATATCCATAAAACATTATAAACAATAGAAATATAATTTTCTATCATTTTATGACAATTCCAAAAGTTTTGGAATTTTACGTTTTTCAGTTCAGCGTTTTACGCGAATTACGCGTTTTAGACCCGTGTTTCCAGTTTTTAGCAGGGTTTTAGCACCCGATAGAACCTACCACTCATTTTATATTTTATTATGGACTATATTGACATGTTTAACAATACTTTCAAGTTTCATATTTTTACGATACCCGGTTTTACGTTTTGAGGCTTAATAACTTACGGTTAGCGATTTACGGAGTCAAAACTAGCTACATACTTAGGATATTATCATCCAAAGACCATGACTACTCATCTAGTCACCCTTATCCTTGGAAAAACGACTTAGGAGGGGGGAGAGTCACCATGTGTGGTTAAATTTTAACCATTGATCTCTAGGATGGTTACAAGTGTCTTTAGGAAGCAAAATTGATAACATCTAGCCTACCAAAGTAACCTCCTCAATGAACCTTCCTAGACACCTTCCTAACCTCCTCTTCATGCTATAAAAGCAAGCTCATACCTTCATCTTTTCATCATAAAAACGCCACACCATTAATCTCTAGCACCATGATCCTTTGATCTTCAAACTATAAGTTACACATAAAAGTTCAAGGTCTTAGTATTCTCTACCTAGTTCTTAAGTTTGTTTGGTGATTCCATGGTTGAATTAGGAGCTACACAAGGTTACTAGGGCTGAAGTTAAATGGTTTTCACAAGGGTTAGATCAAGGCTAGCAAGGGTTACAAGAGTTATGGTGAAGGGTTTACAAGATTAGGTTTAGTGTCCTAGTTCTATACTTGACTTCCTTTCTTAAGTGAAAGCCAAAAGTTGTAAGAAACCCTTATACACTTTCTTGCTCAATATCATTTTCATGCTTATTATGGTTCTTTCATGCTATATATGTTCTTGTTATTGTGTTCATAATGTTTAAAAATGGATAAAACAAGTATTGGTATACATATGTTAACTTATGACAAGTAAACATGCAAACTAGTGATTTTTATGGAGAACCACGACCAAAATAGTATAACTTTGATATTTGACACTTACTTAATGTTAAAGAGGACTTAACAAGGAAACCATAGCAATTTGAACCACCCAAAACGAGTATACGAGTCAAAAGTTATGGCGATTTGAAATTACCAAAGATTTCCGGCAAAACTGCCAAATAGCTTCCTGATCAAATTTGGGTTTTGAAAGTCCTACTTCTGGTCCGATTCATCAAAAAGTTAAAACACGAAAGTTGTCCGGAACGACGTTTTCGTTCAGGAACAAAGAAGCTCGAGACCTAAAAATGCTTTCCGAGTGATAAAATTCTTCAAAATCTTAACAGCCCATTTTAGACCAAAGTCACTATATTATAGTTATGATTTACAAAGACCAAGAGGTCTAATGACCTAAAGCCGAGACCACAACCATGGCTAAAGCCAAGGTTGAGTCTCAAGACCATGGAAAAATGACCAAGGTCACGGCAAAGCCACGGCTAAAGACCATATAACTTTTAAAGATCAAAAAGCTTATATATATATGTTATCAAATACTACAATAGTAGGGAGCCTCATGTGAGGAGTTCATTAAGTAAGCCGTCGAGACGAGTTGTGGATTTACGAATTAAAGTGTCCTGGCTCCTCGAACGTTTACTCCATGACTTCTGAATTATGTCGGCCCGAACGGTAGTAAGAGATGTACAAACTATACATGTTTCATAAACGACTTATATTCAAAGACTTACACTATATACTAAGTACTACATCATGAACATTATGCAAGACATATATATAGGCAATTCGTCGTATTCTTAGACGTTACTCCAAACCTAAGTCGCAACGTTCTATTATAGGCTGTTCTTAGAGACTTTCGCGATTGAGACTACCACTTTCATTTCTCGTTACATAAGCTTAAGGTGAGTCATAGCCCCTACTCTTTTCGTACTTGTTTTAACTCTTGGGGGGGATACATGCTCAACTACTTGCTTACTTGTACAAATACTCAAAACATTTATACTTGATTGTTTTATACTTGATTGTCTTATACTTGATGGCATTATACTTGATTTCATACATACATGACTGTCTTTTATCTTTGGGAAGTGGCTCCCAGTAATCCTTTATCTTTGGGAAGTGGCTCCCAGTTTTCTTTGGGAAGTGGCTCCCAGTTGTCTTTGGGAATTGGCTCCCAAAGTGAGGTCTTCGGAGATGAAGTAGAGACTCACTACTAATTGCTTAATTGTCTTGATGAACTTATACATGTCTTATTCATACTATATTGTAGCAGTGGGTTGTGAACACACAGGTTACAAGTCTCTTATGGCGGGACTTGTAACTGAGTGGATTCACGATGCCTTTGCTGTGTGAACATTCTTTTAAGGCTTTTCAACTGTTTTAAGACAAACTCTATGAACTCACCAACCATTGTGTTGACACTTTAGCATGTTTATCTCAGGTTAGTAAGGCGATAGCTAGTGCATGGAACTTAGAGTCAAGCTGCATATTCTGAAGACTTACGCTTTTATCATTTACCATTCAAAACATTTTGTATACATTTATGTATCATACTTTGGAATCTCATGTTTGTAACTTTGAATTCATTAATCGAATGGTAACTTTTCAAAACGTCTCATTTAGAGTTCGTTTTCTATAACTTGTACTTTGTATTATGAAGTAGCACCCCTATGACACAGTCTTCCGCTGCGGTATTTTGGGGGTGTTACAGATTGGTACCAGAGCCTTGGTTATAGAGAACTAGGTTGCATTTAGTGCCTAGACTATAACTGCTATATACGTTGGGACCTTCTTCTTTATTTGCCTTACACACAATACATACACATATGCTTTTTGGTTAGAGGTTTGCTTAGTTCCACGCTGTTAGATGATGTGACTTTAGTATTATAAGGAGCCCCAGAGATTAGTCGAGTCATTAAAAACATGGAGCTCAGTAATAACCAATTATTTAACTTGATCTTGTGACAGTTCTTGTTTGATGAGACACAAGATTTGAGTTAAATAATATTATTGCTTAGCTTTAGGGATTTGATGACTTGATTATCTTACTATCGGCCTCAGAAGGCGGATTTTGTGTCTGAAATTCTTAAGTAGGATGATTTAGAATCTCCTTATTTAAATGGATTGGGACGCCTCTTCAGTTAAATAAAGAAATTGTAAATCACCGAACCATGAGTTTATGATCCCTTACTTACATAAATTTGGACGCTTCTTTATGTAAGTAATGAGTTATAAATAAGTGGGCTTATGTACATCCGATACAACTCCTTAACCAGAACCTTAGACGAATCAGAGTGAACACCACTATTTTAGAGATCCTGAAATCCCGAATTCTCTTAGACACACCATAAGTAGTTAACATCAACTGAACTTCGGGACGAAGTTCTCCTTAAGGGGTAGAGACTGTAACAATTCGCAATTTCAGGTTAACTTTTATTCCTAAAAATTTTACTATTCACTTTTTACTATTCACTTTTCACTATTCATCTCAGAAATTTTTATTTCATATTCTCGTAAGTTAAACTATTTTAACGATAATCCGAGAGTTTGACGCTCGTCGGATCATTTCTGCAAAAATCACAAAGCCGTGTCCGAGATTTACTTTTAGGTTTAAACGTCCTTCCAGCATCCCGATATATCCATAAAACATTATAAACAATAGAAATATAATTTTCTATCATTTTATGACAATTCCAAAAGTTTTGGAATTTTACGTTTTTCAGTTCAGCGTTTTACGCGAATTACGCGTTTTAGACCCGTGTTTCCAGTTTTTAGCAGGGTTTTAGCACCCGATAGAACCTACCACTCATTTTATATTTTATTATGGACTATATTGACATGTTTAACAATACTTTCAAGTTTCATATTTTTACGATACCCGGTTTTACGTTTTGAGGCTTAATAACTTACGGTTAGCGATTTACGGAGTCAAAACTAGCTACATACTTAGGATATTATCATCCAAAGACCATGACTACTCATCTAGTCACCCTTATCCTTGGAAAAACGACTTAGGAGGGGGGAGAGTCACCATGTGTGGTTAAATTTTAACCATTGATCTCTAGGATGGTTACAAGTGTCTTTAGGAAGCAAAATTGATAACATCTAGCCTACCAAAGTAACCTCCTCAATGAACCTTCCTAGACACCTTCCTAACCTCCTCTTCATGCTATAAAAGCAAGCTCATACCTTCATCTTTTCATCATAAAAACGCCACACCATTAATCTCTAGCACCATGATCCTTTGATCTTCAAACTATAAGTTACACATAAAAGTTCAAGGTCTTAGTATTCTCTACCTAGTTCTTAAGTTTGTTTGGTGATTCCATGGTTGAATTAGGAGCTACACAAGGTTACTAGGGCTGAAGTTAAATGGTTTTCACAAGGGTTAGATCAAGGCTAGCAAGGGTTACAAGAGTTATGGTGAAGGGTTTACAAGATTAGGTTTAGTGTCCTAGTTCTATACTTGACTTCCTTTCTTAAGTGAAAGCCAAAAGTTGTAAGAAACCCTTATACACTTTCTTGCTCAATATCATTTTCATGCTTATTATGGTTCTTTCATGCTATATATGTTCTTGTTATTGTGTTCATAATGTTTAAAAATGGATAAAACAAGTATTGGTATACATATGTTAACTTATGACAAGTAAACATGCAAACTAGTGATTTTTATGGAGAACCACGACCAAAATAGTATAACTTTGATATTTGACACTTACTTAATGTTAAAGAGGACTTAACAAGGAAACCATAGCAATTTGAACCACCCAAAACGAGTATACGAGTCAAAAGTTATGGCGATTTGAAATTACCAAAGATTTCCGGCAAAACTGCCAAATAGCTTCCTGATCAAATTTGGGTTTTGAAAGTCCTACTTCTGGTCCGATTCATCAAAAAGTTAAAACACGAAAGTTGTCCGGAACGACGTTTTCGTTCAGGAACAAAGAAGCTCGAGACCTAAAAATGCTTTCCGAGTGATAAAATTCTTCAAAATCTTAACAGCCCATTTTAGACCAAAGTCACTATATTATAGTTATGATTTACAAAGACCAAGAGGTCTAATGACCTAAAGCCGAGACCACAACCATGGCTAAAGCCAAGGTTGAGTCTCAAGACCATGGAAAAATGACCAAGGTCACGGCAAAGCCACGGCTAAAGACCATATAACTTTTAAAGATCAAAAAGCTTATATATATATGTTATCAAATACTACAATAGTAGGGAGCCTCATGTGAGGAGTTCATTAAGTAAGCCGTCGAGACGAGTTGTGGATTTACGAATTAAAGTGTCCTGGCTCCTCGAACGTTTACTCCATGACTTCTGAATTATGTCGGCCCGAACGGTAGTAAGAGATGTACAAACTATACATGTTTCATAAACGACTTATATTCAAAGACTTACACTATATACTAAGTACTACATCATGAACATTATGCAAGACATATATATAGGCAATTCGTCGTATTCTTAGACGTTACTCCAAACCTAAGTCGCAACGTTCTATTATAGGCTGTTCTTAGAGACTTTCGCGATTGAGACTACCACTTTCATTTCTCGTTACATAAGCTTAAGGTGAGTCATAGCCCCTACTCTTTTCGTACTTGTTTTAACTCTTGGGGGGGATACATGCTCAACTACTTGCTTACTTGTACAAATACTCAAAACATTTATACTTGATTGTTTTATACTTGATTGTCTTATACTTGATGGCATTATACTTGATTTCATACATACATGACTGTCTTTTATCTTTGGGAAGTGGCTCCCAGTAATCCTTTATCTTTGGGAAGTGGCTCCCAGTTTTCTTTGGGAAGTGGCTCCCAGTTGTCTTTGGGAATTGGCTCCCAAAGTGAGGTCTTCGGAGATGAAGTAGAGACTCACTACTAATTGCTTAATTGTCTTGATGAACTTATACATGTCTTATTCATACTATATTGTAGCAGTGGGTTGTGAACACACAGGTTACAAGTCTCTTATGGCGGGACTTGTAACTGAGTGGATTCACGATGCCTTTGCTGTGTGAACATTCTTTTAAGGCTTTTCAACTGTTTTAAGACAAACTCTATGAACTCACCAACCATTGTGTTGACACTTTAGCATGTTTATCTCAGGTTAGTAAGGCGATAGCTAGTGCATGGAACTTAGAGTCAAGCTGCATATTCTGAAGACTTACGCTTTTATCATTTACCATTCAAAACATTTTGTATACATTTATGTATCATACTTTGGAATCTCATGTTTGTAACTTTGAATTCATTAATCGAATGGTAACTTTTCAAAACGTCTCATTTAGAGTTCGTTTTCTATAACTTGTACTTTGTATTATGAAGTAGCACCCCTATGACACAGTCTTCCGCTGCGGTATTTTGGGGGTGTTACAATTTTCCTCCTTAAAAACCTTATAATGTAAAACCCAAAGGGTAAAACCATTAATAAGGACAAAAAGAGTAAAACATTCTCCCAAACCTTCCCAAATATACCATTAATCTCCCACAAATTCCATACCTTGTTACACTCCCAAAAACCAGTTCCAACATGAAACCAGTTAACCCAATCACCATCCATAGCATTAATCATTATCATAATTATGCTTCGAGATCTCTTCCACCATTCTTCTATAGTATTCATCTTTAATAATCTTTAAATCCCAAATATTAGCAGCTTCAATGGAGTTAGGAGAATACCTAATATTAAGACCCAGAAGCTTTAATCTCACAGTCCCAACCACAGTCTTGAGTAAATTGTCCACATCTCTAAACTCCTTCCTGAAACATCTGAAGTTTCTTTCCTGCCAAACAAAATAAACACAAGCACCCAACACTAACCTCTGGATCACACTCCAGATAGAATTAGTAGCAGGTTTATTAGAGATAAAAGAAATAATACTAGCCCAATCATTTGAGATATCCTCAAGTTTCGCCATAAGCTTACACTTTTCCCAAAGTCTCTTCGAAAACGGGCATGAGAAGAACAGATGAGTGTGAGATTCAAGTTCATGATTACATAGATGACACATCATACTCTGAACATCCACCCACTTAGAAATTCTATCAAGAGTTTTCAACCTGCCCTTAATAGCAACCCAAAGAATAAACGCGTGCCTTGGGATACATTGTGAATACCAAACATGTCTATACCACATCACTTTTGGGCCATCCTCTCTAACAGCTTTCCATACCTCTTTAACAGAAAATTCTTTATCCTTTCCATTTTTATCAACCCAAATAACTTTATCATCCAACTCATTAATCAACTTAGGAACCGGAACATTAGTAACTTCACTAAACCTATCACTCCAATCAATAGGCCAATCCCACTCATTCTCCTTCACCATATCCCTGACATTAGCTTTTAAACTCAAATTAGCTTCAACAATAATACTGTGATTAATAAATCTAATAAGCGGACCAGAATGATGCCACTTATCAAACCATAAGTTACAATCCCTCCCATTACCAACTTTAACATACACAAAACTCTTAACTTTGTCTCTAAGATCCAATAAGCTATTCCAACTCCATGAATAACCCCTATATATCTCCGGATCCCAAATATTTCCACCCTTTAACCAATAAATATTAATCCAACTAACCCATATAGATTTCTTTCTACTAGCAATGTTCCAAAGGTGTTTGGCCATAAGAGCAACATTCCACTGATGAGCAGATCTCAAGCCCAACCCCCCTTGACACTTGGGTTTACAAACCTCTTTCCACGCAACACTCGCCATTCCCCTAACCGATTCCCCTCTAGTCCACAGAAATTTCTTAAGAATTCTATCAATATCATTACAAGTCTCCTTAGGTAACATGAATAGGGAAGACCAATAGACTTGAAGTGAGTTAAGAATAGAAGAAATCAGTTGTAGTCTACCAGCGAAAGAAAGTACCTTGTTTCTCCAATCCCCAATTCTTTTCTTAATCACTTCAATTATACACTTACAATCATTAGCAGACAATCTTTTAGACACCAACGGTACACCCAAATATCTAATAGGCAAGACTCCTTCCTTGAACGGCATAACCAAACTAATATCAGCTTTCACAGGTTCTGCAACATTACCAAAAAAAGCCTCACTTTTCGCCAAACTAGGGAGCAAACCAGAACTTAGACAGAATTCATCCAACCCTCTTCTTAAAACTGACGCAGAAATAAGGTCACCATGACAAAGCATCAACAAGTCATCCGCAAAACACAAGCTGCTAATCTTTAATTCTTTACACCCCCAGTGGTATTTAAAAAGTTTCTCAGCCCTTATTTGCCTCATAACCATCAGATTTAGCACCTCCATAACTAACGTAAAAAGATACGGGGAAATGGGGTCCCCTTGTCTCAAACCTCTACCAGCTTTAAAGTATCCATTGGGCTCACCATTAATACAAACAGAGAACGAAGCAGTAGTTAGACACACCATGATCCAGTGTACCATAACAGGGTGGAATCCAAAACATTTAAGAATGAATTCCAGAAACTGCCAATTAACGGTATCATACGCTTTTTGTATATCTATTTTAAAGGCACACCTACTAGACCCACTCCAAGACTTCCAATTATATCCCCTCATAAACTCTTGAGCTAAAAGCACATTATCACTAATTTGCCTCCCCGGGATAAACGCACTTTGGTTCTCACCAACCAGCTCACTTAACACACCTTTAATCCTATTAGTAATGATTTTACTAATAGTTTTATAAACCACATTACAACAACTAATAGGCCTGTAATCCGAGACATACTTAGGGGCAACGACTTTAGGAATTAAAGATATAATGGAAGCATTAACCTCACCAAGAAGTTTACCACTACTGAAGAACTCCTTGATAGCAGCACATGTATCATGACCAACAACCTTCCAAGCCGCCTTGAAGAACTTGGAAGTATATCCATCCGGACCTGAAGCTTTATTATCCTCGATGACAAAAAGTGCAACCTTCACTTCCTCATCAGAAACAGGTTTGATAAGATCAACCGCAATCTCAGCATCCAACTTATTAGTGAATAATGTGTGAGGATCTTCAATCGGATAAACTTCACCACAGGTACCAAAGAAACTTTTGAAATGATTAACAAACTTGTTAACCATATCAGCACCATGAAGAACATTACCATCCAAATCATGAACATCTTCAATCCTACTCTTAATAACTCTACTCTTCACCACATTATGGAAATACGCACTGTTGAAGTCCCCCTCTTTCAACCACTGAATCTTAGACTTCTGTTTCAAAAGCAATTCCTCATCTAATAACGCTCTCTTATAAGCAGCAGCATATAACGACTCTTCTTCCCATAAAAAACTATTAGAAGGATCATTACCCAAAGAACTTTGAACCCTATCCAACTCTTCTTTTAACAGCTTAACCTTAACACAAACATCCCCATTTTTCTTATTAAGATCTCTCATATGTTTTTTCAAGAATTTCAACCTCTTAGTAAGAATATACATAGCATATCCTTCCACTGGGACATTCCACTTACTCTCAACAACATCCAAAAACCCTTTCTTCTCAGTTAAATAATTCATGAATCTAAACGCTTTATTTTTCTTACCTTCAACCTCTGGAATAATCAATACAGCCGGAGAATGATCGGAAACATTGAATGGCAGAAAGTTAGAAAAGGAAGCCGGATAATCATCCACAAATATATTATTAGCCATAATTCTATCAAGCTTTTTAAGGACACCACTACTAGGATCATTCCGTTTTTGGATCCAAGTAAAAAATATCCCAGTAATCTTGACATCTTCAATACCTAAAAAGTCTACACAATTTCTAAAGTCTTGAACACCAAAACTTCTGACCCCAATACCATTTGAATTTTCGTTATAGTCAAGAATAATATTAAAGTCGCCAAGCAAAACCCACGGACAACTACCAGCCAAACTATAGTGATCCCGAAGATTCTCCCAAAGCAACTTCCTATCCTTAACATTAGTCTCCCCGTATACAAAAGAGACGTATATCAATTTATCATCACACAACCTTCTAACTAGAAAATGCATCACTTGGCTACTCTGAGAAATCAGTTGGGCGCTAAAAATAGTATGATCCCACCCAACAACTATTCTACATCCCTTTTTACTATCCACTGAATTCGACACCCAAACCCAATTACCAAAAACCTCATCACAAACTTTATTCACAAACTTCTTCCTTAATTGTGTTTCTATAATACCACACATACTAATATTATTACTAAATATAAATTTCTTGACTTCATTTTGCTTCAGGGAATTACACATTCCCTGAATATTCCATGAAGCAATTTTAATCACCATATTAAACTTGGGATGAAACAGATGCCATATCACCTAGCATCTGAGAATCCACACCAACAACCCCATTTGAAACCTCATCCTTAGTAATGAAATCTGCAGTACCATGGGTTTCCGCTGCAACTTCATCTTTAATACCATCCATAACATCTTCATAAAACTGGTCCTGCATCATTTTATCCACCTTCTGACCCATAATGGACTCATAATGTTGGATCATTTCCTCTGTCCAATTTTCCTTGACTGCATCAGTCAATTCTTGTTCATTCAAACAGAATAAATCAACCTCTGCAATCTGTTTTAATTTCACCCATTGCATAATCTCGGACAACTTATCTCTATATATATCATCATAAACCTGAATAAATGCTTGGTTCTTAGTAAGATCATTACCTTTCATTAATTCCACACTTTTCTTTTCTGCTTCCTCCTTAGCAATCATCGCCACATTCCTATTTCCATAAACTATATCTTTTTGTAGTTTTGCAATCCTCCCCTTAAGTTCCCCAATTTTAGTAGCCTTTACCTTCGCAACCTGAGATTCTTCCCACAACAATATCAAATCCTCAGTCCATCTATTCCTATCATCATCAGAAATCTTCATGTTTAACTTACAAGCCAAATCAATTTTCTTCTTCATATCTTCCCACTCCTGACTTCCTACTTCAATTTTATCACTTGCCAATGCATCAAACTTATTACTTGTTTTGATAACTTCCTTTTCCATTTTCTTATTCTTACCATCCCCAATAACTCCAACAGTATTCTTCTTCTTCTCAGTTACAGTCACATTACTTTCATTTCTCGTATCATCAACAACAGACTTCTTCTCACCATTACTCTTAACCGGAACCTCTCTAAAACTAGGCCTTTGAGACATTCCTCCCCTACCATACAAACCACCTCTTCCCCTATTATTATATCCACCTCTATAACCATAGTTCTGAACCCCCACAGGCCTGCTGGTACTAGCACCATTCCTATCCACTTTCCTCGTTTCATGCCACTCTTCCTTCTCCTTATTCTTCTCAGTTACACTAGAAACCTTGGGCGTCTTCTCCGCCACTTCCTTAGCCAACTCCTCCTCAGTCCATACCCTAACCTTACAAGCTTTATAATCATGCCCAAACACTTTGCAATGCGTACATAATGGAGGCTTCCAATCATATCCAACCCTCAAGTTCATAGACTTACCCAACTTACTATAACAAATCTCTATAGACTCAGCAAGTTCCCTAGACGCATCCACCTCCACAAGCACTCTAGCAAAACTCGCTCTCCCATACGCTCTTAAACACATAGACTCTGTAATCCTATCCATGATAATAGGATTTCCAACACTACTAGCTATCCTGCTAATACCCTCAGTATTCCACGCTTCTAACGGCACATTGTAAATCTTCACCCAAATAGGAACTTTAGAAGGCTCAGGTTTCACCATACACAACCCCGCTTCCCATTTCTGAACAAAAAACGGCTTTCCATCCACTAACCATGGACCATTCTCTAGAACATAATTCAACCCTTCATCAGATTTAAACTTAATAAAGTGAAGACCACTCTCATTGACTAAAATTTCATCAACCTGATATGGCCTCCACATCCTTCTAAGATGCCCTGATATCTCCCTATAGCTCATATTCACACCCACAAAATACCCCACTAAAGTCATGCACCAATTCTTGCTTCCTATCTCAATTACCGGATCCATATCAACCACTTTTCTACCAAACTCATTCACTCTTAAAGGAATTTCAGACAATTTATTTCCCAATCCTCCAATAGTACCCTGAAAAGCATTAATAAAAGACACTGGTTTCTTTCCATTCACACTATCTATCATTTCAGTATCCTTACCAATCACATTACCACCACCATTACTACCACTTTGTTTACCAGCAACTTCACTTAAACTAGGCCATAATTTCCCACTATTCTCACCACTCTTAGCAGCCAAATTCCCATCATTCAAACGAGCCTTACCAACATTACTAGCACTACCAACAAACTTCAAACCAGGGTTAAGTATTGGGTTTTCATGAACAGGTACTGGCATTTCAGAAGGAACATAACTAGTCTTACTAACATTGTTTTCAATATTCTTAACCATATCATTAACAATACCATTTCCCACATTAATAGCCCCCTGCTTTAGAGAACTACCTTGCACTCCAACCATAGAACTCATACCAATATTATTACCCTTAGACCCATCATTACCCTGCCCATTTACAACCTTCATACCCTGACTACCCACCCCTGTATCAGACTCTATAGCAACCTTCTTCAAGCCTTGAGACCCACTCTCAAACTCAACCTCGGTACCTTCCTCCTTAACCTCCAACTCCTCATCATTAGCTTCCATCTCTTCAGTACTATCATCCCCATACTCTAAACCTTCCATTTCTTTCATTAATTTCCTATTCCTAGCACTACCCTTCTTAGAACCCTTCTTAGACACCTTCGAAATCACATTAAAACCCTTCATAGCTATTTTAACATCACTAATCGAATTCCTCGTCGTCCTTTTGGGACGAACAACATCATTCAACTGAATAGGGGGAGGAACGAGATTAGGGTTTTTGGGATCTGGTTCATTCATGGTGGAATTGATGTAAGGTGGACACGAAATCAGTAAACGAAACTACATAATCAAAGGTTTGATTAGCAGAAATGAAATTGGGGAAAAGGATGGATGAAAAGTTATGAAACGAGCAGATAACAGAAATAACTAAAAAATGAATGGTATTAAATGGAGAGATCTGGTTACTGTATCAAGGGGATTATTATATCAAAACATAGATCTTGAACAGTAGATTCATAATCTAAAAACAATAATAAAATTCAATGGTTGGATTAAAAATAGATGATGAATTACTTAATAAAATTGCTTAGAGTTTTTAGGGTTTTAGAGAGAGAAAGTAACTTTATTCCATTTTTGTAATATACATACCATTTTTGTGAACTTTATACATTTTTTGCAAAAATTAATTTTAGTTAACTTTTACACAATGTTTATGTATATTATACTACTTTTGTGACTTTTATTCACATTATTTTGAATTTAAACCCATTATTGAAGTGTGCATTATTTAAGTTATTTATTTTCAAGTTTCGTACTCATGTACTTAGTTTTCAAAATTGAGGTTTACTTGAGCAATTATGATATATGTGACTAAAATCTCTTGATCAATTCCAAATATAGAAGACACAAATATCATCTTTCTTATATCAAACCAAACATATTAAACAAAAATAAGGAGAGACTGCAACACCGCAACAACACATGACCGAAAAAGATAACTATTTTGTCTCACGGGTGTCATTTTTGAAGGCTGAAAATTTTACTTCATGAGGAAACTAAGCTATATATGTAAACTCACTACATTACTGTAATACAAATATAAGCCCAATAGATATAAGTAAATTTTTAAGCAAACTATTGTCGGATGTTTAAAGTCAATTACATTAAGAATCAATTCTCAGAAAACAAGATGTATTTTAATTTTATTAACACATTAAAAAACCAATATTGTTCCCTCTTTTATGGAATTCATTAGCATTTTTATAAGCAGTACACCGTTTAAGCAAATTATATACCTTGATACTGATCTTAATGCAACTTTTTTGCATATATGCGAATTTGTGAACTTTATTCTTTTTTTGTAATATACATACCATTTTTGTGAACTTTATACTTTTTTTGAAAAATTAATTTTAGTTAACTTTTACACAATGTTTATGTATATTATACTACTTTTGTGACTTTTATTCACATTATTTTGAATTTAAACCCATTATCAAAGTGTGCATTATTTAAGTTAGTTATTTTCAAGTTTCGTACTCATGTACTTAGTTTCGAAAATTGAGGTTTACTTGAGCTATTATGATATATGTGACTAAAATCTCTCGATCAATTCCAAATATAGAAGACACAAATATCATCTTTCTTATATCAAACCAAACATATTAAACAAAAATAAGGAGAGACTGCAACACCGCAACAACACATGACCGAAAAAGATAACTATTTTGTCTCAGGGGTGTCATTTTTGAAGGCTGAAACTTTTACTTCATGAGGAAACTAAGCTATATATGTAAACTCACCACATTACTATTATACAAATATAAGCCCAAAAGATATAAGTAAATTTTTAAGCAAACTATTGTCGGATGTTTAAAGTCAATTATATTAAGAATCAATTCTCAGAAAACAAGATGTATTTTAATTTTATGAACACACTAAAAAACCAATACTGTACCCTCTTTTATGGAATTCATTAGCATTTTTATAATCAGTACACCGTTTAAGCAAATTATATACCTTGATACTGATATTAATGCAACTTTTTTGCATGTATGCGAATTTGTGAACTTTATTCCATTTTTGTAATATACATACCATTTTTGTGAACTTTATACATTTTTTGCAAAAATTAATTTTAGTTAACTTTTACACAATGTTTATGTATATTATACTACTTTTGTGACTTTTATTCACATTATTTTGAATTTAAACCCATTATTGAAGTGTGCATTATTTAAGTTATTTATTTTCAAGTTTCGTACTCATGTACATAGTTTTCAAAATTGAGGTTTACTTGAGCAATTATGATATATGTGACTAAAATCTCTTGATCAATTCCAAATATAGAAGACACAAATATCATCTTTCTTATATCAAACCAAACATATTAAACAAAAATAAGGAGAGACTGCAACACCGCAACAACACATGACCGAAAAAGATAACTATTTTCTCTCACGGGTGTCATTTTTGAAGGCTGAAAATTTTACTTCACGAGGAAACTAAGCTATATATGTAAACTCACTACACTACCATAACACAAATATAAGCCCAATAGATATAAGTAAATTTTTAAGCAAACTATTTTCGGATGTTTAAAGTCAATTATATTAAAAATCAATTCTCAGAAAACAAGATTTATTTTAATTTTATAAACACACTAAAAAACCATTACTGTACCCTCTTTTATGGAATTCATTAGCATTTTCATAAGCAGTACCCCGGTTAAGCAAATTATATACCTTGATACTGACATTAATGCAACTTTTTTGCATGTATGCGAATTTGTGAACTTTATTCTATTTTTGTAATATACATACCATTTTTGTGAACTTTTTACATTTTTTGCAAAAATTAATTTTAGTTAACTTTTACACAATGTTTATGTATATTATACTACTTTTGTGACTTTTATTCACATTATTTTGAATTTAAACCCATTATTGAAGTGTGCATTATTTAAGTTAGTTATTTTCAACTTTCGTACTCATGTACTTAGTTTTCAAAATTGAGGTTTACTTGAGCTATTATGATATATGCGACTAAAATCTCTCGATCAATTCCAAATATAGAAGACATAAATATCATCTTTCTTATATCAAACCAAACATATTAAACAAAAATAAGGAGAGACTGCAACACCGCAACAACACATGACCGAAAAAGATAACTATTTTGTCTCACGGGTGTCATTTTTGAAGGCTGTAAATTTTACTTCATGAGGAAACTAAGCTATATATGTAAACTCACTACATTACTATTATACAAATATAAGCCCAATAGATATAGGTAAATTTTTATGCAAACTATTGTCGGATGTTTAAAGTCAATTATATTAAGAATCAATTCTCAGAAAACAAGATATATTTTAATTTTATAAACATACTAAAAAACCAATACTGTACCCTCTTTTATGGAATTCATTAGCATTTTTATAAGCAGTACACCGTTTAAGCAAATTATATACCTTGATACTGATATTAATGCAACTTTTTTGCATGTATGCGAATTTGTGAACTCTATTCTATTTTTGTAATATACATACCATTTTTGTGAACTTTATACATTTTTTGCAAAAATTAATTTTAGTTAACTTTTACACAATGTTTATGTGTATTATACTACTTTTGTGACTTTTATTCACATTATTTTGAATTTAAACCCATTATCGAAGTGTGCATTATTTAAGTTAGTTATTTTTAAGTTTCGTACTCATGTACTTAGTTTTCAAAATTGAGGTTTACTTGAGCAATTATGATATATGTGACAAAAATGTCTTGATCAATTCCAAATATAAAAGACACAAATATCATCTTTCTTATATCAAACCAAACATATTAAACAAAAATAAGGAGAGACTGCAACACCGCAACAACACATGACCGAAAAAGATAACTATTTTGTCTCACGGGTGTTATTTTTGAAGGCTGAAAATTTTACTTCAAGAGGAAACTAAGCTATATATGTAAACTCACTACACTACCATAACACAAATATAAGCCCAAATATGACCGAAAAAAACCAATACTGTACTCTCTTTTATGGAATTCATTAGCATTTTTATAAGCAGTACCCCGGTTAAACAAATTATATACCTTGATAGTGACATTAATGCAACTTTTATGCATGTATGTGAATTTGTGAACTTTATTCTATTTTTGTAATATACATACCATTTTTGTGAACTTTATACATTTTTTGCAAAAATTAATTTTAGTTAACTTTTACACAATGTTTATGTATATTATACTACTTTTGTGACTTTTATTCACATTATTTTGAATTAAAACCCATTATTGAAGTGTGCATTATTTAGGTTAGTTGTTTTCAAGTTTCGTACTCATGTACTTAGTTTTCAAAATTGAGGTTTACTTGAGCAATTATGATATATGTGACTAAAATCTCTCGATCAATTCCAAATATAGAAGACACAAATATCATCTTTCTTATATCAAACCAAACATATTAAACAAAAATAAGGAGAGACTGCAACAACGCAACAACACATGACCGAAAAAGATAACTATTTTGTCTCACGGGTATCATTTTTGAAGGCTGAAAATTTTACTTCATGAGGAAACTAAGCTATATATGTAAACTCACTACATTACTATAATACAAATATAAGCCCAATAGATATAAGTAAATTTTTAAGCAAACTATTGTCGGATGTTTAAAGTCAATTATATTAAGAATCAATTCTCAGAAAACAAGATGTATTTTAATTTTATGAACACACTAAAAAACCAATACTGTACCCTCTTTTATGGAATTCATTAGCATTTTTATAAGCAGTACACCGGTTAAGCAAATTATATACCTTGATACTGATATTAATGCAACTTTTTTGCATGTATGCGAATTTGTATTCTATTTTTTTTTTTTTACTTAAAGGTAAATTTATTAAGTAAAGGAAGCCAAACGGCCGAACAAGACAAACAAGTGCAAAGTGTTAATAAAAGACTAGGACACTTCCCTAGCTTCCACACTAAAGCACCACCATAAAAACAATGGCATAGGACATATCCCTAGCTCAAATACAAAATGAGAAGTAACAATCACTAGAACCAGTAATCACATACAAATAACTAGAAAGCAAGATGAAAGAAATGAGTCAAATTCAAACTGGAAACCCAAGTATACTTCTGCATCATCAGAAATCCAAGGGACCAACCAAGGACCTCCAAACCAGCACAATATACATAAGCTACCAGAAATCAACAACTCATTACCCATCAAAGCAATAAAGAAAAACAGTCCATGCCATCCAAAATAACAAAAACCATCCACCATCAGCCTCAATAGAACCACCAGCAAACCAGAATATCAACCAATGGAGATCAGATACATCAACTACATATAATCAAGGAAGTGCCAGAAAAGCTGTTTAGAAGAATTTTCCTCCTTAAAAACCTTATAATGTAAAACCCATAGGGTAAAACCATTAATAAGGACAAAAAGAGTGAAACATTCTCCCAAACCTTCCCAAAGATACCACCAATAAACAAACCGATTCCACACCCTATTACATTCCCAAAAACCAGTTCCAACATTGAACCAGTTAATCCAAACACCATCCATAGCACTAATCATTATCATAATTATGCTACAAGATCTCTTCCACCATTCTCCTATAATATTCATTCTTAAAAATCTTCAAGTCCCATATATTAGCAGCCTCAATAGAATTAGAAGAGTACCTAATATTTAATCCCAGAAGCTTCAATCTCACTGTCCCAACCACAATCTTGAATAAACAGTCCACATCTCTAAACTCCTTCCTGAAACACCTGAAATTTCTTTCCTGCCAAACAAAATAAACACAAGCACCCAATACTAACCTCTGGATCACACTCCAGATAGAATTAGTAGCAGGTTTATTAGAGATAAAAGAAATAACACTTGCCCACTCATTTGAGATACCCTCAAGTTTAGCCATAGGTTTACACTTTTCCCACAGATTCTTCGAAAACGGGCACGAGAAGAACAGATGACTGTGAGATTCAAGTTCATGATTACATAGATGACACACCATACTCTAAACATCCGCCCACTTAGAAATTCTATCAAGAGTTTTCAACCTGCCCTTAATAGCAACCCAAAGAATAAACGCGTACCTTGGGATACATTGTGAATACCAAACATGTCTATACCAAATCACTTTTGGACCATCCTCTCTAACAGTTTTCCAAACCTCTTTAACAGAAAACTCCTTATACTTTCCATTTTTATCAACCAAAAAAGCTTTATCATCCAACTCATTAATCAACTTAGGAACCGGAACATTAGTAACTTCACTAAACCTGTCACCCCAATCAATAGGCCACTCCCATTCAGTATCCTTCACCATATCATTGACTTTAGCTTTTAAACTCAAATTAGCTTCAACAATAATACTATGATTAATAAACCTAATAAGCGGACCAGAATGATGCCACTTATCAAACCATAAGTTACAATCCCTCCCATTACCAACTTTAACATACACAAAACTCTTAACTTTGTCTCTAAGATCCAATAAACTATTCCAACTCCATGAATAACCCCTGTATATCTCCGGATCCCAAATATTTCCACCCTTTAACCAATAAATATTAACCCAACTAACCCATATAGATTTCTTTCTACTAGCAATGTTCCAAAGGTGTTTGGCCATAAGAGCAACATTCCACTGATGAGCAGATCTCAAGCCTAACCCTCCTTGACTCTTAGGTTTACAAATATCTTTCCACGCCACACTCGCCATTCCCCTAATAGAATCCCTTCTAGTCCACAGAAATTTCTTAAGAATTCTATCAATATCATTACAAGTCTCGATAGGAAGCATAAAAATGGAGGACCAATAAACTTGTAAAGAATTAAGGATAGAAGAAATAAGTTGAAGTCTACCTGAGAAAGAAAGATCCTTGTTTCTCCAATCCCCAATTCTTTTCTTTATCACTTCAATAATGCCTTTACAATCATTAGCAGATAACCTTTTAGAAACCAACGGCACACCCAAATATTTGATTGGCAGGATTCCTTCCTTGAAAGGCATAACCAATCTAATATCAGCTTTCACTGTATCAGCAACATTACCAAAAAAAACCTCACTTTTCGCCAAACTAGGAAGCAAACCAGAACTCAGACAGAACTCATCCAACCCCCTTCTTAAAACTGACGCAGAAATAAGGTCTCCATGACAGAGCATCAACAAGTCATCCGCAAAACACAAACTACTAATCTTGAGCTCTTTACACCCCCAGTGGTATTTAAACAACTTCTCAGCCTTAATTTGCCTCACAACCATCAAATTTAGCACTTCCATAACTAAAGTAAAAAGATACGGAGAAATTGGATCCCCTTGTCTCAATCCCCTACCTGCTTTAAAGTATCCATTGGGCTCACCATTAATGCAAACAGAAAAAGAAGCAGTTGTTAGACACACCATAATCCAGTGGACCATCACAGGGTGAAACCCAAAACATTTAAGAATGAACTCAAGAAACTTCCAATTAACCGTATCGTATGCTTTTTGTATATCTATTTTAAAGGCACACCTACTAGCCCCACTCCAAGACTTCCAATTATATCCCCTCATAAACTCTTGAGCTAAAAGGACATTATCACTAATTTGCCTCCCCGGGATAAACGCACTTTGGTTCTCACCAACCAGCTCACTTAACACACCTTTAATCCTATTAGTAATGATTTTACTAATAGTTTTATAAACCACATTACAACAACTGATAGGCCTATAATCAGAGACATACTTAGGAGAGATGATTTTAGGGATTAAAGAAATAATTGAAGCATTAACCTCTCCAAGAAGTTTTCCGCTACTGAAGAACTCTTTGACAGCAGCACAAGTATCAGAACCTACCACCTTCCAAGCCGCCTTGAAGAACTTGGAAGTATAACCATCTGGACCTGAAGCTTTGTTATCCTCAATGTCAAAAAGCGCAGCCTTAACCTCCTCATCAGAAACAGGCTTGATAAGATCAATAGCAACCTCAGCATCCAACTTATTAGTGAACAATGTATGAGGCTCTTCAATCGGATAAACATCACCACAGGTACCAAAGAAGTTTTTGAAATGGTCAACAAAATTATTAACCATGTCAGCACCTTGAAGAATATTACCATCACTATTATGAACCACTTCAATCCTGCTCTTTATAACTCTACCCTTCATCGCATTATGAAAATAAGCACTGTTGAAGTCCCCCTCTTTCAACCACTGAATCTTAGACTTTTGTTTCAAAAGCAATTCCTCATCTAATAACGCTCTCTTATAGGCAGCAGCATATATCGACTCTTCTTCCCTTAAAAAACTATTACAAGGATCATCATTCAAAGCACTTTGGACCCTATCTAATTCATCTTTTAGAAGCTTAACCTTAACACAAACATCCCCATTCTGCCTATTGAGATCCCTCATATGTTTTTTCAAACATTTCAACCTCTTAGTAAGAATAAACATGTCATATCCTTCAACCGGGACATTCCATTTACTCTTAACAGCCTCTAAAAACCCCTCCTTTTCAGTTAAATAGTTCATAAACCTAAATGCTTTATTTTTCTTACTTTCAACCTCTGGAATAACCAAAACAGCCGGGGAATGGTCAGAAACATTGAAAGGCAGAAAGTTTGAAAAGGACGCAGGAAACTCATCCACAAATTTAGCATTAGCCATAATTCTATCAAGTTTTTTAAGGACACCACTACTAGGATCATTCCTTTTCTGGATCCAAGTAAAAAACATCCCAGTAATCTTAATATCTTCAATACCTACTGATTCGATACAATCTCTAAAGTCTTGAACACCAAAACTTTTAACCCCAATACCATTAGAATTTTCATTATAATCAAGGATAACATTAAAATCACCAAGTAAAATCCACGGACAACTACCAGCCAGACAATAGTGATCCCGAAGATTCTTCCAAAGCAACTTCCTATCCTTAACATTAGTCTCCCCATATACAAAAGAGACATAAATCAGTTTGTCATCACATAACCTTCTAACTAGAAAGTGCATAACTTGGCTAGTCTGAGAGATCAGTTGGGCGCTAAAAATAGTATGATCCCACCCAACAACAATTCTACACCCCTTTTTACTATCTACAGAGTTTGACACCCACATCCAATTACCAAAAACCTCATCACATACTTTATTCACAAACTTCTTCCTTAATTGTGTTTCTATAATACCAAACATACTAATATTATTACTATATATAAATTTCTTGACTTCATTTTGCTTCAGGGAATTACACATTCCCTGAATGTTCCACGAAGCAATTTTAATCACCATATTAAACAGGGGAGGAGAGAGATGCCATATCACCTAGCATCTGATCATCCGCACCATCCATTCCATTTGAAATATCATCCTTAGTCATGAAGCTGGCATTACCATTAGTATCTGTAGCCACTTCATTATTTATACCTTCCATGACATCATTATAAAACTGATTACCCATCATAGCATCCACCTTTTGACCCATTAGACTTTCATAGAATTGAATCATTTCATCCGTCCAAGTACTCCTAACCTCATCAGTTAAAACTTGTTCAGATAAAAAGAATACCTCCACTTCAGCCAATTGTCTTTCCTTAACCCACAACATAATCTTGTACAACTCACCCTTATATACTTCATCATATGCCTTCATGAAAGCCTGATTCTGTGTAACACCGGTGTCTTTCATTATTTCTTCACATTTCTTATCAGCTTCCTGTTTAGCAATCATTGCCACATTTCTATTCCCATACACAATATCCTTTTGTAATTTTGCAATCCTCCCTTTTAGTTTCCCAATTTTACTATTCTTTTCCTTCACTACTTGTAATTCTTCCCACAACAATTTCAAATCCTCAGTCCATCTATTCCTATCATCATCAGAAATCTTCATATCTAACTTACAAGCCATCTCAATTTTCTTCTTCATATCCTCCCACTCCTGACTACCTATTTCAATTTTATCATTTGCCAAAACATCAAATTTATTACTTGTTTTGACAACTTCTTTTGCCATTTTCTTATTCTTACCATCCCCAATAACTCCAACCGTATTCTTTTTCTTCTCATTTTCAGTCACACTTTTTTCATTCCTCGTATCATCTGCTACAGACTTCTTCTCAACATTACCTTTAGCCGGACCCTCTCTAAAACTAGTTCTTTGAGACATTCCTCCCCTACCATATAAACCACCTCTTCCCCTATTATTATATCCACCTCTATAACCATAATTCTGAACACCAATAGGCCTGCTTGTACTAGCACCATTTACATCAATTTTTCTCGCTTCAAGCCAAACTTCCTTCTCCTTATTCTTCTCACTAACAATAGAAACCTTGGGTGTCTTCTCAGCCACTTCCTTAGCCAACTCCTCTTCAGTCCATACCCTCACCTTACACCCTTTATAATCATGCCCAAACACTTTCCAATGCGTACATAACGGTGGCTTCCAATCATATCCAACCCTTAAGTTCATAGACTTACCCAACTTACTATAACAAATCTCAATCGACTCAGCAAGTTCCTTAGACACATCCACCTCCACAAGCACTCTAGCAAAACTCGCTCTTCCATACGCTCTTAAACACATAGACTCTGTAATCCTATCCATAATAATAGGATTTCCAACACTACTAGCTATCCTACTAATACCCTCAGTATTCCACGCTTCTAACGGCACATTGTAAATCTTCACCCAAATAGGAACTTTAGAAGGCTCAGGTTTCACCATGCACAACCCCGCTTCCCATTTCTGAACAAAAAACGGCTTGCCATCCACTAACCATGGACCATTCTCTAGAACATAATTCATCCCTTCATCAGATTTAAACTTAATAAAGTGAAGACCACTCTCATTGACTAAAATCTCATCAACATGATATGGCCTCCACATCCTTCTAAGATGCCCTGATATCTCCCTATAGCTCATATTCACACCCACAAAATACCCCACTAAAGTCATACACCAATTCTTGCTTCCTATCTCAATTACCGGATCCATATCAACCACTTTTCTACCAAACTCATTGACTCTTAAAGGAATTTCAGACAATTTATTTCCCAAACCCCCAATAGTACCCTGAAAAGCATTAATAAAAGACACATGTTTCTTTCCATTCACACTATCTATCATATCAGTATCCTTACCAATCACATTACCACCACCATTGCTACCACTTTGTTTACCAGCAACTTCACTTAAACTAGGCCATTTACTCCCACTATTCTCACCACTCTTACAAGTCAAATTCCCATCATTCACAACAGTTTTGCCAACATTACTAGTGGTACCAACATTGTTCAAACCAGGGTTAAGTACAGGGTTTTCATGAAAAGGAACAGGCATTTCATTAGGAACATTACTAGGTTTGCTAACAATGTTTTCAAAATTCTTAACCATACCATTACCCTTGTTAATAGCCACATACTTTTGAGAACTACCTTGTACACCAGCCACAGAACTAAGACCAATATCACTTCCCTTAGACCCATCATTACCCTGCCCATTAACAACCTTCATACCCTGACTACCCACCCCTGTAACAGACTCCATAACAACCTTCTTCAAGCTTTGAGACCCACTCTCAAACTCAACCTCAGTACCTTCCTCCTTAACCTCCAACTCCTCATCATTAGCTTCCATCTCTTCAGTACCATCATCACCATACTCTAAACCATCCATATCTTTCATTAACTTCCTATTCCTAGCACTACCCTTCTTAGAACCCTTCTTAGACACCTTCAAAATCACATTAAAACCCTTCATAGCTATTTTAACATCACTAATAGAATTCCTCGTAGTCCTTTTGGGACGTACAACATCATTCAACTGAATTGGGGGAGGTACGAGATTAGGGTTTTTGGGATCTGGTTCATTCATGGTGGAATTGATGTAAGGTGGACACGAAATCAGTAAACGAAACTACATAATCAAAGGTTTGATTAGCAGAAATGAGATTGGGGAAAAGGATGGATGAACAGTTTTTGTGATATGTGAGTAACGAAATAACGGAAAAATGAAATACAATAAATGGGAGATCTGGTTACTGTATCAAAGGGATTATTATATCAAAACATAGATCTTGAACAGTAGATTCATAATCTAAAAACAATAATAAAATTCAATGGTTGGATTAAAAATAGATGATGAATTACTTAATAAAATTGCTTAGAGTTTTTTGGGTTTTTAGAGAGAGAAAGTAAACTTTATACTACTTTATACTATTTTTGTAATATACGTACCATTTTTGTGAACTTTATACATTTTTTGCAAAAGTTAATTTTAGTTAACTTTTAAACAATATTTATGTATATTATACTACTTTTGTGACTTTTATTCACATTATTTTGAATTTAAACCCATTATTGAATTGTGCATTATTTAAGTTAGTTATTTTCAAGTTTCGTACTCATGTACTTAGTTTTCAAAATTGAAGTTTACTTGAGCAATTTTGATATATGTGACTAAAATCACTTGATCAATTCCAAATATAGAAGACACAAATATCATCTTTCTTATATCAAACCAAACATATTAAACAAAAATAAGGAGAGACTGCAACACCGCAACAACACATGACCGAAAAAGATAACTATTTTGTCTCACATGGGTCATTTTTGAAGGCTGAAAATTTTATTTCATGAGGAAACTAAGCTATATATGTAAACTCAATACATTTCTATAATACAAATATAAGCCCAATAGATATAAGTAAATTTTTAAGCAAACTATTGTCGGATGTTTAAAGTCAATTATATTAAGAATCAATTCTCAGAAAACAAGATGTATTTTAATTTTTTGAACACACTAAAAAACCAATACTGTACCCTCTTTTATGGAATTCATTAGCATTTTTATAAGCAGTACACCGTTTAAGCAAATTATATACCTTGATACAGATATTAATGCAACTTTTTTGCATGTATGCAAATTTGTGAACTTTATTCTATTTTTGTAATATACATACCATTTTTGTGAACTTTATTCATTTTTTGCAAAAATTAATTTTAGTTAACTTTTGGACAATGTTTATGTATATTATACTACTTTTGTGACTTTTATTCAAATTATTTTGAATTTAAACCCATTATTGAAATGTGCATTATTTAAGTTAGTTATTTTCAAGTTTCGTACTCATGTACTTAGTTTTCAAAATTGAGGTTTACTTGAGCAATTATGATATATGTGACTAAAATCTCTTGATCAATTCCAATTATAGAAGACAAAAATATCATCTTTCTTATATCAAACCAAACATATTAAACAAAAATAAGGAGAGACTGCAACACCACAACAACACATGACCTAAAAAGATAACTATTTTGTCTGACGGGTGTCATTTTCGAAGTCTGAAAATTTTACTTCATGAGGAAACTAAGCTATATATGTAAACTCACTACATTACTATAATACAAATATAAGCCCAATTGATATAAGTAAATTTTTAAGCAAACTATTGTCGGATGTTTAAAGTCAATTATATTAAGAATCAATTCTCAGAAAACAAGATGTATTTTAATTTTATGAAAACACTAAAAAACCAATACTGTACCATCTTTTATGGAATTCATTAGCATTTTTATAAGCAGTACACCGTTTAAGCAAATTATATACCTTGATACTGATATTAATGCAACTTTTTTGCATGTATGCGAATTTGTGAACTATATTCTATTTTTGTAATATACATACCATTTTGGTGAACTTTATACATTTTTTGCAAAAATTAATTTTAGTTAACTTTTACACAATGTTTATGTATATTATACTACTTTTGTGACTTTTATTCACATTATTTTGAATTTAAACCTATTATTGAAGTGTGCATTATTTAAGTTAGTTATTTTCAAGTTTCGTACTCATGTACTTAGTTTTCAAAATTGAGGTTTACTTGAGCAATTATGATATATGTGACTAAAATCTCTTGATCAATTCCAAATATAGAAGACACAAATATCATCTTTCTTATATCAAACCAAACATATTAAACAAAAATAAGGAGAGACTGCAACACAGCAACAACACATGACCGAAAAAGATAACTACTTTGTCTCACGGGTGTCATTTTTGAAGGCTGAAAATTTTACTTCATGAGGAAATTAAGCTATACATGTAAACTCACTACACTACCATAACACAAATATAAGCCCAATAGATATAAGTAAATTTTTATGCAAACTATTGTCGGACGTTTAAAGTCAATTATATTAAGAATCAATTCTCAGAAAACAAGATTTATTTTAATTTTATGAACACACTAAAAAACTAATACTGTACCCTCTTTTATGGAATTCATTAGCATTTTTATAAGCAGTACCCCGGTTAAGCAAATTATATACCTTGATACTGACATTCATGCAACTTTTTTGAATGTATGCGAATTTGTGAACTCTATTCTATTTTTGTAATATACTTACCATTTTTGTGAACTTTATACATTTTTTGCAAAAATTAATTTTAGTTAACTTTTACACAATGTTTATATATATTATACTACTTTTGTGACTTTTATTCACATTATTTTGAATTTAAACCCAGTACTGAAGTGTGCATTATTTAAGTTAGTTATTTACAAGTTTCGTACTCATGTTCTTAGTTTTCAAAATTGAGGTTTACTTGAGCAATTATGATATATGTGACTAAAATCTCTTGATCAATTCCAAATATAGAAGACACAAATATCATCTTTCTTATATCAAACCAAACATATTAAACAAAAATAAGGAGAGACTGCAACACCGCAACAACACATGACCGAAAAAGATAACTATTTTGTCTCACGGGTGTCATTTTTTAAGGCTGAAAATTTTACTTCACGAGAAAACTAAGCTATATATGTAAACTCACTACATTACTATAATACAAATATAAGCCCAATAGATATAAGTAAATTTTTAAGCAAACTATTGTCGGATGTTTAAAGTCAATTACATAAAGAATCAATTCTCATAAAACAAGATGTATTTTAATTTTATGAACACACTAAAAAACCAATACTGTACCCTCTTTTATGGAATTCATTAGCATTTTTATAAGCAGTACACCGGTTCAGAAAATTATATACCTTGATACTGATATTAATGCAACTTTTTTGCAAGTATGCGAATTTGTGCACTTTATTCTATTTTTGTAATATACTTACCATTTTTGTGAACTTTATACATTTTTTGCAAAAATTAATTTTAGTTAACTTTTACACAATGTTTATGTATATTATACTACTTTTGTGACTTTTATTCACATTATTTTGAATTTAAACCCATTATTGAAGTGTGCATTATTTAGGTTAGTTCTTTTCAAGTTTCGTACTCATGTACTTAGTTTTCAAAATTGAGGTTTACTTGAGCAATTATGATATATGTGACTAAAATCTCTCGATCAATTCCAAATATAGAAGACACAAATATCATCTTTCTTATATCAAACCAAACATATTAAACAAAAATAAGGAGAGACTGCAACACCGCAACAACACATGACCGAAAAAGATAACTATTTTGTCTCACGGGTGTCATTTTTGAAGGCTGAAAATTTTACTTCATGAGGAAACTAAGCTATATATGTAAACTCACTACATTACTATAATACAAATATAAGCCCAATAGATATAAGTAAATTTTTAAGCAAACTATTGTCGGATGTTTAAAGTCAATTATATTAAGAATCAATTCTCAGAAAACAAGATGTATTTTAATTTTATGAACACACTAAAAAACCAATACTGTACCCTCTTTTATGGAATTCATTAGCATTTTTATATGCAGTACACCGGTTAAGCAAATTATATACCTTGATACTGATATTAATGCAACTTTTTTGCATGTATGCGAATTTGTGAACTTTATTCTATTTTTGTAATATACGTACCATTTTTGTGAACTTTATACGTATTTTGCAAAAAATAATTTTAGTTAACTTTTAAACAATATTTATGTATATTATACTACTTTTGTGACTTTTATTCACATTATCTTGAATTTAAACCCATTATTGAAGTGTGCATTATTTATGTTAGTTATTTTCAAGTTTCATACTCATGTACTTAGTTTTCAAAATTGAGGTTTACTTGAGCAATTATGATATATTTGACTAAAATCTCTTGATCAATTCCAAATATAGAAGACACAAATATCATCTTTCTTATATCAAACCAAACATATTAAACAAAAATAAGGAGAGACTGCAACACCGCAACAACACATGACTGATAAGTGCTCAAACACTCATCATTTTTATCGTATCTGGACTGCCAAAACATCCAAAAACACCCAAAAACGCATCAAAATACACAAATTATCCCAAAAGTGTGTTTTATATGTTTTAGATGCAAAATGTTTAAAAACAAATGAAAAACGAACAAAGTTTGCACAATTGGCAGTTTCAGTCCCTTAAGTTTCAAAATTTGGCAAAACTAGTCCCTGGAAGTTTAAAATGAAAGAAAAGTCAACCCAAGGCAAAGAAAAGTCAAAAATTATCAAAATAAGTCCTTGGGTGAAAAAGTTTGAGAAAATTACACTTTTACCCCTCAAAATCCAAAATTGACATAAATGGTCCCTGAAGTTTCAGATTTTGGCAGAATTGATCCCTGGTGGAATATTTTTGGATGGAAAATCATTTTTTATCCTTGGGAAAGTCACAAAAGCCATTTATAGTCCTTGGGTGAAATTTTGAAAAGTTTACATGTTTGGTCCTTGTGGTTTGGAAATTTACAAAAATGGTCCCTGGGTATTTATATATGAGAAATTAAAATTCAAACCCTTGGGAAAGTATAAGTTGGCAAATAAGGTCCTTATGGTTACTTTGGTAAAATTACAGAACAAGCCCCTATATTTTACCAATTTACAAAATTGGTCCTTGTGATTTATTTCTTAAACAAAACAACCGGACCCTTAATTTTGCTACCCAAACCAAAACAACCCAACATACAAACCCACCTTATTACTCCATCAGCCCACTCCATCCATCCTTTGGCCCAACACCTTTTCAGCCCACCACATAAAAAAATAACACCACGTATTATACTACTCCTCCATCTTTGACCCCGGTCAACCCAACTCCACATCACCCCCTACCTCCCTACACCCTGCAACACAGCAAACACAATCATCACACCCCATCCTTCCCTTACTGCAACACTCAACCTCAACCCCCCTTGCATCCCAAACCAAATACTACCCTCCAAAAACCCCTCTGGCACCAATCACCAAGAAGAAAACTCCAAAAACCATTTTGGCGCCAAAAGCCTTGAATGGTCAAGATCAAATTTTCATCATCCAATGGTGTTTATTTCTGCTGGGAAAAGACAAAGAGCAACTCCAAAACCCTAATGTGAAGATATAAAAGAAGGAGAGAAGCTGGGGAGCAGCCAGTAGTTTTTAGTTTTAAATTTTCATATTATCTTATTGTAATTTTCAAGTTTAGTATAATTCTCAGATTTCAAGTATTGTATCAAGTGTTTTTATTGTAACTTAGATCTTTTTCTTCAATCAAACTCAGTTTTCACTTTGAATTCAGTTTAAGATTTGTCAAAAATTCAAAAATCTTAATTTGAATGAATGTTGATTGCAGTTGTTAAATTTGACTCATAGGCTCACATAGGCTCCAAAATAAGCTTATTAAAGTTTATAGAGATTTTAAAACTCAGTTTGGAAGTAAGAACTTAAAAATATATATATATATAAAATCAGATAAATAGAAAATAAAATAAAAAATCAGTGGAGAAGGAGATTGAAAAGTGGAGCAAGGTCGATAAGGGATGGCCTTGGGTTAGGATTCCATGGGGAATGATAGGTTTATGAGTTTGATCCCTGGTTCAGTTGGTTAGCAGGAATGCACCCTGTGAGTTCTTGATTCCATTTTCATCTCTACTGTAGCATAGCTTTAATTATGTGCTTATTCGATTCTTTTATGCTTGTTTGATCTAGTATTGTTCAATTGTTGCTTTTCCACTGTTTTCAGTAGTTTGAATTCTCATTTGGTTTAATTTTATCTTGAAGTAACAATTTTAGCATATCTAGTTTAGTTCATTTAACTGCTTCTTAACTGTTATCATTGGTTGTAATTTGAAGTAATTAGTTTATCTAGTCTTAATACATAAGTAGTAGAGATTAATTTTCTCTTTTTCACTTGAAAACTCAAAACAGTCAAGTATTTAGGGAGTGTTTGGATCAGATGTATGCACTGTTGTTCAGGGAGTTTGTGTGGTTACTCAGTATTCAAACATGTTCCCCTAAGTCCAAATAGCCTAGTCAAAGTCTAAAAACTAGCAGTCATATAGAGAAAAGTCAAAACTAACTCAAATCCTCTCATAATAGTCCACTGCTAAGGAAATTGAACCCATACTTATTCATTTAGATTCACAAGTTGCTAAAATAGCTTTAGATCACATAATTGTAGCTAATTATCATGTTTTCAGTTAGTAAATTGGATCCAAAACTCACCAAAGTCAAAGTATACCAAAATCTTTAAAAGACAAATGCTGTCTCAGTCAAAATGCCCCAACTTTGATGGTCTGTAAATTGTTTGATATAAGGTTTTAGGATCTGAGATTTTACAAGAGTAATCTTTACCACCTTGTTGATTTTTAAGATTTTTCCCAGATTTTATGGATTTTGTTTAGTGGGTCCCACCAGGCCTCAAAGTGAGTTGCAGGGCAAGATACTTGCCCTGTCTCAGCAGTGCACCCTCACACCACCCACTTTGGTGGTCCATTGTGGTTGACTCAGTGGGTCCCACATACCATAAGTTGGTTCTCTCAACCCCCCTCCTACCAGGGAATAATAGTTGACCATAATTTTGACCTTGGACTCACTAGACCCCACTTGATTTAAGCTTGGAAGTTTGTCCCATAATCTGCTTCAGAAAACCAATAAGCAAGTGCTTATTTGAGATTTTTGGCTTATTCAGCCAACCCATTGTGCTTTTATCTGCTTATTCTTGTTCTTTGGACTCAGAGAAACCAAAATCAATCATTGTGGACCCCACACCTCACCATTTGAGCTAAAAATACTCCACAGTCAACAAAAGTCAACTGTGGGTATAATAAGCACTTCAAGTGCTTATTCCTTGGGTTAAAATAAAAGTGTCTTTATTAAAAGTAGTTGTTTTTAGTTTATAATTAGTTTAGAAAAAGAAAAAAAATCCAAAAAACCAATTTTAAAAATAGTGATAGCTTCTATTTAATAGGATTTATCAATTTATTTTTCTTTTTAATTTATTTCTAAGTAATATATCATTTTTATATTTTTAGAAATTCTATTTTAGGGTAAAATAATTTTATAAATTTTTCCAGATTTTTATTTTGTTTTTTAGTGGTTTTTCTAATTAATTTTAGTTTAATTTAGTTTTAATTAATATTAATCAATTAAATAGCATAATTAGATTTTATATAGTATAACCTAGTTTTTATAATTTTTCTAGCTTTTATTTTAGGTAAAACATTTTTATAAATTTTTCTAGAATTTTTACTGTTCATTTTCTATTTTTTATAATATAAATAGTTTAATTAGTAATTAATAAGTAATTAGATTAATAATTAGTTAATTAGGTTAAAAATACATTAAATTAACTGTTTATAATTTTTTAGGATTCCCATGATGGTTAATTAGATTTGTAAAATTTTTCTTAATTTTCTAAGTCTTTTTAGTATTTTTAATAATTCTAATTAGTTTAATTAGTATTAAATAGATAATTAGTAATTAATTAATAATAAATAATTAAATAGTGTAAAAATAGTTTTTATTTTTCTTAAAATTTTCTTTAATTATTAAAATTGAAAAAATATTAATTTTACACTTTTAACCCTTCCCGTCCATCAGTTGTACTTTTTGTTTTGTTCGTCTGTGTACGTTTTTTAATTAAAACGTACGTTTTTAGGTTTTAGCTCAAATCTTCGTAATCTAAATTCCTGTAATCACTCACGTAGCTTTCCTAAGCTATATTTGTTAATAATTTCCAAATAATTCTGATCATAACCCTTTTCTGTGAATAATCACCCGATCACGAATACGCTAAAGTTACATTTCACACCTCAACGGGATTTAACGACCCGGTGATACCTTATATTACCCGGAGCATTGATCTAAGGAGTTTGACCTTGTTGACCATTGACTTGGTCAATCTAAGGTTGACTGTTTAGCATCAATCAATGACCGAAAAAGATAACTATTTTGTCTCACATGGGTCATTTTTGAAGGCTGAAAATTTTATTTCATGAGGAAACTAAGCTATATATGTAATCTCAATACATTACTATAATACAAATATAAGCCCAATAGATATAAGTAAATTTTTAAGCAAACTATTGTCAGATGTTTAAAGTCAATTATATTAAGAATCAATTCTCAGAAAACAAGATGTATTTTAATTTTATGAACACACTAAAAAACCAATACTGTACCCTCTTTTATGGAATTCATTAGCATTTTTATAAGCAGTACACCGTTTAAGCAAATTATATACCTTGATACTGATGTTAATGCAACTTTTTTGCATGTATGCAAATTTGTGAACTTTATTCTATTTTTGTAATATACATACCATTTTTGTGAACTTTATACATTTTTTGCAAAAATTAATTTTAGTTAACTTTTACACAATGTTTATGTATATTATACTACTTTTGTGACTTTTATTCACATTATTTTGAATTTAAACCCATTATTGAAGTGTGCATTATTTAGGTTAGTTCTTTTCAAGTTTCGTACTCATGTACTTAGTTTTCAAAATTGAGGTTTACTTGAGCAATTATGATATATGTAACTAAAATCTCTCGATCAATTCCAAATATAGAAGACACAAATATCATCTTTCTTATATCAAACCAAACATATTAAACAAAAATAAGGAGAGACTGCAACACCGCAACAACACATGACCCAAAAAGATAACAATTTTGTCTCACGGGTGTCATTTTTGAAGGCTGAAAATTTTACTTCATGAGGAAACTAAGCTATATATGTAAACTCACTACATTACTATAATACAAATATAAGCCCAATAGATATAAGTAAATTTTTAAGCAAACTATTGTCGGATGTTTAAAGTCAATTATATTAAGAATCAATTCTCAGAAAACAAGATGTATTTTAATTTTATGAACACACTAAAAAACCAATACTGTACCCTCTTTTATGGAATTCATTAGCATTTTTATAAGCAGTACACCGGTTAAGCAAATTATATACCATGATACTGATATTAATGCAACTTTTTTGCATGTATGCGAATTTGTGAACTTTATTCTATTTTTGTAATATACGTACCATTTTTGTGAACTTTATACATTTTTTGCAAAAATTAATTTTAGTTAACTTTTAAACAATATTTATGTATATTATACTACTTTTGTGACTTTTATTCACATTATCTTGAATTTAAACCCATTATTGAAGTGTGCATTATTTAAGTTAGTTATTTTCAAGTTTCGTACTCATGTACTTAGTTTTCAAAATTGAGGTTTACTTGAGCAATTATGATATATTTGACTAAAATCTCTTGATCAATTCCAAATATAGAAGACACAAATATCATCTTTCTTATATCAAACCAAACATATTAAACAAAAATAAGGAGAGACTGCAACACCGCAACAACACATGACCGAAAAAGATAACTATTTTCAATACATTACTATAATACAAATATAAGCCCAATAGATATAAGTAAATTTTTAAGCAAACTATTGTCAGATGTTTAAAGTCAATTATATTAAGAATCAATTATCAGAAAACAAGATGTATTTTAATTTTATGAACACACTAAAAAACCAATACTGTACCCTCTTTTATGGAATTCATTAGCATTTTTATAAGCAGTACACCGTTTAAGCAAATTATATACCTTGATACTGATGTTAATGCAACTTTTTTGCATGTATGCAAATTTGTGAACTTTATTCTATTTTTGTAATATACATACCATTTTTGTGAACTTTATACATTTTTTGCAAAAATTAATTTTAGTTAACTTTTACACAATGTTTAGGTATATTATACTACTTTTGTGACTTTTATTCACATTATTTTGAATTTAAACCCATTATTGAAATGTGCATTATTTAAGTTAGTTATTTTCAAGTTTCGTACTTATGTACTTAGTTTTCAAAATTGAGGTTTAGTTGAGCAATTATGATATATGTGACTAAAATCTCTTGATCAATTCCAAATATAGAAGACACAAATATCATCTTTCTTATATCAAACCAAACATATTAAACAAAAATAAGGAGAGACTGCAACACAGCAACAACACATGACCGCAAAAGATAACTATTTTGTCTCACGGGTGTCATTTTTGAAGTCTGAAAATTTTACTTCATGAGGAAACTAAGCTATATATGTAAACTCACTACATTACTATAATACAAATATAAGCCCAATAGATATAAGTAAATTTTTCTGCAAACTATTGTCGGATGTTTAAAGTCAATTATATTAAGAATCAATTCTCAGAAAACAAGATTTATTTTAATTTTATGAACACACTAAAAAACTAATACTGTACCCTCTTTTATGGAATTCATTAGCATTTTTATAAGCAGTACCCCGGTTAAGCAAATTATATACCTTGATACTGACATTCATGCAACTTTTTTGAATGTATGCGAATTTGTGAACTCTATTCTATTTTTGTAATATATTTACCATTTTTGTGAACTTTATACATTTTTTGCAAAAATTAATTTTAGTTAACTTTTACACAATGTTTATGTATATTATACTACTTTTGTGACTTTTATTCACATTATTTTGAATTTAAACCCAGTACTGAAGTGTGCATTATTTAAGTTAGTTATTTTCAAGTTTCGTACTCATGTACTTAGTTTTCAAAATTGAGGTTTACTTGAGCAATTATGATATATGTGACTAAAATCTCTTGATCAATTCCAAATATAAAAGACACAAATATCATCTTTCTTATATCAAACCAAACATATTAAACAAAAATAAGGAGAGACTGCAACACCGCAACAACACATGACCGAAAAAGATAACTATTTTGTCTCACGGGTGTCATTTTTTAAGGCTGAAAATTTTACTTCACGAGAAAACTAAGCTATATATGTAAACTCACTACATTACTATAATACAAATATAAGCCCAATAGATATAAGTAAATTTTTAAGCAAACTATTGTCGGATGTTTAAAGTCAATTATATAAAGAATCAATTCTCATAAAACAAGATGTATTTTAATTTTATGAACACACTAAAAAACCAATACTGTACCCTCTTTTATGGATTTCATTAACATTTTTATAAGCAGTACACCGGTTAAGAAAATTATATACCTTGATACTGATATTAATGCAACTTTTTTGCATGTATGCGAATTTGTGAACTTTATTCTATTTTTGTAATATACATACCATTTTTGTGAACTTTATACATTTTTTGCAAAAAATAATTTTAGTTAACTTTTAAACAATATTTATGTATATAATACTACTTTTGTGACTTTTATTCACATTATTTTGAATTTAAACCCATTATTGAAGTGTGCATTATTTAAGTTAGTTATTTTCAAATTTCGTATTCATGTACTTAGTTTTCAAAATTGAGGTTTACTTGAGCAATTATGATATATGTGACTAAAATCTCTTGATCAATTCCAAATATAGAAGACACAAATATCATCTTTCTTATATCAAACCAAACATATTAAACAAAAATAAGGAGAGACAGCAACACCGCAACAACACATGACCGAAAAAGATAACTATTTTGTCTCACAGGGGTCATTTTTGAAGGCTGAAAATTTTTTTTCATGAGGAAACTAAGCTATATATGTAAACTCAATACATTACTATAATACAAATATAAGCCCAATAGATATAAGTAAATTTTTAAGCAAACTATTGTAAGATGTTTAAAGTCAATTATGTTAAGAATCAATTCTCAGAAAACAAGATGTATTTCAATTTTATGAACACACTAAAAAACCAATACTGTACCCTCTTTTATGGAATTCATTAGAATTTTTATAAGCAGTACACCGTTTAAGCAAATTATATACCTTGATACTGATATTAATGCAACTTTTTTGCATGTATGCAAATTTGTGAATTTTATTCTATTTTTGAAATATACATATCATTTTTGTGAACTTTATACATTTTTTGAAAAATTTAATTTTAGTTAACTTTTACACAATGTTTATGTATATTATACTACTTTTGTGACTTTTATTCACATTATTTTGAATTTAAACCCATTATTGAAATGTGCTTTATTTAAGTTAGTTATTTTCAAGTTTCGTACTCATGTACTTAGTTTTCAAAATTGAGGTTTACTTGAGCAATATTGATATATGTGACTAAAATCTCTTGATCAATTCCAATTATAGAAGACAAAAATATCATCTTTCTTATATCAAACCAAACATATTAAACAAAAATAAGGAGAGACTACAACACCGCAACAACACATGACCGAAAAAGATAACTATTTTGTCTCACGGGTGTCACTTTTGTAGTCTGAAAATTTTACTTCATGAGGAAACTAAGCTATATATGTAAACTCACTACATTACTATAATACAAATATAAGCCCAATAGATATAAGTAAATTTTTAAGCAAACTATTGTCGGATGTTTAAAGTCAATTATATAAAGAATCAATTCTCATAAAACAAGATGTATTTTAATTTTATGAACACACTAAAAAACTAATATTGTACCCTCTTTTATGGAATTCATTAGCATTTTTATAAGCAGTACACCGGTTAAGCAAATTATATACCTTGATACTGATATTAATGCAACTTTTTTGCATGTATGCGAATTTGTGAACTTTATTCGATTTTTGTAATATACATACCATTTTTGTGAACTTTATACATTTTTTGCAAAAAATAATTTTAGTTAACTTTTAAACAATATTTATGTATATTATACTACTTTTGTGACTTTTATTCACATTATTTTGAATTTAAACCCATTATTGAAGTGTGCATTATTTAAGTTAGTTATTTTCAAGTTTCGTATTCATGTACTTTGTTTTCAAAATTGAGGTTTACTTGAGCAATTATGATATATGTGACTAAAATCTCTTGATCAATTCCAAATATAGAAGACACAAATATCATCTTTCTTATATCAAACCAAACATATTAAGCAAAAATAAGGAGAGACTGCAACACCGCAACAACACATGAAAAAAAGATAACTATTTTGTCTCACAGGGGTCATTTTTGAAGGCTGAAAATTTTATTTCATGAAGAAACTAAGCTATATATGTAAACTCAATACATTACTATAATACAAATATAAGCCCAATAGTTATAAGTAAATTTTTAAGCAAACTATTGTCAGATGTTTAAAGTCAAATATGTTAAGAATCAATTCTCAGAAAACAAGATGTATTTCAATTTTATGAACACACTAAAAAACCAATATTGTACCCTCTTTTATGGAATTCATTAGCATTTTTATAAGCAGTACATCGTTTAAGCAAATTATATACCTTGATACTGATATTAATGCAACTTTTTTGCATGTATGCAAATTTGTGAATTTTATTCTATTTTTGAAATATACATATCATTTTTGTGAACTTTATACATTTTTTGCAAAAATTAATTTTAGTTAACTTTTACACAATGTTCATGTATATTATACTACTTTTGTGACTTTTATTCACATTATTTTGAATTTAAACCCATTATTGAAATGTGCATTATTTAAGTTAGTTATTTTCAAGTTTCTTACTCATGTACTTTGTAACACCCCCAATTCATGGATGCAGCGGAATTCGAACTGGGTGTTACTGGACGGCACAATAGTCACAATAATAGAAAACGAACTCCAATTGAGTCGTTTTAAAAGATTTATCATTCAAATTATATAAATATCAGAGATTACAAAATGAGGTCCCAGATGGTTCCATGTTTACAAATTAAATGAGTTTTGAATGATAATAAAATTTATAGCCCTCTTGAGTATCCGTGTCCTTCCGTGCCATCCTTGATCGTCATGAACCTGAAATACATGCTTGAGAGGTCAACACAAAGGTTGAGTGGAATTCGTAGAGTTTAGTTAAATCGTTTGAACACAATATGTCGTAGTGTGAGCTATAGACTCACACTCATAGTTAGAAAACAAAATCGTTATTTATTTCACTAAGCTCATGCAACCAAAACATTAACATCGAACCAACAAAATTGGCATTATAGAAGCCCTATCAAGGTACTTTTGCCATTATACCGCTAAATCTCAAATATAGTGCATTTGTGTGAACTCATCGTTGTTCAACACAAATGGGATCCGTCAATCCCAATAGATCTATTCACAATATTCGCGCTCACTAAAGGTAGTGACTAATGGTTCATGATATAGGGACTTCGAACATGGCAATCGTTACTTAGTGACAATAAAACATAGTCGTGAAGCATACATTAGAAAGCATCGTGTTCGAGTAGAAAAATAATAGCATGTATTCCCCCCATGGGTTTGTAAAATAGTTAAACAATAGAAAGTGGGGCTACGAACTCACCTTAAGTTATGTAGTGAGTAGTGAATGTGATGGTCGAATCGCGAAGGTTTCTACGAGCAACCTATAATAGAATGTTGCGACTTAGGTTCGGAGTAAAGAATATGAAGTAGTGCCTATATATATATATCTTGCATTTAATCCATGATGTGGTATGATGTATAGTATAAGTCTTTGAAAGAAAGATTCATAAAACATGTATGTTTTGGTATATCGTTTACTACCGTTCGGGCCGACATAATTCAGAAGTCATGTTAGTAAGCGTTCGAGGAGCCAGGACACTTTAACTCGTAAATCCACAACTCATCTCGACGGCTTACATAATGAACTCCTCACATGAGGCTCCCTACTATTGTAGTAGTTGATAAAATATATAGATATAAGTTTTGATCCGAAAAGTTACATGTCCGATATTTGGATAAACTTAGGAAAGTTTATTAGTACATGAAGATTGTTATTAGGGGTAGTTTTATAAGTCTTGTATGACCATTTTTCCTTGTAATATCTCATGGTTCCTTTTTAAGTGAAGTAGATCCAAATTGCTTGTTCAAGTTCTCGCCAATTCCTTGTTTCATGTTTACGCCTATGTAAGTTGGTATGGTCATTTCGTCATGGCCTAGCCATGACCTTTGGTCCTTGTTCCATGGTCATGAGACACAACCTTGGCTCTAGCCATGGTGGTGGTCTTGATTATTGGTCATAAGACCTCTTGTTCCTTTTAAAGTATAACCATAATATAGTGACTTGTATATATGTAAATAGCTGTTAAGAAATTGAGAAATATCTCACTCAGAAAGTGTTTTCAAGGCTCGAGCCTCTTTGTGCCTAAAGGAAAACGTGATTCCGGACAACTTTCGTGTTTTAACTTTTTCATGAAACGGACCAGAAAGGCCTCTTTTTGCGTGTTTAAAGTTTCTGTAACAGAAACATTTTAGGCAGTTTTGCCGGAAATCTTTAGTAACTTCAAATGGGCGTAACTTTTGACTCGTATACTCGTTTTAGGTGGTTCAAATTGCTATGGTTTCCTTGTTAAGTCCTCTACTGCAATATGTAATAATCCAATATCATATTTTTACCATTTTGATCAGGTCTTTCCAAGAAAATCACTAGTTTACTTGTTTTAGTAACTTATCTTAACAATCCATTATAACAACATCTTTTACTCATTTTTATACATCATGGACATCAATACAAGACATAATATAGCAAGAATAACATGTAAATGATATGAACATGATAAATTAACAAGAAGCATGTTAGGGTTTGGCTTACAACTTGTGGCTTTCAAAGATGAAAGGAAAGTAGCAAGTAAGGAAAAGAACTTTGATAGACTTGCTTCAACCCTTTTTCACTTCATGTAATCCTTCTACCCTTGGTATTCTTGAAAGAGATGTAATGAAAGTTGAGGTGAATTGAGTGGATTTAAACTCAAGAGAAATCACCAAGTATTCTAGGGTTTGGAAGATTTTTGGTAACTTATGATCAAACTAGGGTTTCTACTTGAACTTGCACTTGATCCTTGCTATAACTTGGAAGAAATAAAGCTAAGTGTGGATTGAAATGGGGTGTGGTGATGGACGGCATAACAAGGGGGGGAAGGGGTATTTATATGGGTTTGAGGAGGTTACAAAACAAGACTTGTCAAAGCTTACATGACAAGCTTGTACACATGTATCACATCCAAGGCATTTAGCACAAGATCAAGCCACACCATGGGGTGACTCCCCCCCCCCCTATAGGCGGTTCACAAGTCTAGGGGGTGAGGTGTGCTTGGTCTTGATAATATCCTAAGTATTTGGTTAGTTTTGACTCCGGGAAATGCCAACCGTAAGTGATTAGGCCTCAAAACGTAAAACCGGGTGTCGTAAAATTATGAAACTTGAAAGTATTGTTAAACATGTCCATATGTCCCATAATAAAATATAAAATGGGTGGTAGGTTCCATTTGGGTGGTAAACCCTGCTAAAAACTGGAAACACGGGTCTAAAACGCGTAATTCGCGTAAAACGCTGAACTGAAAAACGTAAAATTCCAAAACTTTTGGAATTGTCATAAAATGATAGAAAATCATATTTCTATAGTTTATAATGTTTTATGGATATATCGGGATGCTGGAAGGACGTTTAAACCTAAAAGTAAATCTCGGACACGGCTTTGTGATTTTTGCAGAAATGATCCGACGAGCGTCAAACTCTCGGATTATCGTTAAAATAGTTTAACTTACGAGAATATGAAATAAAAATTTCTGAGATGAATAGTGAAAAGTGAATAGTAAAAGTGAATAGTAAAATTTTCGGGAATAAAAGTTAACCTGAAATTGCGAATTGTTACATACTTAGTTTTCAAAATTGAGGTTTACTTGAGCAATATTGATATATGTGACTAAAATCACTTGATCAATTCCAATTATAGAAGACAAAAATATCATCTTTCTTATATCAAACCAAACATATTAAACAAAAATAAGGAGAGACTACAACACCGCAACAACACATGACCGAAAAGATAACTATTTTGTCTCACGGGTGTCACTTTTGAAGTCTGAAAATTTTACTTCATGAGGAAACTAAGCTATATATGTAAACTTACTACATTACTATAATACAAATATAAGCCCAATAGATATAAGTAAATTTTTAAGCAAACTATTGTCGGATGTTTAAAGTCAATTATATTAAGAATCAATTCTCATAAAACAAGATGTATTTTAATTTTATGAACACACTAAAAAACGAATACTGTACCCTCTTTTATGGAATTCATTAGCATTTTTATAAGCAGTACACCGGTTAAGCAAATTATATACCTTGATACTGATATTAATGCAACTTTTTTGCATGTATGCGAATTAGTTATTCTATTTTTGTAATATACATACCATTTTTGTGAACTTTATACATTTTTTGCAAAAATTAATTTTAGTTAACTTTTAAACAATGTTTATGTATATTATACTACTTTTGTGACTTTTATTCACATAATTTTGAATTTAAACCCATTATTGAAGTGTGCATTATTTAAGTTAGTTAAATTCAAGTTTCGTACTCATGTACTTAGTTTTCAAAATTGAGGTTTACTTGAGCAATTATTATATATGTGACTAAAATATCTTGATCAATTCAAAATATAGAAAACACAAGTATCATCTTTCTTATATCAAACCAAAAATATTAAACAAAAATAAGGAGAGACTGCCACACCGCAACAACACATGACCGAAAAAGATAACTATTTTGTCTCACGGGTGTCATTTTTGAAGGCTGAAAATTTTACTTCATGAGGAAACTAAGCTATATATGTAAACTCACTACATTACTATAATACAAATATAAGCCCAATAGATATAAGTAAATTTTTAAGCAAACTATTGTCGAATGTTTAAAGTCAATTATATTAAGAATCAATTCTCATAAAACAAGATGTATTTTAATTTTATGAACACACTAAAAAACGAATACTGTACCCTCTTTTATGGAATTCATTAGCATTTTTATAAGCAGTACACCGTTTAAGCATATTATATACCTTGATACTGATATTAATGCAACTTTTTTGCATGTATGCGAATTTGTGAACTTTATTCTATTTTTGTAATATACATACCATTTTTGTGAACTTTATACATTCTTTGCAAAAATAAATTTTAGTTAACTTTTACACAATGTTTATGTATATTATACTACTTTTGTGACTTTTATTCACATTATTTTGAATTTAAACCCATTATTGAAGTGTGCATTATTTAAGTTAGTTACTTTCAAGTTTCGTACTCATGTACTTAGTTTTCAAAATTGAGGTTTACTTGAGCAATTATGATATATGTGACTAAAATCTCTTAATCAATTCCAAATAGTAGACACTAATATCATCTTTCTCATATCAAACCAAACATATTAAACAAAAATAAGGAGAGACTGCAACACCGTAACAACACATGACCGAAAAAGATAACTATTTTGTCCCACGGGTGTCATTTTTGAAGGATGAAAATTTTACTTCATGAGGAAACTAAGCTATATATGTAAACTCACTACATTACTATAATACAAATATAAGGCCAGTAGATTTAAGTAAATTTTTAAGCAAACTACTGTCGGATGTTTAAAGTCAATTATATTAAGAATCAATTCTCAGAAAACAAGATTTATTTTAATTTTATGAACACACTAAGAAACCAATACTGTACCCTCTTTTATGGAATTCATTAGCATTTTTATAAGCAGTACCCCGGTTACGCAAATTATATACCTTGATACTGACATTAATGCAACTTTTTTGCATGTATGCGAATTAGTTATTCTATTTTTGTAATATACATACCATTTTTGTGAACTTTATACATTTTTTGCAAAAATTAATTTTAGTTAACTTTTATACAATGTTTATGTGTATTATAGTACTTTTGTGACTTTTATTCACATTATTTTCAATTTAAACCCATTATTGAAGTGTGCATTATTTAAGTTAGTTATTTTCAAGTTTCGTACTCATGTACTTAGTTTTCAAAATTGAAGTTTACTTGAGCAATTATGATATATGTGACTAAAATCTCTCGATCAATTCCGAATATAGAAGACATAGATATCATCTTTATTATCTCAAACCAAACATATTAAACAAAAATAAGGAGGGACTGCAACACCGCATCAACACCTGACCGAAAAAGATAACTATTGTGGCTCACGGGTGTCATTTTTGAAGGTTGAAAATTTTACTTAATGAAGAAACTAAGATATATATGTAAACCCAATACATTACTATAACACAAACATAAGCCCAATAGATCTAAGTAAATCTTTTAGCAACCTATTATCGGATGTTTAAAGTCAATTATATTAAGAATCAATTGACAAAAAAAAAAGACGTATTTTAATTTTATGAACACACCGAAAAACCAATATTGTACCCTCTTTTATGGAATTTATTAGCCGTTTTATAAGCATTACACCGTTTAAGCAAATTATATACCTTGATAGTGATATTAATGACTTTTTGCATGTATGCAAAATAGTGAACTTTATACTATTTTTGTAATATACATACCATTTTTGTGAACTTTATACATTTTTTGCAAAAATTAATTTTAGTTAACTTTTACATAATGTTTATGTATATTATACTACTTTTGTAACTTTTATTCACATTATTTTGAATTAATACCCATTATTGAAGTGTGCATTATTTAAGTGAGTTATTTTCAAGTTTCGTACTTATGTACTAGTTTTCAAAATTTAGCTTTACTTTAGCAATTATAATATATGTGACTAAAATCTATCGATCAATTCCGAATATAGAAGACACAGATATCATCTTTCTTATCCCAAACCAAACATATTAAACAAAAATAAGGAGAGACTGCAACACCGCAACAACACATGACCGAAAAAGATAACTATTGTGGCTCGCGGGTGTCATTTTTGAAGGTTGAAAATTTTACTTCATGAAGAAACTAAGATATATATGTAAACCCACCACATTACTATAACACAAACATAAGCCCAATAGATCTAAGTAAATTTTTTAGCAACCTATTATCGGATGTTTAAAGTCAATTATATTAAGAATCAATTGACAAAAAAAAAAGACGTATTTTAATTTTATGAACACACCGAAAAACCAATATTGTACCCTCTTTTATGGAATTTATTAGCCGTTTTATAAGCATTACACCGTTTAAGCAAATTATATTTAGGGTTTGGGGTTTAGGGTTTAGGGTTTCGGGTTTCGGGTTTTAGGTTTCAGGTTACGGATTTTGGGTTTCGGGTTTTGGGTTTGGGGTTTGGGGTTTGGGGTTTCGGGTTTTGGGTTTCGGGGTCTCGGGTTTCAGGTTTCTGGTTTCGGGTTTCTGGTTTCGGGTTTCGGGTTTCAGGTTGTTTCAGGTTTCAGGTTTGGGGTTTAGAGTTTGGGTTTGGGGTTTGGGGTTTCGGGTTTGGGGTTTGGGGTTTTGGTTTTGGGGTTTGGGGTTTGGGGATTCAGGTTTCTGGTTTGGGGTTTGGGGGTTTGTGGTTTGAGGTTTGGGGTTTGAGGTTTGGGTTTCGGGTTCAGGGTTTTGGGATTGCAGTTTGGGGTTTGGGGTTTGGGGTTTCAGGTTTCGGGTTTTAGGTTTCGGGTTTTGGGTTTCGGGTTTCGGTTATAGTGTTTTGGGTTTCGGGTTTCAGGCTTCGTTTTTTGGTTTTCGGGTTTCCGGTTTTGGGTTTTGGGTTTCGGGTTTCGGGTATTCGGTTTCGGGATTCGGATTTCGGGTATTGGTTTTCGGGTTTTGGTTTTGGGGTTTGGGGTTTCGGGTTTGGCGTTTGGTGTTTGGGTTTCGGGTTTCGGGTTTAGGGTTTGGGATTTCGGGTATCGGGTTAGGTGTTTGGGGTATCAGGTTTGGGGTTTGGGGTTTGTGGTTTGGGGTTTGGGGTTTGGGGTTTGGGGTTTGGTGTTTGTGGTTTGAGGATGGGTTTGGGGGTTGTGGGTTGGGAATTGGAGGTTTCGGGTTTCGGGCTTTTTGTTTCGGTTTTCGGGTTTGGGGTTTCCGGTTTTGGGTTTCAGGTTTTGGGTTTCGGGTTTAGGGTTTGGGGTTTAGGGGTTTGGGGTTTGGGGTTTGGGGTTTAGGGTTTCGGGTTTCGGGTTTGGGGTTTCGGGTTTCAGGTTTCGGGTTTCTGGTTTTCGGGTTTGGGGTTTCCGGTTTTGGGTTTCGGGTTTTGGGTATTGGGTTTCGGGTTTCTGGTTTCAGGCTTCGTTTTTCGGTTTTTGGGTTTCCGGTTTTGGGTTTTGGGTTTCGGGTTTCGGGTATTCGGTTTCGGGATTCAGATTTCGGGTATTGGGTTTCGGGTTTCGGGTTTCGGGTTTGGGGTTTCGGGTTTGGCGTTTGGGGTTTGGGTTTCGGGTTTCGGGTTTGGGGTTTGGGGTTTCGGGTATCGGGTTTGGTGTTTGGGGTATCAGGTTTGGGGTTTCGGGTTTCTAGTTTGGGGTTTGGGGTTTGGGGTTTGAGGTTAGGTTTGGGGGTTGTGGGTTGGGAATTAGGGGTTTCGGGTTTCGGGCTTTTTGTTTCGGTTTTCGGGTTTGGGGTTTCCGGTTTTGGGTTTCGGGTTTTGGGTTTCGGGTTTCGGGTTTGGGGTTTAGGGTTTCGGGTTTTGGGTTTGGGGTTTGGGGTTTCAGGTTTTGGGTTTCTGGTTTTCGGGTTTGGGGTTTCCGGTTTTGGGTTTCGGGTTTCAGGCTTTGTTTTTCGGTTTTCGGGTTTCCGGTTTTGGGTTTTGGGTTTCGGGTTTTGGGCTTTGGGTTTCAGGGTTTGGGTTTTGGGTTTTGGGTTTCGGGTTTCGGGTTTCGGGATTCGGATTTCGGGTATTGGGTTTCGGGTTTCGGGTTTGGGGTTTCGGTTTTGGCGTTTGGGGTTTGGGTTTTGGGTTTCGGGTTTCGGGTTTGGGGTTTCCGGTTTCCGGTTTCGGGTATTGGGTTTCGAGTTTCGGGTTTGGGCTTTCGGGTTCGGGTTTGGGGTTTGTGGTTTTGGGTTTGGGGTTTGGAGTTTCGGTTTTGGGTTTTTGGTTTTGGGTTTCGGGTATCGGTTATCGGTTTTGGGATTTGGGGTTTCGTGTTTCGAGTTTCGAGTTTCAGGTTTTGTTTTCTGGTTTCGGGTTGGGGTTTGGGGGTTTGTGGTTTTGGGTTTGGGGTTTGGGGTTTTAGGTTTCGGGTTTCGGATCTGGGGTCTGGGGTCGGGTGTTAGGAGATGGGGGTTGGGGGTTTGGGGTTGGGGTTGGGGGTTGGGGGTTTTGGGTTTCGGGTTTGTGGTTTGGGATTTCGGGATTGCGATTTCGGGTTTGGGGTTTCGGGTTTCGGGTTTTGGGTTTCGGGTTTTAGGTTTTGGGTTTCGGGTTTCGGGTTTCAGGATTGGCGTTTCGGGTTTTGAGTTTCGGGTTTCTGGTTTCAGGTTTCGGGTTTTGATTTGGGGTTTGGGGTTTGGGGTTTAGGGTTCAGGGTTCAGGGTTCAGGGTTTGGGGTTTGGGGTTTGGGTTTTGGGGTTTCGGGTTTCGGGTTTTGGGCTTTGGGTTTCAGGTTTCGAGTTTCCGGTTTTGGGTTTCAAGTTTTCGGGTTGGGGTTGGGGGTTTCGGGTTGGGGTTGGGGGTTTCAGGTTTTGGGTGTCAGTTTTCGGGATGGGGGTTTCGGGTTTTGGGTTTGGGATTTCGGGTTTGGGGTTTCGGGTTTGGGGGTTGGGGTTGGGGTTGGGAGTTTGGGATTGGGGATTTCGAGTTTCGGGTTTCTGGTTCCGGGTTTGGGATTTCTGGTTTCGGGTTTTGGGTGTCGGGTTTCGGGTTTCGAGTTTTGGGTTTCAGGTTTCAGGTTTCGGTTTCGGGTTTGGGGTTTCCGGTTTTTGGTTTCGGGTTTTGGGTTTTGGATATTAGGTTTCGGGTTTCGGGTATTGGGTTTAGGGTTTCAGGCTTCGTTTTTCGGTTTTCGGGTTTTGGGTTTTGGGTTTTGGGTTTTGGGTTTCGGGTTTCGGGTATTGGGTTTCGGGATTCAGATTTCGAGTATTGGGTTTCGGGTTTCGGGTTTGAGGTTTGGGGTTTCGGGTTTGGCGTTTGGGGTTTGGGTTTCGGGTTTCGGGTTTGGGGTTTCGGTTATCGGGTTAGGTGTTTGGGGTATCAGGTTTGGGGTTTCGGGTTTCTAGTTTCGGGTTTGGGGTTGGGGGTTGTGGGTTGGGAATTGGGGGTTTTGGGTTTTGAGCTTTTTGTTTCGGTTTTCGAGTTTGGGATTTCCGGTTCTGGGTTTCGTGTTTTGGGTTTCGAGTATTGGGTTTCGGGTTTCGGGTTTGGGCTTTCGGGTTCGGATTTGGGGTTTGGGGTTTTGGGTTTCGGGTTTGGGGTTTAGGGTTTGGGGTTTGGGGTTTCGGTTTCGGGTTTTAGGTTTTGGGTTTCGGGTATCGGTTATCGGTTTTGGGATTTGGGGTTACGTGTTTCGAGTTTCAGGTTTCAGGTTTCGTTTTCGGGTTTCAGGTTTCATGTTGGGGGTTTGGAGTTTCTGGTTTCGGGTTTGGGGTTTTGGGTTTGGGGTTTTAGGTTTCGGGTTTCGGATCTGGGGTCTAGGGTCGGGGGTCAGGTGTTAGGGGATGGGGGTTGGGGTTGGGGGTTTTTGGTTTCGGGTTTGTGGTTTGGGGTTTCGGGATTGCAGTTTCGGGTTTAGGGTTTGGGGTTTCGGGTTTAGGGTTTCAGGTTTTGGGTTTCGGATTTCTAGTTTTGGGTTTGGGGTTTGGGGTTTTAGTTTTTGGGTTTCGGGTTTTGGGTTTCTAGTTTCAGGTTTCGGGTTTTGGTTTGGGGTTTGGGGTTTGGGGTTCAGGATTTCGGGTTTGGGGTTTGGGGTTTCGCGTTTTTGGTTTCGGGTTTCAGGTTTCAAGGTTGTGGGTTGGGGTTAGGGGTTTCGGGTTTCGGGTTTCGGGTTTGGGGTTGGGGTTGGGGGTTTCGGGTTACGGGTTCGGGCTTCGGGTTTGGGGTTGGGGTTTTGGGTTTCGGGTTTCGGGTATTAATTTTCGGGTTGGGGGTTTCGGGTTTCGGGTTTGGGATTTCGGGTTTGGGGTTTCGGGGTTGGGGTTTGGGTTAGGGTTGGGGGTTGGGGGTTGGGGATTGGGAATTTCGGGTTTCGGGTTTCTGGTTTCGGGTTTGGGGTTTCAGGTTTCGGGTTTCGGGTTTCAGTTGTGGGTTGGGGGTTTGGGGTTTAGGGTTTCAGGCTTCGTGTTTTGGTTTTCGGGTTTGGGGTTACGGTGGGTTTGGGGTTTTGGGTTTTGGGTTTCAGCGAAACCCGAAACCCGAAACCTGAAACCCAAAACCCGAAACCCGAAACCCCCAACCCCCAACCCACAACGCCAAACCCGAAACCTGGAACCCCCAACCCCGACCCTAAACCCCAAACCCTAAACCCGAAACCCCAAACCCGAAACCTCAAACCCGAAACCCGAATCCAGAAACCAGAAACCCGAAACCCCAAACCCGTAACCCAAAACCGGAAACACAACCCCGAATACCGAAACACGAAGCCCGAAACCCCCAACCCCAAACCCGAAACCCGTAACGAAAACCCCCAAACCTGAAAACCGAAACACGAAGCCCGAAACCCCCAACCCGAAACCCTATACCACAAACCCCAACCCCGAAACCCCAAACCCCAAACCCCAAACCCAATACCTGAAACCCGAAACCCAAAACCCGAAACCCAAAACAAGAAACCCCAAACCCGAAAACCAAAACACGAAGCCTGAAACCCTAAACCCCCAACCCACAACTGAAACCCGAAACCCGAAACCTGAAACCCCAAACCCGAAACCAGAAACCCGAAACCCGAAATTCCCAATCCCCAACCCCCAACCCCCAACCCTAACCCTAACGCCAACCCCAAACCCGAAACCCGAAACCCCAAACCCGAAATCCCAAACCCGAAACCCGAAACTCCCAACCCGAAAACTGATACCCGAAACCCGAAACCCAAAACCCCAACCCCAAACCCGAAGCCCGAACCCGTAACCCGAAACCCCCAACCCCAAACCCCAAACCCGAAACCCCCAACCCCAACCCACAACCTTGAAACCCGAAACCCGAAACCAAAAACGCGAAACCCGAAACCCGAAACCCCAAACCCCAAACCCCAAACCCCAAACCCCAAACCCGAAACCCTGAACCCCAAACCCCAAACCAAAACCCCAAACCTGAAACCAGAAACCCAAAACCCAAAAACTGAAACCCGAAACCCCAAACCCAAAACCCGAAATCCGAAACCCAAAACCCGAAACCCCAAACCCTAAACCCCAAACCCTAAACCCGAAACCCGAAACCCGAAACCGTAATCTCGAAACCCCAAACCACAAACCCGAAACCAAAAACCCCCAACCCCAACCCCCATCCCCTAACACCTGACCCAGACCCCAGATCCGAAACCCGAAACCTAAAACCCCAAACCCAAAACCCCAAACGCGAAACCAGAAACCCCCAACCCCCAACCTGAAACCCGAAACCCGAAAACAAAACCTGAAACCGATTTCGGGTTTTGGGTTTGGGGTTTCGGGTTTTAGTTTTTGGGTTTCGGGTTTTGGGTTTCTGGTTTCAGGTTTCGGGTTTTGGTTTGGGGTTTGGGGTTTGGGGTTCAGGGTTGGGGTTTGGGGTTATGATGATAGAAGCACAACCCTTTGAGCATATAATTCATCCACCATTCTTTCCTCATGTGGCATACTTCCACCAAGATGGTGTGTATTGATACTATCACCCGCACTTAATCCTAAGTGTAGGGAAAACCTCACCTTTATCCATGAAATAAGGGTAGAGTCACGCTCATGACTCGAACAAAAACAAGCGCTTATTGGGAGGCAACCCAAGCTTTATTTATTTGTGTGATTTTTATTTTTGTTTGATTGTTATTTGCTTCCGTATGTATGCTTTATTTTTATTGTTGGTAGATCATGTTTCAAACTAAAATAGTGAAAATACTTTACTTTGTTGTTTGGCCTAGTCTTAACTTCATCCAAAGGTATTTTTTCAAAAGATAAGTGTAAGGGGAAACCCTAAATATGTTTTTAAGAAACAAACCGATCATGATTCTCCACAATATTAAGTGAACATGTATATTCGTATTTGTTAGAGTCAAATGCTTGTGTCGAGTCATAATGATGTTTTGCAGGATTTTTCAGGAAGTAGGACGAAGTTTTTCCAGAAATTTTCCGGAAACTTAACATAAGAATTTCTGCAGGTCACTTCTGACGGCGTCACGAGTTTAGTCTTGACGGCATCACGTGTAAAAATCTGGAAATTTTACCAGTTTTGTTTTTCTAACGGAGTCTTAAAGTTTTTGTTGAATTATTAGTTTTATAATCTCCAGGAAATCTGCAAACATCATTCCACAAGCATTATATCTTATTTTTTTTTCTAGGATTTATTAGTATATGTAGATTCCCGCCGATTTTATGTGAGGTTGCCTTGTCTATTTTCTCAGGTTTTACAGGTTATGTATGACAAGAAGATGATTATTATTCTGGAAGGGAAGCTTTGATTGTTCATTTTCTTGGAGGAAGATCTAACCTGACCACCTTATTATCCATACCGAGCGAATCAGGGGAGTATTTGATTTCATTCTTTTTACCTATTTTTCTTTTACATTCTTTACTTGAACATTGGGGACAATGTTCATCCTAAGTGTAAGGGGAGGGTAAAATGATGATACCTTACAGATACACTTTCGCTTGAGTTTGTTTGTTTAATAGTAGATGTGTAATAAAACTATGAGAAATACTTGTTAGTGTAATTTTAGCGCCAAATTTAAATTTTTTTACAACATTTAGGAGTGAAACTTTAGCCATAGCAAGCGTCTCATGTATAGGAGATTATATGACTAGCACAAAACTGTACTATTCAGAAAAATTTTCCACCCAAATATGTGAAGTTCGCCTATAGATTTGATAGGAAAAGCATTTACTATTAGTGCTTATGAGTGTACCGGTAGCATTTAGATTCTAGAACTTGCGTTAGTGATGCATCCCGAGACCGCTAGTGAGACTACATTCGTGTAGTAGGATTTACTACATGATAAGAGGCATTAGGATCACCCTTGTGTTAAACCCGTATCATAATTACTTGACCATTTAAGTCATATTACTTGGCTAGTTAAGTCAATTAATTTTTCCTACACCTTAGCATTGTACTCATTTTTCGTACACGAAACCCCTAGTACACCCCTCCGAGCATATCTTTTCGTTTCTAACTTTAAGCATTTTACTTAAAGGAAGAATTTGTTACACCCCACTTAAATGTACACCCAAATCGCCTTAGCCTTCCGTGTATGCACTTATCTTTAGTGCATTATTGTTATTTTTTAAACCCTAAGTTAATTATCTAATTGATTACATGGTTGCTAAGTCGAGTCATATCCTTGTACATATTGTTTTGGGACGATTGGGACTCATGGGTAAAGTACTTATTTTATGGAGTAATGGGGAAGAACATAATATTATTACCCCCGTATGTGCGTTAATCTTAAAAGTACTCCAAGTGTTTTGATTATCTTAATTCGAGTCATTAGATTAGTTTATTGTAAAGTATGTAAAAATTCAAGTGTAAGGGGAATTTTCATTCCCTATGATGTATTATTTTGGATGGTAGGGTAAGAGTGTATGCAAAAAAAAAAAAAAAAAAAAAAAAAAAAAAAAAAAAAAAAAAATCGAAAAAACAAGAAAAAGAAAAGAAAAAAATAGAAAAAAGAAAAAGAGAAAAAAACATACGGACTACCATCCCTTTTTATTCTATGTTCATTTTATGTTTTTGTTATTTTTCATTTATTAGCTTAAGTCGAGTCTAGTTTTGGCTTAGCAGCGCCATATTGTACATGTAATTAACTAAGATTGTTAACTCGCCACCAGTAAAGACTGCCTATATCCAACAAAACCGTGTATTCCATATCCCTACACCTAACGTTACAACCCTTTAAAAAGACCTCTTTGATAGTTTATCCTAGGTGCTTACGCCATGTGGTGGAGGTTTGATCCTTTCCCAAGCCTATGGTAATCTATTTTGCTATGACAGGTAGTGAGAGATATTTTCCGTTTCCATATTGTGATATTACTTTATTACACCCGAGAGATGTGAGTATCTAAACACTATTTGTGAGGTGCTAGTGTATGACCTCCGTGCTTGTCTTTGGTCCTTAGTGGAACGATTATTTGTTGTAATTACTTTTATATTAGTGTTAAATGACCCCTAACTTGTATTTTGATTAGAATAAAAGCGCATTTGCTTGAGGACAAGCAAATCTCAAGTGTAAGGGTATATGATGAGGCGAAAAATGAACCACTTTTAGGGGTTCATTTAAGCCCGGAATTGAATTTATTTGATCAAATATTACCCTAAATCATTCCTTTTGTGATTTTAGGTACTTTGGGAGTGAATTCTGGAAAAGGAAGCAATTCGGACGTTTTTGGAGCATAAAAGTGAAGAAAACGCCAAAGATTTAATTTTCCATGCTGAGAACAGTACGTGACGGCGTCAAGAGGAAGACCCTGACGGCGTCAAGAGTAAAAGTGGTGACGACCCAGTGCAAACCTGACGACGTCATAACAAGGGCGTCAAGACTAAATTTTGTGATGGCCTGCATATGGAGAATAGATGACGGCGTCAGACCCAGATCTAGGCAGTCACCTATCAAACTCTATATATAGTTTTCTATTTTTCATTCATAAAAAGGAGGAACTTGTGTGGAGAAACTAGGGCCGAACTTTGTAAACCCTAGCTTATATTTTACAGTACTTTCAAGGGTTTTCACCCCTTGAATCCTTCCATGTTCTATTAAGATAAGTCTTCTCTTAATTCAATCAATATGTCTATGTGTTGGTTGATTATATCTTTTACTTGTCTTGATTTTAAAATGCTAGGCTAGATCTATCTTGTGTTTGCTTGGATCTAATGAAACCTAGATATTAATTATGTGTTGATTACTTGTTTATGGTTGTATTGGATGAATGATTTCAATGTTAGGCTTAAGAAAACTGGCAGATCTCCATTGTGTAACATGCTTGAACGTCTTAGGAAACATGAACCGATGTGTACTAGGTTTTATTGGTTGTATTTAATGCATGAGCAAATTCTAGTGATCCCATGTTAGGAGCTTCTTAGCTGGCTCGACATAGGAGTGAAGTAGGCGCTCATAGGATTGGGGAAGTAAGTACGCCACCCCATGAATGGTATTAAGGAATACAATCCGTCATCTACGCAACTATAACAAGTAATTAACGTGTAAAAGATATCTAGGGAGTAGTGAAATCTAAGTAAACACATTTCTCCCACATATTGCTCACAACTTTAGTTTAATATAGTTTATTTTCATTTTTAGTATTTTATTTTGATTGCATCTTTAGTATTGGGTTAGTTGACTAGCAACTAATTCCGCCAAACTCCTTCAAAACCCGAGATTTTTACTTGCTTTCTAAAAAATATAAAAATACAAAAAGAATCATCCCTCATCTCTAGACCTAGTCTTTAGGTTTTCTAATCCTAGCGACACTATTCCTAGCTGAACGATCAATCCCCCGGTACTTGTCATTATACTATACTACATCGATCAGGTACACTGCCTGGTGGGGGTTGTAAGCTTCTCAAGATCCCTTGAGAGGTAAAGCCTGGTGCAAACCCCACGCATCAAACAGGCATTTCAGTAGGAACATTACTAGGTTTACTAACAATGTTTTCAATATTCTTAACCATACCATTAACAATACCATTACCCTTGTTAACAGCCACATACTTTTGAGAACTACCTTGTACACCAGCCACAGAACTAACACCAATATCACTTCCCCTAGACACATCAGTACCCTGCCCATTAACAACCTTCATTCCCTGATTAACCACCCCTGTTTCAGATTCCATAACAACCTTCTTCAAGCTTTGAGACCCACTATCAAGCTCAACCTCAGTAACTTCCTCCTTAACCTCCAACTCCTCATCATTAGCTTCCATATCTTCAGAACCATCATCCCCATACTCTAAGCCATCCATTTCTTTCATTAATTTTCTATTCCTAGCACTACCCTTCTTAGAACCCTTCTTAGACAACTTAGAAATCACATTAATACCCTTCAAAGATAGTTTCGCATCATTACTAGAATTCCTAGTAGTCCTTTTGGGACGTACAACATCACTTGACTGAATTGGGGGAGGTACGAAATTAGGGTTTGTGGGATCTGGTTCATTCATGGTGGGATTGATGTTTGGTGGACACGAAATCAGTTATAGAAACTACATAATCAACAATTTGAATAGCAGAAATGGATTTGGGGAAAAGGATGGATGAATAGTTTTTGTTGTGAGTGGATAACGGAAGTAACGAGAAAATAAATTGCAATAAATGGGGAGATCCGGTTACTATTACTATAAGATATTTATATCAAAACATAGATCATGAACAGTAGATTCATAATCAAAAAACAATAATAAAATTCAAAGGTTGGATTAAAAATATATGATGAATTACTTAATAAAATTGCTTAGGGTTTTTAGAGAGAGAAAGTAAAGGCGTTTTCGAAGTTGTAATTTCTATAGTATTTGGTGTTTATGCTTTAAGGTTTAGCCTTTGATATACCCAAATATATTTTTATAATTATTTTAGGGGCATAACACCAACCGTTCTTAAAAGATTTAGTCATCTATGAGCGTATATATAACATTAAAATAATTGTATAGATGTAATAACCTATTACACATCACAAAGTACGTGATACTCAACCCTTAAATGTGAAAACCTCATATAAGATGTTATTAAGTACTTATAGTAGGACAATCTTACAAAAATATAGTAAAATTTCGATGCTAGTAAACGCCCCCTCAAATGTCATTGAACATGTTTTTAGCTATACATTTAGGGGGCGTTTTCGATGTTGTCATTTCTGAAGTATTTGTTGTTTATGCTTTAAGGTTTAGCCTTTAATATACCTAAATTTAGTGTTATAATCATTTTAGGGGCTAATAAGGATTTATTTGATACGTTTTTAAGGGGTCATTTAAGTCCTAAGTCGTGAAATTATGATCAAATATTGTCTTAAATCGTTTCTTTTCTCATTTTAGGTGTTTGGGACGAGAATTCTGGAAAATGGAGCATTTTGGACGTTTTTGGATTTAAAAGTGAAGAAAATGACAAAATCAAGAAACTATGCTGGAAAATACACCTGGCGACGTCACGCTTTACAAGGTGATTCCGTCACTTGAAGATTCGAGAGGTGGAAATATTGCAAGTGACACCCCAGAAAACTTTTGGTGGAATTACACATGACGGCGTCACGTGTAAATGGAAGTAGGACGTCTGGTATTAATGTTACAAGAGACGCCCTAGTGGAAATAACAAGTGACGACGTCAAGCAGCTGAATTGGGCATCACGAAACCATAATGACGGTGAGATGACGGCGTCAGAAGCCATAACCCAACGCCGTCACCTTTGTATCTCTATATATAGTTTTGGATTTTTTTCATTCATAGTGATGGAACTTTTAGAGTACAATTTGGGAGAATACCCTAGTCCGAATTTGGGTTCTGAATTTGGGAGAAAACCCTAAACACAAATAAGGATAGACTGCAATACCGCAACAACACTTGACTGAAAAAGGTAACTATTGTGGTTTCATGGATGTCATTTTTGAAGCTTAAAAATTTTAGTTCATGAAGAAGCTAAACAATATGTCGCTACATAATCATAATCCAAAATTACAAGACTAAAAATATAACAATAAAGCCATGGTACTTCAATATATTAGGACCAATTCTCTTCGACAAATTGCTGCTTGCATTCATATACTTATCCTTAACCTGGCAATACGATTATACTCTGTTGAGCACATGACAATATTAGAATAGAACAAAAAAATATAAACCGACTACGTTACTATAATCCAAACATAAGCCTGATAGATATAAATAAATTTTTAAGCAACCTATTCTTAGATGTTTAATGTCGATTATTAAGAATAAAAAACAAGATATATTTAAATTTTACGAACACACCGGAAAACAAATACTGTAACCTCTTTTATTTAATTCATTAGCCGTTTTATAAGTGTTACACCATTTAAGCAAATTATATACCCTTTTAGTGAAATTAATGCAACTTTTTTCCATGTATGCAAATTAGTGAACTTTATACCATTTTTGTAAAATACATACCATTTTAGTGAACTTTATACATTTTTCGCAAAAATTATTTTTCGTTAACTTTTACACAATGTTTATGTACATTATACTACTTTTGTGACTTTTATTCACATTAGTTTGAATTTATACCCATTATTGAAGTGTGCATTATTTAAGTAAGTTATTTTTCATGTTTCGAACTCATGTACTTAGTTTTCAAAATTGAGGTTTACTTAAGCAATTATGATATATTTGACTAAAATCTCTCGATCAATTCTGAATATATAAGACAAAAATATCATTTATCTTATCTCAAACCAAACATATTAAACAAAAATAAGGATAGACAGCAATACCGCAACAACACTTGACCAAAAAAGGTAACTATTGTGGTTTCATGGATATCATTTTTGAAGGTTAAAAATTTTAGTTCATGAAGAAGCTAAGCAATATGTCTCTACAAAATCACAAGCCAAAATTACAAGACTAAAAATATAATAATAAAAGCCATGGTACTTCAATATATTAGGACCAATTCAATACTCTTCGTTAAATTGGAGCTTGCATTCCTATACTATTTAGAATAGAACAAAAAAATATAAGCCCACTACATTACTATAATCAAAACATAAGCCCAATAAATATAAATAAAATTTTAATTTTAAAGGCAATTATTAATAATAAATAACAAGATCTATTTAAATTTTACGAACACACAGGAAAACCAATACTGTAACCTCTATAATTAAATTCATTAGCCGTTTTATAAGTGTTACACCATTTAATCAAATTATATACCCGGATAGTGAAATTAATGCAACCTTTTTGCATGTATGCAAATTAGTGAACTTTATACCATTTTTGTGAAAAACATACCATTTTAGTGAACTTTATACATTTTTCGCAAAAATTACTTTTATTTAACTTTTAAACAATGTTTATGTACATTATACTACTTTTGTGACTTTTATTCATATTATTTTGAATTTATACCCATTATTGAAGTGTGCATTATTTAAGTGAGTTATTTTTCAAGTTTCGTACTCATGTACTTAGTTTTTAAAATTGAGGTTTATTTGAGCGATTATGATACATGTGACTAAAATCTCTCGAACAATTCCGAATATATAAGACACAATATCATCTATCTTATCTGAAACCAAACATATTAAACACAAATAAGGATAGATTGCAAGACAAAAGTTCTTTATAGATCCAACTTTTACCATAGAACCCATCAAACAATCTTAGCCACTCATTTTTTTTTTATCAAAATAAAAAAATAAACTTCCACCATTTTTTTAAAACTTAAAATATTTCGCAAACACGTTTAACCTGTTCAACTCGTGTAATGTGGCAACTTTTATATAAAAAAATGGTTAAATAGGTCAACCCGAAACCCGTTTAACCTATTCAACCCGTGTCACCTATTTAACCCGCCAACCCAAGTATATATACGGGTTAAATGAGTTAGGTTCGGGTTATGTGTAAACAGGTTAGGGTTGGCATAGCTGACCCGATGATTTAAATGGGTCAGGTTTGGGTTAGAGTTTTCTGACCCGCCAACCTGAAACCGACCCGAATTGCCACCCGTACCGTTGCCAAACATCCCCTTTTTCCGACTAATGTTCTAATTTTTGAAACAAAAAAGAAAAAATAAAAGGGAATGTCGCTGGCCGGTTGGAACAGGGTGACCACCGTTGGCGCCACTTGCGGTCTAGTGTTGCGTTAATCTTTTTCGGCTACTAGCTTGGCACTAGCCTTCCACATGACGACACCCCAGCTTTGAATACACCGAAAAAGTTTTGTTATATTTTGTAACACATATACATACAAGATTAAATACTAGTTCTATGAAAAAAAAAAGATTAAATACTACTGTAGTTGTTTTGAATTTGGCTACTCTTACCTCGGTACTCAAAGATTTCGTACTATAGATATATGAGTACTTTAATTATGATTAATATAGAGTGACTTTTGAGTTTGAGAGAGAACCGCCAAAAGAAACATTCAAATATTTTAAAAAGCCCAAAAGATTTATCTCAGAGGAACTCTTCCAGGTATATTGAAGTCCTATATTTACTGGAGTCTTGTTTTCTTTAATCTCTATAATATACTTTTGAGAAGCAATAAAATTGATAATCACTCCTATCTCTAAAAGAGTTCAATTTTATTATCGCTTGAAAGTGTTCCAAGTAAGAGTTGTTTCATTTTTATGCAGGGGTAGAAAGAATACCTGGAAAACGGTAATGTTCCTGAAAGAGTTCGCCTTTGAGTTTCAAACATGATCAATTACATATACCTATATGCATTTTGTCCAATGATGACTTCTTAAAGGTAATTCTTAACATTTTTCGATAAGACTTCCATCATTTCAAGATTATTATATATACTTGTATGTTTCTTTTCAAAATAATTGAAAAACTTTCTAAAATTTTCATGTACATGAGAATTAAAGTAGCTTTGTACTTGTTCCTAGTTGTAGCTTATTATTGTGTAAAAAAGAATTGACATGGTATCAACTCTGTTTATATGAGCTCAGTATTATGTATCAATTCTATCTGATAGATTTAACATGATTCTCTTATGTCATGGCTACTGATCCTTTGAAAAATGTTTAATGGTTGTTTAACAGCCTAGTACTTTTTAAAATACTATCGACTCCTGGTGTTCTAACTGAAACCGAAGAAACGGAACGCGAATCCAGGTGTTTGTGTTATTCACGGAAAGATATATGTTTGGTGTTTATGCTTTAAGGTTTAGCCTTTAATATACCAAAATGTAGTGATATAATCAATTTAGGGGAATAACACCAAAAAATTTTAAAAGATTTAGTCATCTATAAGCTTTGATATAGCATTAAAATACTTGTATAAATGTAATAAACTGTTACAGATCACAAAGTACAAGATATTGAACCCTTAACTTAAAAACCTCATCTAATATGCTATTAAGTACTTATATAAAGACAATATTACGAAAATATAGTAACATTTCGATGCTAATAAAATGCCCTTCAAATGTCATTGAACACGTTTTTAGCTATACATTTAGGGGGCGCTTTCGAAGTTGTAATTTTTGTAGTATTTGGCGTTTATGCTTTAAGGTTTAGCCTTTAATATAACAAAATGTAGTGTTATAATCGATTTAGGTTCATAACACCAACAGTTTTTAAAAGATTTAGTCATCTATAAGCTTTGATATAGCATTAAAATACTTGTATAAATGTAATAACTGTTACAGATCACAAAGTACTTGATACTAAACCCTTAAATGTGAAGAACGCATCTAACATGTTATTAACTACCTATAGAATGACAATCTTACAAAAATATTGTAACATTTCGATGCTATTAAACGCCCCCACAAATGTCATTGAACATGTTTTTAGCTAAACATTTAGGGGGCGTTTTAGAGGTTGTAATTTCTGTAGTATTTGGTGTTTATGCTTTAAGGTTTAGCCTTTAATATAACACAATGTAGTGTTATAATCAATTTATGTTCATAAAACAAACAGTTTTTAAAAGATTTAGTCATCTATAAGCTTTGATATAACATTAAAATACTTGTATAAATGTAATAACTGTTACAGATCAAAAAGTACATGATACTAAACCCTTAAATGTGAAAAACTCATCTAACATGTTATTAATTACTTATAGAATGATAATCTTACAAAAATATTGTAACATCTCGATGCTATTAAACGCCCCCACAAATGTCATTGAACATGTTTTTAGCTATACATTTAGGGGGCGTTTTCGAAGTGGTAATTTTTGTAGTACTTGGTGTTTATGCTTTAAGGTTTAGCCTTTAATATACCAAAATGTAGTGATATAATCAATTTATGGGAGTAACACCAAATTTTTTTAAAAGATTTAGTCATCTATAAGCTTTGATATAGCATTAAAATACTTGTATAAATGTAATAAACTATTACAGATCACAAAGTACGTGATATTGAACCCATAAACGTAAAAACCTCATCTAATATGTTATTAAGTACTTATATAATGACAATCTTACGAAAATATAGTAACATTTCGATGCTAAGCCTTTAATATACCAAAATGTAGTGATATAATCAATTTAGGGGAATAACACCAAAAAATTTTAAAAGATTTAGTCATCTATAAGCTTTGATATAGCATTAAAATACTTGTATAAATGTAATAAATTGTTACAGATCACAAAGTACGTGATACTGAACCCTTAAACGTAAAAACCTCATCTAATATGTTATTAAGTACTTATATAAAGACAATATTACGAAAATATAGTAACATTTCGATGCTAATAAAACGCCCTTCAAATGTCATTGAACACGTTTTTAGCTATACATTTAGGGGACGTTTTCGAAGTTGTAATTTTTGTAGTATTTGGTGTTTATGCTTTAAGGTTTAGCCTTTAATATAACAAAATGTAGTGTTATAATCGATTTAGGTTCATAACACCAACAGTTTTTAAAAGATTTAGTCATCTATAAGCTTTGATATAGCATTAAAATACTTGTATAAATGTAATAACTGTTACAGATCACAAAGTACGTGATACTAAACCCTTAAATGTGAAAAACGCATCTAACATGTTATTAACTACCTATAGAATGACAATCTTACAAAAATATTGTAACATTTCGATGCTATTAAACGCCCCCACAAATGTCATTGAACATGTTTTTAGCTAAACATTTAGGGTGCGTTTTAGAGGTTGTAATTTCTGTAGTATTTGGTGTTTATGCTTTAAGGTTTAGCCTTTAATATAACAAAATGTAGTGTTATAATCAATTTTTGTTCATAAAACCAACAGTTTTTAAAAGATTTAGTCATCTATAAGCTTTGATATAGCATTAAAATACTTGTATAAATGTAATAACTGTTACAGATCAAAAAGTACGTGATACTAAACCCTTTAATGTGAAAAACTCATCTAACATGTTATTAATTACTTATAGAATGACAATCTTACAAAAATATTGTAACATTTCGATGCTATTAAACGCCCCAACAAATGTTATTGAACATGTTTTTTGCTATACATTTAGGGGGCGTTTTCGAAGTGGTAATTTTTGTCGTACTTGGTGTTTATGCTTTAATGTACCAAAATGTAGTGATATAATCAATTTAGGGGAGTAACACCAAAATTTTTTAAATGATTTAGTCATCTATAAGCTTTGATGTAGCATTAAAATACTTGTATAAATGTAATAAACTATTACAGATCACAAAGTACGTGATATTGAACCCTTAAACCTAAAACCCTCATCTAATATGTTATTAAGTACTTATATAATGACAATCTTACGAAAATATATTAACATTTCAATGCTAATAAAACACCCCTCAAATGTCACTGAACACGTTTTTAGCTATACATTTAGGGGGCGTTTTCGAAGTGGTAACTTTTGTAGTATTTGGTGTTTATGCTTTAAGGTTTAGCCTTTAATATACCAAAATGTAGTGATATAATCAATTTAGGGGAATAACACCAAAATTTTTTAAAAGATTTAGTCATCTATAAGCTTTGATATAACATTAAAATACTTGTATAAATGTAATAAATTGTTACAGATCACAAAATACGTGATACTGAACCCTTAAACGTAAAAACCTCATCTAATATGTTATTAAGTATTTATATAATGACAATCTTACGAAAATATAATAACATTTTGATGCTAATAAAATGCCCCTCAAATGCCATTGAACACGTTTTTAGCTATACATTTAGGGGGCGTTTTCGAAGTTGTAATTTTTGTAGTATTTGGTGTTTATGCTTTAAGGTTTAGCCTTTAATATAATAATATGTAATCAATTTAGGTTCATAACACCAACAGTTTTTAAAAGATGTAGTCATCTATAAGCTTTGATATAGCATTAAAATACTTGTATAAATGTAATAACTGTTACAGATCACAAAGTACGTGATACTAAACCCTTAAATGTGAAAAACGCATCTAACATGTTATTAACTACCTATAGAATGACAATCTTACAAAAATATTGTAACATTTCGATGCTATTAAACGCCCCCACAAATGTCATTGAACACGTTTTTAGCTAAACATTTAGGGTGCGTTTTAGAGGTTGTAATTTCTGTAGTATTTGGTGTTTATGCTTTAAGGTTTAGCCTTTAATATAACAAAATGTAGTGTTATAATCAATTTTTGTTCATAAAACCAACAGTTTTTAAAAGATTTAGTCATCTATAAGCTTTGATATAGCATTAAAATACTTGTATAAATGTAATAACTGTTACAGATCAAAAAGTACGTGATACTAAACCCTTTAATGTGAAAAACTCATCTAATATGTTATTAATTACTTATAGAATGACAATCTTACAAAAATATTGTAACATTTCGATGCTATTAAACGCCCCAACAAATGTTATTGAACATGTTTTTTGCTATACATTTAGGGGGCGTTTTCGAAGTGGTAATTTTTGTCGTACTTGGTGTTTATGCTTTAATGTACCAAAATGTAGTGATATAATCAATTTAGGGGAGTAACACCAAAATTTTTTAAATGATTTAGTCATCTATAAGCTTTGATGTAGCATTAAAATACTTGTATAAATGTAATAAACTATTACAGATCACAAAGTACGTGATATTGAACCCTTAAACCTAAAACCCTCATCTAATATGTTATTAAGTACTTATATAATGACAATCTTACGAAAATATATTAACATTTCAATGCTAATAAAACACCCCTCAAATGTCACTGAACACGTTTTTAGCTATACATTTAGGGGGCGTTTTCGAAGTGGTAACTTTTGTAGTATTTGGTGTTTATGCTTTAAGGTTTAGCCTTTAATATACCAAAATGTAGTGATATAATCAATTTAGGGGAATAACACCAAAATTTTTTAAAAGATTTAGTCATCTATAAGCTTTGATATAACATTAAAATACTTGTATAAATGTAATAAATTGTTACAGATCACAAAATACGTGATACTGAACCCTTAAACGTAAAAACCTCATCTAATATGTTATTAAGTATTTATATAATGACAATCTTACGAAAATATAATAACATTTTGATGCTAATAAAATGCCCCTCAAATGCCATTGAACACGTTTTTAGCTATACATTTAGGGGGCGTTTTCGAAGTTGTAATTTTTGTAGTATTTGGTGTTTATGCTTTAAGGTTTAGCCTTTAATATAATAATATGTAATCAATTTAGGTTCATAACACCAACAGTTTTTAAAAGATGTAGTCATCTATAAGCTTTGATATAGCATTAAAATACTTGTATAAATGTAATAACTGTTACAGATCACAAAGTACGTGATACTAAACCCTTAAATGTGAAAAACTCATCTAACATGTTATTAATTACTTATAGAATGTCAATCTTACAAAAATATTGTAACATTTCGATGCTATTAAACGCCCCCACAAATGTCATTGAACATGTTTTTAGCTAGACATTTAGGTGCCGTTTTCGAGGTTGTAATTTCTGTAGTATTTGGTGTTTATGCTTTAAGGTTTAGCCTTTAATATGCCCAATACATCTAAATAAAAATTTAAGCAACCTATTCTCAGATGTTTTGTAACACCCCCAAAATACCGCAGCGGAAGACTGTGTCATTGGGATGCTACTTCAGGGCACAAAGTACAAGATATAGAAAACGAACTCTAAATGAGACGTTTTTGAAAAGTTACCATTCGAATAGATAAAAGTCATAGTTTACAAAACAAAGATCCCAAGGTAGATTAATACATAAGTTTTTAAAGTGTATCGAATGGTAAACGATAAAAGTGAAAGTCTCCAAAAGCATGCCCTAAGACTCTCAGCTCCACATATCTGCTA